>QEPC01006548.1:3413365-3441826 GCA_003113815.1 Sphenodon punctatus | reverse complement strand
GCCACGGTTGTGGAACTTCCTTCTGAAGGAAGCCCGCCTGGC
Source organism: Sphenodon punctatus (assembly GCA_003113815.1). Taxonomy (NCBI): domain Eukaryota; kingdom Metazoa; phylum Chordata; class Lepidosauria; order Sphenodontia; family Sphenodontidae; genus Sphenodon; species Sphenodon punctatus. The sequence goes on along the minus strand of QEPC01006548.1, from coordinate 3,441,784 downwards.
CCCGGGTCTGCTCGCCTTTTGGCGGGCATGTAAGACTTGGCTGTTCGCCCAGGCCTTTGGAGGGGAGGGGGGGAGGGAGGAGTAAATTGGGGAGATTGGTGGGGTGGGAAATTTGGGGAATTGGAGGGTAGGGTTAGGGTTGGGTTTTAAAAAATTTTTTAAAAAGCGATATGCCGTGGGCATGAGGGAGTGGCATAGAAATGTCATGAAATAAATAAATAAATAAATATATTGGTCACCTTTACAGCTTCAGGACATGATTTTCTTCAAAATTCTTTCTCTCCTTGACTGCCTTAAATGCAAACCGAGCAACCTATTTTGTGATCCTGAGATTCATACTATTCAAGACATATATCAATTTAAATCTAACCGGTCAATTCAAAGTATGTTTAATAAGATTTTTTAAATGCATCTTACGCAGGTCAGCATAAATTGGGCAATTGAACAAATAATGTGGGAGATTCTCAATAGAGCTCTCCCCACAAATACAGTATGTGGAGGATGCTGGCTCATTTACATATCTACCTCTCAGGTACTCTGTATCCATAAGTTGGAATCTCAGTTTAGTTAATGTATACCTCTTTCCACTAATCTTTCTGTGTCTGTGGAGAACGTTAGACACAGTATCCACCTTAATGAATGTGTTGCTTATTATTTTTCGAATGTTTTCTATCCAGCTCAGTTTCCATTTAAATCATTAAGGTATCTGCTGCCTAAAAAGTGGACAATGAGTTAGGACCATATGCGGGTGGGAAAGGGTTTTAGATGTGAAAATGTTACTACTTGTTCTAAAGACTTTCCAAGTAAAAGCAATTCTTGAAAATTGCTTTCCTTTAAATCTTACATCGACTCTGTTGCCAAGTCCTGTCGCTTTGCTCTCCATAACATTGCTTGGATTCGTCTCCTCAGCCAAACCCCTTGTTCACGCCATGGTCATCTCTCACCTTGACTACTGCAACCTCCTCCTTGCTGGCCTCCTCTGCTCTCACCAGTTCCCCTTTATCTCCATCCAAAACTCCGTTGCTAGGGTCATCCGCACAGCCCGTCGCTTAGACCACGTGCAGCAGCCTTTCCTCACTTCACTGACTCCCCCTTCCCAAACGCATCCTTCACAAACTCCTGGTATTCACTTACAAAACCCGTCACAACTTGGCTCCCCCTTACCTCTCTGCCCTTATCTCCTCACACACTCCTGCACGCACTCTCCGCTCCTCTTCTGTCCCCTCCCTCACTCTCCCTTGTCTCCCCATCTCCCCTAACTGCCTTCATCCCTTCTCCCTTGCTGCCCCCCATGCCTGGAACTCCCTCCCTGCCCACATCCGCCTTGCCCCCTCCCTCCGCAACTTCAAATCCCTTCTCAAAACCCACCTCTTCCTTGACGCCTTTCCCGACGCCTGTTAGAACTTTCCTCTCAATATTTACTGTCTGCCCTCCCCGCAGACTCCTGCCTAACTGCAACCAAGCCAAGCACGTGCACCTGAGACTTTGCATCCGCTTGAATGTTATTTATCCCTTGTCTCTGCCTATGTCCCCTCTCCTTGTCTCCCCCCTCCATGTCTATTAGATTGTAAGCCATAGGCAGGGACCACATCTATCTTATTGTTCTGCAAAGCGCCAGGTACACAGCTGGCGCTATACAAATGCTAATGCTAATAATAATAATAATAATAAATAATTAATAATACCCCTCAAATGATAATCCTGCAAGATCCATGTCTTCTTAATGGGTTTGACATAGTATCCCCTACAATAATTCAGCTATGGTCAGCTATACTCATGCTGTTCTTTGAAATTGAACTACCTCATTCCCCTCCCCCACCAAACCCATTAAGAAGAAACTGATCCTACACGAAGTACATATCCCAGCATGTCAAAACCACCTTGCACATGTCTACAGTGAAATACACAAACACATACAACCACCACACAGAACATATAGGGAGCATGCCTCCGCTCTCTCCCCAAACTTACCATGGGCAAAACTCCTCACTGGAATTATGTGAGTGCTCTGCTGTGGGGATAGAGACAAGCTGTCGCAACGATGCATGAATGGAAAGAAACCAGAAACTGCACATGTATCTATATCATGCACAGCAGTCTGGTGGATACAATCCCCTCCCCCGCCAAAAGGTAAGGCTTTTGTATTGCATAGTCCTTAAGGCGGGTTTGGCAGGAGTTTTGGAGATGGGGTGTGATTGTTTGAGTTTGTTTTTTCTTTGGTTGCTGGGCTTAGGAAATATCAATTTCCTTGGTTTTTAGGGTTTGTATATGTAATAGGAACCCACCTTAACTATTTGTTGTAACCTGGAAGGGTTTTTGTTAGATAATCAATTAACATTCTTCTTTTTTTGCCTCATGTTTTAATAAATTACTACTTTACTTTCTGTAAACATCTTGCCTGAGAGGTCAATTCCCAAGTGAGGAGTTGGCCATACATAGCTGAACCTAAAATCTTCTGAGAATTTAGCCCCAAAATCAGATATTATACATCAGGTGTTCCAGCCTTGCTACAAGTGAAGACCGAAGCAAAGAATTTATTCAGCTTCTCTGCAATGACCTTATCCTTCCTGAGCTTCCCTTTTAGCGCCTGGTCATCTAATGGCCCAACTGACTCTCTGGCAGGCCTCTTGCTTCTGATGTACTTAAAAAGGTTTTATTATTAGTTTTTGCCTCTTTAGCGAGTCTCTCTTCAAATTCACTCTTGGCCTGCCTTATTAACATTTTACATATAATTTGCCAGTGTTTATGCTCTTTCCTACTTTCCTTATTAGAACTAGCTTTCCATTTTTTAAAGGATGCTTTTTTGGCTCTAATAGCCGCCATCACCTCCCCATTTAGCCACACTGACAGGTATTTGGTCCTCTTGCTACCTTGCTGAGGATCAAAGTCCTATATTTTTACTATGAAACACAGACTCAACATTTTGTACACCTGCGCAGATCAGGGGCATAGCTACCATGGGGTGAGGGGGCTCAACTGAGTCCAGGCCTTGGACTCTAGGGGATCCCTCTGCAAGCAGCCTCAGCGCCACTAGAAATTTTCAGAGTGGGTAGAGGAGGGAGCAGGGCCAGCACTCTACCCCCACCCACTATGAAGTGGTGGTGCTCAGACCACTTGCAAGGAGTCCTGCAAGAAGGAAAATTTCAGAGTGAGTGGGGGGATTGCTGCCCCCTGTTAACTCTTAAAACTTTCTTCCTGGGGAGGGTTGCTGCTGCTCGGGGGCGGGGGGAGGGCTCACTGGAAGCCAGGGAAGTACCATAACCTTGGGGGGAGGGGAGAGGCTGGGAGCTCCCTTGGGAAGGCCACTGCTGGGAGGGGAGGGGAGAGAAAATTCGGACATGGGCACACCCCAACCTTGCTACACTACTGCCGCGGATAGCAGTGTCAGAGAGATCTTCTTATTTAGATGTTCTAGTGTCTAGGTATATATTGTACGTACATAAACATTTATGCTGCTGTGGAGATAGATATTATGACCTGGAATAACTGCAGGAGTTAATCTCTCAGATCTTAATTTAGCAAGTTATGTAAACACATGCATCCCTTCAAGTAGAGGGTAGTCCTACTGACATGTGTAAAGTGAGGTGTATATTTAGGCAAGTACAGAAAACTGAATCTTAAAAACAACTAACGGCAGAGTTCATCCACAGCACCTACGGCTGAGATGGGTGTGCTTTGTCTTCAGCAGAGCACTAACCTGCAGTAAGTGCACCATTATTTATTTTCTTATATTTTTACCCTGCCCCTCTGGCACATGGTGACTCGGGGCGGCTGACAAAATCACACAAAGTATGCTGTAAAACAGTATTATCAAAAGTATTTTATATACATAAAATGTCTATCTGTGCTTGTGGGTGGGGAATTGTTCTTGCACAGATTGGGGTTTTTCTGTGTATTTATAGGTAATATCATATATATATATCCGAGGGAGATGGTCTTGGTGGGCTGGGTTAGGGTGTGGAATTTATTGTGGGGTTATTTTAATGTGGGGTTAATTTTATGATCTTAGACGTTTTTTAAAATGTTGTTAGCCATCCCGAGCTGCTTGTGCAGGGAGGGGACGGCATATAAATGCAAAAATAAATAAATTAAAACATGGCCTGGGCCCTGCTTACCTGAGGGATTGTCTCACCCCCTGGACTGCTTAGGCAATCCCTCAGGTAAGCAGGGCCCAGGCCGTGTTTTAATTTATTAAATTATATATATTAAATTATTTATATATATATAATTTAATAAATTTATACCCCGCCCCTCCTTCAATGCAGCCCGGGGCGGCTTCCAGCAATTTTAAATGCAATAAAAACAATTTTAAACACTCATAATGATAATAATAAAATATTAAAATATTAAAACAGGGCTAAAGTCATGAATATAACAAACAAAAATAGGTGGGGGAGCTAAAACCCCTGCAGGAAAGGGTTTTTGGGACCTTAGTGTCTCACGTGAATGCAGCCCAAGTGTCAATATCTTCTATGGAAGTTACTCCTATTCAACAATGGAAGTATGTGATTCGTTATATATTACTAAGTACAGCATTTCTTACCTACTAAGATGCAGTATTCTTGTATCCCAAGGTTCTCCAGTTTGGGATAATCAGGCACACATCTCCATCTAGTGGCCACAGAAGCAGCCACACCAAAAGCTTTTCAGTGTCTACACATCATATTAGGTATAAAAGCATAGGTGCCTCTTCCTTTTTCCGAGTTGAGAAACTTTTGCATCTTACACTATTATAATGATAAGTAATTAATAACAATATACAAAGAAGGAAAAACATAAAAGCCTCAGGATATGAGAACATGCCTTAGTGGTTGAGAAATGCTCTAGTCTTGTACTCCGAGGCTCTTCCAGTTTGGGACCCTCACGGAGTAACCAGCAAATAATCTTCAAAGAAGTAGTGAAGAAAAGAAAGAGGGGGGAGAAGAGCAGGAAGTGGGTTTAGGAAGACACTGTCCTGTTCTTCTATGGAAGCAATGTCCACTCAGTAGTGTTTGATAAAGGTGTGAAGGGATGGCAAGGCAGCTGCCTTGCATATCTCAGAACAGAAGCCCAACTGGATTTCATTCACGGGGTGAACACTGATCTGGTTGAATGAGCCCAGAAACTAGAGGGAAGTTCTTTTCCTGACCACATATAAGCCTCAATCAATGTAGATTTGATCCACCAGACATCTCAAGTGCCCTATTGGAGACACTCAAGTAAACAAGTAGAAAATTCTACAACTACTAGGTCAGTACAGCACAGATAGTATTGTAGAGGTGTACATCATGCCTCCTGGGAGCACGGGCTTGGAGAGAAAAAAAAGTGATATTTTAGTAATGTAAAAAGAAGAGCATCTTTGAGAGGAACTCTGTGGAAATCCTCAGCAGAAACCTAAACTAGCTTAAACTTAATGTTTTGGAGATAATGCTTGCGATTTGTGACTTTTTGCAAGGTGACCTTGATAGACAGGTGGTATAGATATGAAGTTGTCCAAGTGTTTATTAGTTTCTCAAGCACAAGGTTCAGTTTCCATAAGGATGTGAGCATCCTGATGGTAGGATGAAGCCTAGCCACCGCTGTAAGGAACCGGACCGTAAGAGTGATTTGGCTAAAGTCCTTCCCCAGTGACATTCTTGTTGGATTGTGCAACAGTCACAAGTAAAAGCCCATTGCAAGCCCTGCAAGCTCAATATGGGGCTTGTCCAGTAGGGGGAGGGTCAGGGGATGATACAGTTCCACCCCCCCACCCCCCCTCTCGTCTCCTCTCTCTGTCCTCCATCTTGTCCCATGCAGTCTGTACAGTATGGAAGCATGTCTTCTGAGTTCTTAGTAAAGTTCTGTTTTGAAGAAACTTCTGCTGTGTGTTATTCAACAGAAAGCTAACTCTACAATCATTCTCAGGTCTCTTAAATGGCAGTTTGGATTGGAAGAGTGCTGAAACTCAGGTTTTTGGAAATGCCTTTGGGAAAAAAAGGATGCCAGGACCCCAGTCTTGTAATACAGCCCAAGCAAGGGTGAGAATTTGAACAAAGCTGAGGGTCAGAATCTGGGGTACTCATTGATACCGGTGAGTATCTAACAATAGAAGGATATAGTAGAATCAGAGAGCTTTTCAACTTAAAAACAGATATCACTAAGGGGGGATATGATAGAGATTTATGAAATCATGAACGTAAATAGGGAACTCTTACTTCTTCTTTCTCATGGTACTAAAGGTATGAAAGTATGACATCCAGTGATATCTGGCACTATATTTTTTATAAATTTATTTTTTTAAAAGGAAGTACTTCTCATACTTTTCTTGCTGGCTGCCCCACAGTTCTAAAACTCCCTTCTTCTGGAAATTCAGAGCCCAAGTCTGAGCATCTTTTGGATGCAGTGTAAGGCCATTTTAAGACGAGCTCACGGTGCACTCGCGCGTCATTGCCAAAATCCCGTGAGATGGGATTAGACGAGACGCTGCCGCGAGTCACGCACACAGGAGGGGGACGCGCATTCTTTTCCTGCTGCGACCTGACCGGGTCGGCGATCGAAGTGGTCAGATCGGGACCGGAAAAGAATGCGTGTCCCCCTCCCGTGCGCATGACTCGTGGCAGCGTCTCGTCTAATCCCATCTCGCGGGATTTTGGCAATGACACGCGAGTGCACCGCGCACTTGTCTAAAAACGGCCTAAGACCTGCCTATCTGGCCAAGCATTTGGTGGGAAGACAGGCTTTAAGGGGTGCAGTGTTTTTTTTTGGGGGGGGTTACCTATTGGGGTTGAATACTATGAGTTAGTCCTGGCAGGTCCAGACCCACATCAGACTCATATCCCAAGGACTGATAGGGTGCTTGCCAACGTTACAGGGGAGGGGCGGGGAAACTGATTTGGAGCCTTGCACTGCATTATTGATTTTAATGGGAGAAGGGGAATATAATGATAGAATCCCCATGCCGACAGGGACTCGCATGATCTCCCTCTCATTAGTTTTGCTAATGGAAGTTCCCCCCACCCCAATTCCTAATGCCAGCAAGCACCCTTAGCCACAGAGCTCAGTTAGGAAGAGGTTAAATGCAGGGAAGGCGTTCCCCTGAGGCACTTACGTGAGAGTTGGACAGTCATATGACCCAGGCTAGGGCTCTAAAGGCAGAGCTAACTCCAGCCAATTAAGCCCCAAATAGGAGTCAGCAGGTGAGGTGCTCCTGAAATCCTGCTGGGGAGGTTGGTAGGAACTCTGACCCCGTGAGGGAAAAGGGTATCGGGTTCACGTTCAGGAAGGCTCTGAAGGGCAGGCAGCAGGGAGCCTTGGGAGAAGATCTAACTCTTTGGGGAAGGAGCCCTTAGGTGAGAGAGCTGGAGGCCCGTGTAATGGAAGGAGTCAGCCCTGCTAAAGCGGCAGGAGGTAACAACAGGCCAGCGAGAGCCTTAGAGGAGTTGCGGGGGGAGGGGATGCAACAGAGCCAGCAACTTAGAGCAAGAGTTACAGTGTGCAACTGAGCTGGTAACACCAGAAGGAAAGTCTAGGTCTTGGAGCAACAGACCCTCGTGTGCAAGGGCTGGCCTTAATGGCAAACCAGGCAGGTGTGAGTGAGGATGGATGGAGGCTCATGGGGAACTACTAAATGGACTGACTACACCTCCCCGACAGAGAGTCAGTCAAAGTTGGGGAGCCTGGAATTGGGAATGCCAAAGAAGTGAGTTTGGGCTGCAATTGAACCATCTTGCCACACACATACACAGTATTTTGTTTGTGCGTGCTGAGCCCGTGGGATAGGGTGGGCTATAAGTCCAAATAACTAAATAAATACAATGTGTTATTAACCTGTGGAATTCATTACAACAGGATGTGAAGGCCAATAGTATAACTGGGTTTTAAAAAATCATTTGATAAGTTCTTTGAACAAGTATTACCTATGATGGTCAGGGATGCAACTTCTTATTGCCAGAGGTTAACATCAAGGATTATACCCTTATATGCTTTGCTTTTGTACACTTCCACTGAGGCATCTAGTGCTGTTCACAGTCTCAGACAGGATACTGGGCTAGATGGACCATTGGTCTTGGTCAATGTTGCAATTCTTATGTTTTAATTTATTTTTATTTATTTAGCTTTATAACCCACTTCTCCCTTCCCAAAGGTGCAGGGCAGATAACACAGCATGTGTATACAAAAACATGCATAAAATAAAACCAATTGAAAAGTCTAAACTGTATAAAGACATAAAAATTCCCATTTCTAGCATCCTGGACCCTATCTGCACCTGCCAAATTCCTGGGCAAATAAATAGGTCTTACACTGCCTTAGGTCTTACATTATGTATTGTTTACATAAGCTGGACTCTTGGGTTTTATTGGCAGAGTTTTAGAAAACCTTTCCTACTTTTATTGGTCTGCAAGCTATAAAGCAACAGTGAAACTTCTAAGTATACAATTATTTGTTAACTGAAATAAGCATGCATTAGTGGACTGGATACAGCTAACACTTTTCTATGGTAAATCTGTATATCCTTATTTTTATTTCATCTGTTCATCTCAGGTCAAATATGTTTTCCTATTATGGTCTTTGGAGATGTTTGCTTGATTTACTCAATTTGTAACACATTACTACAAAAGGAAATATCTCTTTGGTAACTGAGAGGAAAGCATTGTAAGCAAAGTGTTTCATTAATACTTTATACACCAAACTGAGTTTGAGAAGCAAAATCTGTTGTTAAAGTTCCAGTTATAGGCCCTTTTCACACAGATACTCTAACACTGATAAAATGGGTGTTACATTTTATTATGCATGTTGCAGGGTACCTGTAGCGCACACCTGCAGCCCTGAAACATGTATAACAAAATGAAACACCCATTTTATCAGTGTTAGTGTCTGTATGAAAAGGGCCATACTTGCACTGTTTAAATAGACTGTTGTGCCTCAGGTTTACGCACATATTTAACTTTTTACTGAGGTATGGCAGAGGAATGGGTGTTATGTTACTAAAGTGCCATCTGCAACTTGTCCCTGAAAGGAGCCAAGCTGCTGTGTTCTGCACCAGCTGCAGCTTCTGCGCAGTCATCAAGGGCAGCCCCACACAGACTGTCTACGTCTAGTAGTAATCTAGCCTCAAGGTGATGAAAGCATGGATAACAGTGACCAGATCCGAGTCAGAAAGAAAAGGCTGCAGCCTCCTCACTAGATGGAGTTGGTGAAAAGCGTGCCGGGTGACCTCCACAACCGGAATATCCAGGTGAGGCCAGGTCCAGAAGCACTCCAAGCCTGCAAACCTCATTGACCAGGGGGGGATGGACTCCATCAATAACAGGCTCCTCAATCCCCTCCAAGTCACAAGGCTGGCCAACCAATCACTTCAGTCTTGTCAGGATTCATCCAGCTCACCCTCATCCAGTTCCTGACTGCAGCCAGGAATTGGGTAAGCACCGAGACCACAAGACCTGGGTTGGATGAAAAAGAGGTAGAGCTGTGTGTCATCAGCATACAGATGGCACTTCACTCCAAACCTTTGAATGATGTCACCCAGTGGCCTCAAATGCATATTGAACAAGAGAGGAGACAAAATAGAACCCTGTAGGACCCCACAGGGGAGGTCATGAGAAGACAATGAGCACCCATCACCACCCACTGAGACCTCCCCGGCAGGAAGGAACGAAACCACTCAAGAGCAGCCCCATGTACCCCTGCCAGGTTCTGCAGTCATGTCAACAATGCCTTGTGAACAACTATCAAAGACCGCCAAAAGTTCTAACAAAATCAACAGGGTAGATTTTTCCTTGTCAATCTCTAGGTGCAGATCATTGACTAAGGCCACAAGTGCAGTCTCCGTGCCATACCCAGGGCAACACTGAAATGGGTCCAGGAATTCAATAGCACTGAGATGAGCCCAGAGCTGCCAGGCAACTACCCATTAAATAGCCTTCCCTAAAAAGGGAAGGTTAGACAGGTCGATAGCTGGCTGGGGTGTCTGTGTCCAAAGATGGTTTCTTAAACGGGATGGACAACCGCCATTTTAAGGACATCTGAAACCCTGCCCTCCCAAAGGGTAGCTATTTGTAGCTGCATTCGATTCCCCCCTCCCCCTGCCCTCCATTCTAAATGTCTCACTTTATTGCACTGGTTTGACAATGTGACCTCTTGAGGAATTTTTTTTCTTTCAGTTCAGTTTCCCTTTGTCTTCCCCCCACATCCCTGGTCTTTGTTCATTTTCCTCCACTGCTTCTCATCATTTAACAAAATACAAATCCAATATAATTCAAAACTTATAGTCTTACTTTGGATTTTGACATTAGGCAGAAGAGATTTGCCCATATTCTATGGTAAATGGGGTAATTTCAGACGTTACGAGATCACAGTCAACCACCCTGAATCACGGTGGGTTCAGGGTGGTGGCTATAATCCCTGTTTGAGCCCCACCAGCTGTTCACCACCATGAATTCCTAGTGGGGTTCAAATCTAACCACGGTTCTGGAGGTGAGGTCAGCCTCACCTCCAGAATTGTGGTTAGCTGAACCACGATCAGGAAAGGGGCAAAAGTAATGTATGTTATCTTGCCTCGTTCCCGAGCATGGTCCGAACCGTGGTCCAGGATCGGTTGCAGCGGGCGCATTGGCCACTGCGCCCGCCCATCTCCCTGAGGGCAGGTAGATGTGGAAGCACGGGGCCGTGTGGCTGCACATCACACCGCATGGCCCCAACCCCCTCCAAAATTCCCCTGCGTGATGAAGCCGGGACGTCTCAAGGACAGCCAGCTTCATCACCGACTGGCATCCAAGACGGATCCCTGTCCGGGTTTCAGCGTGTTGAGCCTGGAGACCCAGCACGTTTGAAATTACCCAGGGTGTGGCCCTGCATATATAAAACTCTTGAGTGATTTTTGTATACCAAAATTCTGAATTTCTGTATAGTTTCTGTTAAGACTTTGCTTTTATTTGTCCTCTTGGACATTCTTAGATCTATTTTGGCTCTTTGAAGTCACCTTACCTGGCTGGTAGACAGAGGGTCTTATGCTTGCAGTAGTAACAACTCTTGGTTTTGGAGCAGGAGCTGGAGCTTCACTATAGCCTGAGTAGGGAGTTGGACCTTGGAAAGCCGGTGCTGTTGTATAAGACTGGCCCGTACCTCTAAAAGCAAAGTAAAGCTGTGAGCATACATACATCAGATTAAGAAATCAAGAGATTTGGCAGCTTCCATAGCATTCCATGAGATGCCTCCAAAGGTCACAGACAAAACTGGTGATATTAATTAACCTAAATGTTAGTACAGCTCTTAATGCTTGCATTATAAAGATTGCTTTAAAGCAGAACTTTAATCAGGAAGAAAGCGAATAGTTAGGCTGATGTTAGTGTATCTTTAACACAGTGATAGGTTGATAAATACCAAGATACCAGTAAATACAGATCCTTTGGTAGGGAAAAAAAAGGGGGCAAATTGGTTCTCCCCAAAAAGGTGAAAATCTCAACCAGAATGTGTTTATCATTCTAGATTTCAGCACAAGACATCTTAAAGAGGGTCCATTTACCTGTGCCTAAAATGAAACTATTCTCATTTTGCCACTGACTTAATGACTAAGGTGTGGAATTTATACTCGTTTTAAAAGTGTTTATGAAAATTCATCAACTGCCTTGAGAAGAGATCTAACTTTCTTCAGTGGGATCAGGATTTGGCCTTCAAGCAAGGAGAATATATTTGTTACATTCAAACAGCAATGGTAAGGAGTTACAATGAACATATTAGCCCTGAAGAGTTTTCCTCCAAAATTTATTTTGACTATGGCCCTTTGCAAATGGGCCATTGGAGGAGCTGGGGTGCGGGGTGATGGGGGAGGAGGCGACGGGTGCACAGTATGTGGGCAGCCAGTCGCACAGATGCCCATCCACCTCCACCCATCTCCACGCATGGAGGCACCTCCATTTTCCCCAATGCCTCCATGTGTGGGCAATGGGTGGAGTGCAGGAGCATGTACGCAACTACACCCATCCTCACCGGCAGTCACGCAGATGCCCCTCCCCTCTTGCCAATGTGGGCAAGTGGGGCATCTCGTGTATAATGGCTCTCAGTTGGTGACCCTCTTCAAGGGTAATTTCAAACGTTACGAAAACGCCTTTCACCACAGGGAATCCCAGTGGATTCCCTGTGGTGGTGGCGTTTCTGGGAATGTCTGTTTAGTCCAGGCCAGATATTCACCACGGAGAACCCCCGGCCGGGATCAAGCTTGACCATGGTTCTTGACCTCCGGCCGGCCAGAGGTCAAAAACCGTGGTTAGAGTGGCCACGATCCAGGATAGGGCCGACGATGGCAGCACTACACGTCTGCTCACCAGCCCTGTCCTGGAATCAGGCCCCAACTACGGGACGGGGTCGGGTGCAGCAGCCTCATAGGCCACTGTGCCCGCCCGTCTCCCCGTGGGCAGGCGGCTGATGGAGCACTGGGGGGTGCAGCTGAGCGGCTGCACGTCGTGCCACACAGCCCCGCCCCCTCCCCGATTCCCCCCAGTGATGGAGCCAGCATGTCTGAAGGATGGCCGGCTTCATCACGGACCGGAATCGGAGAGCGATCCCGGTCCAGGGTTCAGCGTGGTGGGCCTCCAGGCCCGTCACGTCTGAAATTACCCCAAGACTGCTAAAAGTAAGCCATGGACTTACTTGAAGCATAGGGTATTTTCAGACGTTACGAGATCACAGTGAACCACGCTGAATACCCACCTGTGGTCACTGTGCCTCGAACATCTGTTTGGTGGTCGCCAGATGTTCGCCACAGTCAATACCCAGATGGGGTCATTTTCAACCACGCTTCCCGGGCTAGCCGTGGGAATTTCCCGGGAAGCGTGGTGAAAGTGATCCCCGGCGGGGACCAAAAAAAAATCACATCTGGTCGGGCGCTATGGCCCGGGATCACCGGCGGGTTCCCGGGCCGTGGCGATTTCAGCCAGACGCTGCGGCCGCATTGGCCCCGCTGCCCGCCCGTCTCCCCAGAGGGTGGGCGGCGGGGAGCGTGGAGGAGGCGGGGCTGCGCGGCCACATGTTGCGCCGCGCGGCCCCGCCCCCTCCCAGATTCCCCACCGGGATCCCCCGGCATGTCTAATACGGCATGACGGGGTCATCCTGGCGGGGGATGATTTGGTTGTTTTCAAGCAGCCCCGTAACATCTGAAAACTCCCATAGATTTGCTGATTTTTATTACTGCCCTGCTGTACAGGATATTTCAATAGCTTAATTGGATGAATCCGTGTATGTCTGTCACAATGCAAACCTTGCTATTGTAAAGGCTCAGAGAAATGCATGGAACATCCATCCTTACCATGTAGTGATAGAAGCATTATTTAACACCATGCATTTAAGGTTTCAGACTTTCAAATCTAGCATTGTTTTTGTTGGTTGATTATGCCTACAGACAACCTACAGACAGACTTGTTTTTCAGTTTGGATTCAACCCTACAAATCTTTACAAATGAATATCTATAATGGAACTACTACTGTTAATCTAATCAGATACTTAATGGATTGCAAAATATGTCCCTTTTGGAAGTATTTTGTACTGTGCCCAATAATTTGACAATATTTAAAAAGCTGAGAAGCCAAAGACCTGCACTAATACAGCTGAGCATCATATTAGTAGGGTGGCCATACCTCCCCTTTAACACAGGACGTTTATGAAAAATACATGGTGCAGGGCTGCACTGGAACCATTGCAGCTCTGCGCCATGTATTTTTCATAAGCATCCTGTATTAAAGGGAGGTATGGCCACCGTACGTAATTAGGGAACTCATATTTGGCAATTCACTTTTAAAAACTTAACTAAATTATAGGTCATGTGCTATAAGAAAAAGGGTTGCAGGCTCAAACCCTATCCTAATACATTGTACCAAACTTCTGGAAATGAGAAAATGATTATTTATAATATACAGTAAGAGAATTCTCCCTTCCCTCCCAATAATGCACAGTTTCAGATTCAAGTCAGTCTCCACACAAGATTTAACTCTGCCCACTTTCATGCATATATAATAAATACACCTAGGTCAGACTGGAAAAAACGTTTTGTGAAAGGTTGTGCAGCATTTTTTGCCATTTGTTTCCTGCAATTTCACACCCTCAAATTTTTATTCTTCATGACATTTTAGGAGACAGATTATATTCCCATTTGCAGATTTAAGGCCCAAAAGAAAGTATGATCTGCACAGGAGTAGACTCATAAGAAATATCAAACCTTAGAATGTAACTTTTCAGAACTTCACAGTTATAAATTTGCAACTTGAAAAGAGTTGTGTATGAGTGTCCATATTAGAGGCAATAGGGTGTAGATGATCAGATCAGGCTTGACACAAGTTACCTATTTTAGAAGGCTCTTGAAGGGCAGACAGTAGCTAAATGATTGGAAGGCATGGTATATAAGAGCAAGTCTTAGAGCAACAATCCATGATAGACGTGGAAATAAGAATAACAAACTGTTCTATACTTAGTCCATTACTATACTACGTTGTTGCTAGGCAACACATACAAAAATGTTTGTAATATCAAAAGGTGGGTAAACTACATTGAGGGATATCTTTCATAACAAATATTTGGTCCAACTCAGATACAGATCTGTAGCATCAGAAGTGTGGATGCAAGAATGTGGATTTACACATTCTGACACACGTATCTCTTGATCTACTCACACATTTGCAAGTGTGTGTTCAAATCAGGGATTGTGTAGGGACACCAATGTAAGCCCAGTTAAGTCAAAGGCTTGCAATGTGTGTCCACACACTTCAAAATCTTTCCCACAATTATGGGACCAAATGTTAGAGGCAATAGGGTGTAGATGATCAGATTGGACTTGACGCAGTTTTTTCTCATATCATACAGTTTTTTTCTACAGAAACATAGGCTCACATTTAAGATTGATCATTCAAATGTCACTTTTACATTTCCTAATTTGCATGCACTTCATTGCATGTTGACACACATTTTATTTTGTGTGTTGAATTATGCACTACTATTGGATTTTATACATTTACTCTCTTAGGCATTTTAAAGGAGAAAAAGGAAGCTGGGGGAGAATTGTCTGTATTATATTTATTTAGATTTATATCCCACCCTATCCTTGAAGGCTCAGGGTAGCTCACAAAACACACATAAAATACAAATGTAAAATAAATGATTAAAACCCCACAAAAACTAAAAACACCCATTGCCCTTCGCCCAATCTATCAATGGCCATTGAATGCCTGGCCAAATAAAAAGCTCTTTCACTGCCTCTGGAAGACATTCAAACTAGGGCTCAGGTGAGCCTCCAAGGGACGGGAGTTCCAAAGCTGTGGGGCAGCCACTGAGAATGTCTCTCTGTGGGCCCGAGTCGTATGAAACTGGGCCAGCGATGGAACCGGCAAAAGGGCACCCTCAGCAGATCTTAAGAGCCGTGAAGGAGCATGAGGAGAAAGACGGTCCTTCAGATATGTAAGACATAGCCTCTCAGCAGCAATTTACAGACTGCTGTTACGGACCAGTACAGATTACTCCGTAACAACCCGTTTTGGGCAGTTGCGGATGAGGCGGGTGAAACAGGAGGCTAGGTATTTAGAGCACAGGAGGCGCTTGACTCACAGTGAAGCTGACAGATTGAGGCTTAGATCTTCTTTGACCTCTCAGCGGCCTTTGTTACTGCAGGTCCTGCAGTCGCGTCAACACTACCTCGGCCAGGAGCACTCTCCTGTGGGTACCACCTGCTACTCTTGTTCCTACGACAAGGGCCCACAGAGAGGCATTCTGAGTTGCTGCCCCTGTGTTATGGAACTCCCTCCACCTGGAGGTCTTTCAGAGCCCATGCCTGAGCATTTTCTAGAGGCAGTGCAAAACTTGTATTTTTAACAAAGCATTTGGCAGGCGGGGTTCGGGGTTTGAGGTGGGAGGCTTTAGGGGTGAGAATGGGTTTTCAATTAGGTTTTTTAATGGAGTTTTATTGCATTTTTATGATGTGTGTTTTTACTCTTTAAGCTACCGTGAATCTTAGGGGAACGCTGGGGTAGACATTTGAATAAACAAACAAATACACAAACAAACTCAGAATTTCAAACATTGCACCAGATCTATTCCTTGTACTTCTGCAAAACTGGTGTCTCCTAATGAGAATCACAATTGCAGGAAAAAAATAGTCTCCGAACACACACAGACAAAATCACAGAGTTCAGATAATCAACTTTAAAACACTTCATCAAAACAGCCAAAGTGTGGATGTAGATTCGTTTTAGTTATGAAGGGGGAAAGAATTTCATTAAGTTTAATGAAGCTAAGTCAGCCCTGGAAACATTGATCAGTTGTAACTGCTGCTGCAGAAAGGGAAATAGTGATGAAGCAAGCGAAGAAGAAAACCTGAGAATTGAACGTGGCTTAAGGGAGCAATGAACAACAATGGAAGTGTTAAACTTTTACTGAACATACCTGTGACAGACAACAGCAGATAACAGGTAATGAATACATTTAAAAAATATATTAATCATCAAAAAGGAAAGGAGGAAATATTTTAAAGAAGAAAATATTTTTGGTTAATAATTTGCTAGAAATCTACTGGCAACATTGAAGAGGTGTGTTAAGTGCAACTGACAAGGGGAGTGCTTTATACCTCTTTTTTGACTGGTAGGTGATGGAGGTGGAAGCATGCCGGTTGCCACTAAAAAAAGAAGAAAGTTTGTGTTTATGCAAAAGAAAACGCATTTGAAGTTCAGAACCAAAAACAAAATTGGGGCATCTTGTCTCACACCATGTTCTCCTATCAAGAGAAGTATAATGTTTAATAGACAATATAGCTCAATTACCTTAAAAATATGAAATTTAATACTTTTCATATGTGTACATTTAACGAATATTATTTATTTATTTATTTATTTAACGATTTTGCTACCCCGCCCCCTCCTGCTCACAGAGCAGCTCAGGGCAGCTTACAAAATGCATAAATAAAAACATAACAATAAAAAACACACACACCTAAAATATCATTAAAAACATTAAAATGATAAAAAGAACTAAAAGGGCAGAACTCCCCCTCTCTAACCCACCCCACCCTACCAGTCTCCCTCTCCAAAGGCTCGGCGGAACAGCCAGGTCTTACACTGTCTTCGGAAAGAGCGGAGGTCCGGGGCCAGGCGGGCCTCCATTGGGAGGGAGTTCCACAGCCCAGGAGCAGCCACCAAGAACGCCCTCCCCATTGTCGTCACCCGGGCAACCTGGGGGACTTTGAGTCAGGCGTCCCCGGCCGACTACTGGGGCCGCAATGCAATCCAGGGCCTGAAACGGTCCCGCAGGTAAGTGGGGCCCAGGCTGTTTAGGGTTTTATAGGTCATTACCAGCACCTTGAATTGGGCCCAGAAGATAACAGGCAGCCAGTGCAGAGAATGGAGCACTGGTGTAATATACTTGTGGCAAACCGTCCCCATTAAGAGATGGGCCGCCGCATTCAGCACCAGCTGTAACCTCCGGACCATCCCCAAGGGTAGGCCCACGTAGAGTGCATTACAGTAGTATAGTCTAGAGGTAATAAAGGCATGGATGATGGTGGCCAGATCCGAGTCCGAAACATACGGCCGCAGCCATCGTACCAGATGTAACTGGCGAAATGCTTCCCTCGCCACAGCCTCCACCTGGAGATCCAGGCCAAATATCATTCACTTTGCTTAGGCTATGAGTCCCACTGATGAGCAAGTTTTGACACATTGACTATTAAGTCAGTAAATCACTAGCTTGGTGCTAATTCTTCAGCTACTGAACATAAATCTAATTTTCTATAAGAAAACAGTTTTCCTTACTGAATGTCTGCACATACAAAAAAAGCTGTGAGCTAGTAATTTAATGTCTGTGCTAATGAAATTAAATTATGCAAGTATCAAAATATGACATGTATTCATTACTATTTTGTATCCAGCTAAATCAATACGGTAAATTGAACCAATACGTAATGATCTTAGTTACTGTATACTGTACAGGTTAAAAATAAATGAAGAGCATTCTTTTAAACCAATACATAATGTCCACCAAACCGACTTCTTTTGTAGAATAAGAATGTGCTAGTACTTCCAAGTAGGTGTGACAGGGATGGGCTCACCTGAGGTGAGTACTGGCAGGATTAGGTCCCCAACAATCAGTCTTCTAGGGAATTAGCTTCATGGTGTCTTGATTTTCCCCATATACACAGTCTCTGTACTCAGTATCTGCAAGCCAGGTCCAGTCCCTCCTGCAGTCTGCCAAGCCTCCTCAACCCAGGCAACTCCCTTCGGGCCAAATTCACACGCACAGTCCTCTGTTTGCTGCTCCCTAACAGCTCTCTGTTGAGGTAGAGCTCTGTGTCTAGCTCCTACCTCATCACAAGCCCCCCCTCACTGAGTCATGGCTCAGGCTTTCAACACTTGGGCTGGCTCCTGCTACGCCCACACGCAGTTGCTGCAGCTTAAGCACTAACCTCTATACACAGCATCTGCAGCTCCACTAGCATCGTAACTCAGCTGGAGCAATCTGCTGTCTTAAAGGACCCAAGGCCCACAGTGACTCTGCCCTGTCACAGGCTACTAATTCTCACCTGTTTCCTGAACAACAACATTCTAAGCTATTTCTTTCTCATTTTCCCTGTTATGGGAAGTTGAATAGGCTGGCAAGTTAAGGATGCTGTTCCTTTATCCGCATCAAAGTGACTACACCTGCGGCTCCCATAAAAAGTGATGGTAATTATCTATGCATCTCTCCTATGCAGCCATAGTAAAATAAACCCCATACTACCATTCTGGAAGGGTTGGAGTTTAGACTGATAAAATCTTGAAAGATACTTACCCTGAAAATGCAGGCAGAAGTGCTTACAATTGTGTGCAGTATTTGTTCTGGTCTATTTTTCCATGAGTTTTATGTAATAACTTAGGATCAACTTCTTTAAAAAAAAAGGCTTGTAACTGCATAGGATTATATTATATTATGATGATGATGATGAGACACACTCATACAAGAACTATGTAGGTGTCACAGGGGAGGGGGGAAAGGGGAAGAAGGCGCGGTCTAGGATAAAGGGAGCACTCACACCACCACCCCCAATCGCTCTCCCAGGAGGCCCTACCCTCTGGCTAGCTTGGAAGGGTTGCTGTGGAGGAAGAAGCCCGTCAGGATATTGTAGTGGCCCTTGAAATCACCAGGAGATTAGGTCTATATCATCATAGGGCACCGAGCGATCTATACAAGAGGGTTTCTCCTTTCCACCACCCACCTCCCACTCACCACGCTTACCAGAGGGGGAAGGAAGGATAGTGCTGGTGTGTGAAGGAAACACAGGGGTCTGGTCCCGGGGAGTGGGGGGAAAAGGGCAGATTCGCACTCTCAGCAAGGCTAGGAAGGAAGGTCTGGGTCCCAGAAAATGGGGGAGGGGCTAATGCCCCAGACCCACGGGGTCTGCAGTCCTGTACACTCACTCACTCAGTCACTCACTCACTCAGGTTCAAGGTAAATACATAAGGGTCCACTCACACTAACAGACCATCCTTAAGTCACAATACACGGGGGAAACACAATAATAACACTTAGCTATAGCACTTGTATCACTCTCTCCAAATCACCAGGGGACCAGTCTTGAGCAGATCACCGGCACTGTGTCTCCTTCAGCGCCAGTGTATAAGGCTGGGTCCCTGCCCCCACGCCTGGAGCTGCAACGAGCGGCGCAGCTGCACTGGCCCCGCCCCTGCATTCTGCATGGCGGTGGGGGAAGGAACACCCGAAGAAACCTGCTGTGGCGGTTGCCTAGCAATCGCCGCATCATTCTGCGCCCCATGGGGCCGATCAGGTGGGTCCAGAGTGGGGGGCAGCCTTAGTCCCCGTGGCGGTGCCTGCCTCAGGGGTCCCCGGCAGGGACAGCCCCGGCGGGCGCCCCTGATAGTAGGACCCAATAGAAATACTCAAATAGATATGCTTGTACTTCAGTTAAAACAAGATCTATTTGGAAGGTAAAAATGGATTCACTACGACATAGGCTTCAGTACAATACACCAGTTTAATCACAGCACAAACATCAGGTTATCAGCACCACATCACCCAATCTTTTTCTTCCTTAAACTTCTAGTTTGTGTTTCATGTGTTTGTGCAAACACACTCCTTGCTATTGGAGAGATTTGTGTCAGAGGCTCCTCAAAATTGTGGAACCACCAACACTGTTCTTTTCCTGACGTGTAGATAAGCACTTGGTGAAACTGACCATGCTCTCTTTCCCTTGGTTAATTTCACTAAGCCTCTAGGGATTCAATGAAGGTTGGTATCTCTGCTCCCCATCTGACAGGGAACTCCATCTGCGGCTGGTTTCCGTTCCCCTGTTGATCAGCTAGTGAGGTGATCTGGGAGTCCAGGCTGCATTGAATTGTCAACCTAATCACAGCAGAAATTCCCTAAACAAAAAACTTTACTGTTTAAAAAAACGTTAGAGGCAGAACCATTTCCAAAATAAAAGACTTTCCTTTTCAAAACCATTTCACGAAATAAATTTTCCCCTAACAAACTCAAATAACCATGAAAATTAATTACAATTACAATTCAAAAACATTTAAAAACGTCTATTACAACAAAACCTAAATACCAAAAAGCATGGAAGATATTTACAGCTTTTGTATCTATAATCCATAATTTACCATCAATATTAACGGAAGATATATACTTAATTTATTACCATACTTAGTCTTATTACTATTTAACACTAACTAAACTATCACATTATTTCTTTACAGGTAATTTATTTATCATAAGTCACCTATGAAGATTTTTTCAAACTGCCTTAACTCTGTTGTTTACATGTATAAACATTGTATACACTTTATACAATGAAATGTTGCTAATGTCAGTGTAGACAACTTGATACAAATGGTTGTTTACCTTGCAATTCTGGCCAAAATGTAAGTTAAGGCAGTTTGAAAAAATCTTTGTAGGCTAATTATGATGGTAAATAAATGACCTGTAAAGAAATAACATGATAGTGTTAAATAGTAATAAAACTAACTAAACTAAGTATGTATGGTAATAAATTAAGTACATATCTTCCGTTAATATTGATGGTAAATTATGGAATATAGATATAAATGCTGTAAATAATTTCCATAATTTTTGACATTTAGGTTTCTTGTAATTAATGTCGTTAAATGTTTTTGGAATTGGAATTAATTTTCATGTTTTTTTGAAGTTTAGGGTAGGGAAAAATGTATTTTGTAAAATGGTTCTGAAAAGGAAAGTCTTTTGTTTTGGAAATAGTTCTGCCTTTAACAGTTTTTTAAATTGTAATTTTTTTAGTTTGGGGAAATTTGCAAGTTTTTTGCAATGTAATTAATATAGAAATGAGAATGTTGAAAGATATATATGTCAGTTATGTAATTCACTGTAGCGTGGACACATTGATACATTGTATCAAAGACAGGTTTGGGGAAATGCTCTCTCTCACACACACACACACACACACCACACACACACTCAATCCGTTCCCCCCCACTCACTTATTCTCTCTCACACACACACCACAGAGAAACACAGGCACCCTTCCTCTTCTCCAAAGGATAAATCACTTCTTAATCTTGCTGCTGCCACTGGAATTTTAATCAAATCCTTAAAATTCCAAAATAAACAATTATTTTGGAATTTTAATTCTATCCTTCTAAGGTGTTTGCAATTCTCCCCTGTTTTGTGTCACCATCAAAATTGAGAAGTTCATTGTCCTTTTCTTCATCTTATGAAGTTATTCATCAGCATTCTATCGTGCTTGAATATACTTTCGGGTTTGCAGCCCTTGGACCAGAGAAATGGAGGTATGGCATTTCCTCTAAGGTGTTTTCCCTGAGGTCAGCGCTGCCTGAATGTCAAAGGAAGATCAGCAAAGCTCTAGTGCATTTGCTCAACTAAAAATCTTATTCACTAGACCAAAGCCTGATAGGCATTCACACTGTGTAAGCCTCTTCGTTCTTGTTAAAGATCATTTTTCAGAAGACAGCGGATTTAATCTTGACTGAAAATAAGATGGATATAGAATAGTGAAAATATTGTCATACCATTTCCATTTTGCTAGTCTTGGAGATTATTTCTTGTTCTTTCAGAATGTGGGAATATAAAACCCATTGTTGAGAACTCTGTGATGTTGGCAAACATCATTATGGTTATTGAGAGCCTATGAGTTCTCTAGAGAAAGAATTAAACATTTTTCTTCAAATGAAAATAAAGAGAAAAGCTGAAGTGAGAAGTATCACTGCCTGGTTTTATATTAAATCCATTTTTACTTGGTATAGCAGCTAAAACATATACAGCATATTGAACACTGCCTATAGTATCATAGTCACACTTTACCCAAATGAGATTAGGAGACACAGACCCTTTTAAAATGGGCCGCAGTGGGGGGGGGGGGGTATGTGTGGGGGGGGGCGCCATCATGTGGGGGCACACCGATCTACACACACAGAGAATCCACCGTTGTTGCCAGTTGCTCCATGCATGGGTGAAGTGCGGGAGTGCACACAGACCTTCACCCACCCGCTGCAGCAGTCACACGAGACGCACACCCACCCCCCAGGCCCACATAGTAGATCCATGTGGGCATGAGGGGGGTGTCTCATGTGAAAAGGGCCATAAAAATGTTCATCATGTGAAATAAATTACTGAAGATATAGGATAAAATTTGGGCACAAGAAAAGGATTGGGATGAAACGAAGTTTTTCAAGTTCTGAGACTCAATTAATACGGACATTATATGTCCAATAAAAGGCTAACTTTTATGTCTTTGTTGCTCTGAGTAGTTGCAGCATTTTATTTAAGTCTGAAAATGGGGTCATACAGGCAAAGAGGACTGGGAACTGCTGGTCTAATAAGCTTGTAAAAAAAAAGTTTCTTTAGCTGTAAATTCAAGTTCTTTTAACAAAATGATGCATCATCAGTGCAGGGTAACTCTTCCCCATGTTTTGTGGTTAAGGTACTGAGTAGAGACTGGAACATCCAGATTAACGTTTCTAGACTGCCCGCATGATTCAACACAACAGTTCTGCCATCTCAAGAAGCCCTTGCCACTGGTGAGCCCTAACTCGAAATCCCTGCCCCCTGATCCAGCCTTGCTGGGGTCCAAGGGGTCATGGACTTCCCACTTAATGCTCCCCCCACCCCCAAATCACCTTGCAGCACTGTCACAGGAGTTATCCTCAGTGAATGGTCCATGGAGAAGTGCTGCTGCTCAGGTTAGACTAGAGAGAAAAAGGAGAGCCAAGTACAAGGTTGTTGCTAACTTGTGCAATTCATGTTTCACAAGATAAACTTCAGCCATTAAAGTCAATGGGCATTTTGCTACTAATTTGAATTGTGGAGGACTATGTCTTTAATGCTTGCTCAAAGCCTAAGGCCCTTTTCACATGGACCGCAGTGGGTGGGTCTGCATTCCCACAGACCCCCATCCACCTCCACACATGGAGCATCGGGTATTAGCACTCCCACTGCTTGTGGTGTTCCCATGGGTGCCCACCCATTCCCCTGCACCCATCACGGCGTTCACATGGGTGCTCCCCCACCTACACACGTGTGCAAGGGGGGGGCACCCATGTAAAAAGGGCCTACATTTGTGAGACTCCCTATATAATCCCAAGAATATTTGCTTGCTTCTTTTTAGAAGCAAGGGTCTAAACTTCATTGCTGCTCCCAAGGTTGCTGAGAAGGTTGGCAAGGGCTTCAGTACCGTGAGGGAAGGTCCCCTGAATTCCTTTCATAGAGCCACCCCCTACTCTTCCCCTACTCTGTGGGGTGCAACATGATGGGGAAGGGGAGTTAAGGTAAGATCCGCCGAGGGTTAGGTCTGGAGGGGGGGAGGGGGGAAAAGGTTCGGTAAAGGGGAGCACAAGACTTATGTCACCCTAAAAGCCCCTCAGGATCTTGTGGCAGGATGGCAATGAGCCAAACCCCAAGTTCATCACAGAGGAAGTGAGCAAGAGGCTGTGCTGGAAATTACCACTAGGTGCCAATAGATGGCAGCAGGGCTAACTCAGCAGACACAGTGAGCAAGGCTATGGCTGGGAAATACCAATGAGCACCAGTAGATGGCAGCAATGCTAAACTCCACACACAGACACACATACGGATTACAGTGAGGCAAGCAGGGAAGTGGTGTGGCGAGAGAGGGCTGGGAATGAGACTACAACAGATAAATGCACGGAGGGGTTGGGGAACACAAGGAGGGGGCAAGGGAAGCTGGAGAACAGGAGGAGGAGAGTGAGGGTAGCCCATGGGAAGGGAGTCGCAGACCAGAGGGAAAAGGGTACAATGAGGCAGGGGTGCAAGGAGGGGAAGCACTATTCCTGAACTGAGGGCGCAAGTCTTATTCTGCGGGTTGGTCTGTGACACCAAGCCGCTAAGCGCCCTGGGCTTCCCAACATACTTCAAGCTGGCAAAGGGGAGTTGAGCGCTGCATCCACTCATAGACAAAATAATTCCAGAACTAAAACGAAGTTTCCCCCTCTATGGGCGCAGAAGCTGAGCTAGAAGCCCCTGAAAAGCAGCTACCCAGAAAGGTTTTGGGGAGGGGGATCTGATTGGGGGTCCCTTCCCCATTTCTCTGCCCTTAGCCCACAAGAGGTACAATCCCCATCACTGAAGGCAGCAGGCTTCTGGCCCTGTC
Organism: Sphenodon punctatus; assembly: GCA_003113815.1. NCBI lineage: Eukaryota > Metazoa > Chordata > Lepidosauria > Sphenodontia > Sphenodontidae > Sphenodon > Sphenodon punctatus. The sequence continues at coordinate 3,417,203 of QEPC01006548.1, read as the reverse complement.
ACCCCCGAGATCCAAAAGGTGCCCCTGGAAAGAAAAGCTAACGCTGGACACAAATCGCACCACTGGCTGCAGTGGGGGTATTTGTGTGTGGGGTAAGTGTGGGTCTGGAGGATTTGGAGGGGAGAGGAAGCTGGAGGGGGTCCATTTGGGGTGGATGCAGCAGCCGCTGGTGGGCAGCAAGGCGGGGATGGGGGAGTTCCTGCTGTCTCTTCTCCAAGGAGAATGAGGAGGATTGCTTGGTGATACTGACCAGGCAAATCTTCCCCTGCACTCTCCCCAGAGCACAGATGGGGAGTTTCCCCCCTCTTCCCAGCTGCTTGTCCTGTTGCCAGCAGGGATTCCAATGGAAGCGGATGGACTAGAGCTTCTGGTCCTTCTGCTTCCATGACAATATCCTGAGGCAAGTGCATCCTGCTGCTGCTGCGGCCGCCAGGGACTTCCCCTGAAGCTCCCCTTGCCCACCTCTGTGCCCAGAGCTGCAGCTGCCTGGGGAGGGGGTGCTCTGTTCTGCTATAAGGTGCGGCTACATGAGAGAGCCCGGCTCCAGAGCAAGGGAGAGCAGGGGTTGGGGGTACTAATCGGAACATTACAATTGTCACTCAGTTGTGACAGAGCTGGCGCCTGATAAAGTCACGGTTTCAAAAAGCAGTTAGGCAACTTTCCTTATGCAAGCATGTCATTGACATGAAAGTGACTAGAGCTTCCTCTTGGGCTTCTGAGGCAAGAGGTTATTTATTTATTTATTAGTTATATTAAAGTTGACATGAAACTGACTAGGGCTTAAAGTCTTTGTGACAGAGCTGGATCCTGATAAAGTTATGTGATTTTAAAAAGCAGAGTCACGTAACTTTCCTTAGGCTGTTTTTTCTAACAATGCAAATGGTGGTCAGAGTCTGCTTGACTGTGCATGCACCAGCCAGCAGAACTGAATTTTTAATGTTTAATATCTCTTTTTTGGCTGCGCCAATCATTATCACACTACATCAGCGCTTGATCTAGATCTCATGCTCCAAGGCTGTGAAATCTGGGGGCTCAACTTGTCAGAGGGGAGGAGATATCGATGATTCAAAATAGTCAGGACTCTGTGCATTTTGACCACAAGCAATTCACTTTTAAACAGTTATAACCTTTGATTTTCTTGCTGGATCTTCTTCACATTTTGCACATATGATGGTCCCCACAAATATAAGCCAAGAATAAATGTTCACAATTGTAGCTCAGCGGTGTCAACAAAATTGAGGCTTCAGCAGTCCCCTGTTTATAATGGAGATCGGTTGTGCCGTTCATTTTCTGGCTCCTACCGAACCCAGAAAATCTCAACCCAAAATGGAAGTGTCTAAAATAACTAGTCCTTTTTGAAAATATGGTGCCTGCTTATTCCAACAGTAATTTCTTCATTGTATTGGCAAGACAATATATTTTAAATGCACATACTGCTCCATTAATATTACCAGATTAACTTAATGTAAACAATAGATTACTTACTGCATGTCGTACACTATTGACACATCAGTCCTTTATTTATCCTGAGAATCTCTTTATGATCTTTCATCCCTCACTGTATAGTCTGTGCACTTTTTTTCATTGGTTCCTGCAATTTGTTGCAGATTTTGCACAATGTCCTGTTCTGGTTTTAAAAGTTAATGGGGCAAAAGTCACTGAACTTACAACACAAGGTCTGGATTTCTTCTAATAAGACTGATTTTTCTCTAGTGCATTTCCAATTAAATGAAAATAATGACAGTAGGAATGATCTGGACTGCTACGTTTTATCTATGCTAAATATAGAAATGATAGAATCAGACGGAGTGCTTAGTGTGCATATTTCCATTCCAGAACCCAGAATACATTTCCATTCCACACCTATTTTTTTGTTGCATTGCACTGGGCATATACTGAAAAGTCTAAGTTGCCCAGGCTTTTGTTTGGTTACTATTCAAAAATGAGGATGATATTTTCCAGGTTTAGTCCCCAAATGTTTTGTGTGTGCTCTTTTCACTGCTAGAAATCTCTGTGGATTGGGGGGGGGGGGAAATCAGGAATAAAGACTGCTTCACGATGCAACAAAATTCCACTTTATTTGGTAGATTTACTGCTGTTGCTAGAGCTCAGTCCACAGCTTGGCTCCGCTCTTCAACTAACTGGCCCCAGGCCTCACTTAGTTTGGCACTCAAAGGTGTTTTCAAATGTGCCTGGGACCCGGCTTAACATGCTTTAGAGTTTAAACAAGGGGCCCCAGTCACGTTGAAATGCTCCCACAGGCTGTATCCCGACCGTGGTGGGGGCTAGCCTGGGCTGTGACTTAGGGAAATCCCCGAGTCACAGCTTGGGGCTAACCGCCACCATGCTCGGGATCTGGCCGCCAGACCCGGAATCAAGCGTGATTTCACATTTGAAAGCCTGCTTTACTCACCACAGTCTGGACTGGAATGGTGGTGGGGGGGTGCGCAATTGGCAGCCATCACTGGTGGCCATGGCTGCCTGTCAGAGAGGGGATGGGACACTGCACGCAGCATGGGGGTGGATAAAGGTGGATGCATGTCTACCCACCCCCGCCCCTACGCCGTGCCCAGGCTCCTGTCATGTCTGTTTGGGGGCCCAGATGACTCCCCTGACCAGGTACATCTGTGGTGGTGCTCTGGCGCCAGCATGTGTGAAAGTACCCTCGGGCGCCAATATTTGATCCAGTCAGAATCAGACAACTGAGGAGGGGGAACCCTCCACTCTACCCAGGGGCCAGTCACTTCCTGTAATTGCAGCTTGTTGAGAGGCTTCCTATAGCCCTCAGACCTTAAGGGCCAGGTTTGTAACTACTTCTATTTGCTTTATGCTAAAGTAATAAAGCAGACTTGGATAATTACTCCCTCAATTGCATTTTTGGCTATTTTTAATGGAATGTGCCCATGCAGGTTCACCCATCGCCCACCCACTCGAGCACCTGTCTGAAGGTGGGGTGTGTGGGCGCACGCTCCTGTGAGCCTCGCACCACACACTAATGCCCATGCATGGAGCATCAGGGAAAAATCTGGGATGCTCCATGCGGGGGCAGGAGTGGGTGGTGTGTGGGTAGGGGCACACTCGCAGTGCACACCCATCCCAGCATGTTTAAATCCCTTCCATTCACCAGACATGCATCAGTGCTCAACGCAGAGCTCAAGGAACACCCCCCCCCCCCCAAGCAGTACCCATTTAAAATGCGGCCATTGACTCTCTTTTCAAAAGGACAGCCCTCTTAACGGCTTTAGCAAAGACAGATGGCCATCATAGGCCCAATGGGGTATTTGACAAGGAAACAACACACATATGCCTGTTAACCATTGTGTTGATTTACAGTGAGCATATTTACAGATGGGTGCAGACCATGGAGAGTGCTGGGGAAGTAGTTGGCTACTCACGGTCCTCCCTGCATGCGGGCAACATGGCGACAAAGGGCATCACAGTTCGCATGCGATATGCACCTATCTGCGCCACCCTGGCCCCGTTGGAACAGGTGAATGAGATCATCCAAACAAGGCGGAAGAGGATCAGGGGCAGATTGGGAATTTAGAATGGCCCTGGAAAATATTAGGATCATCCGTCTGATACTAATCTGATAATCTCATTTTCTAAAATGAACTATATATTGCAGTATTTGGACTGGGAGGTGGGGGGCGGACCCCAGTTCTAGAAACTCTCTGGGTGACCTTGGGCTAGTCACAATATTCTCTCAGCCTAACCTACCTCACAGGGTTCTTGTGAGGATTAAAAAAGTTGTGTTAAATTGTTATATGTAAAGCACTCAGAGCCTATGACTATATATATATATATATATATATATATATATATATATATATATATA
>QEPC01006548.1:3330177-3412514 GCA_003113815.1 Sphenodon punctatus | reverse complement strand
ACTAGCTCAGAAGGTGTTGGGAAGGGGGGAGGCAGATAATTAGTTTCGTTTCTTGCAAGCCTCTCCACCCCTGGTGCCTGGAAGTCTGCTCCTCAGTGACTGACACCTCCCTGTCATGTTTGACCTTCCAGTGAACCTTTTTTTGCCACCCGAACGCGATCCGAACTGACCGAACTGTTCGGCCATTTTGCTGTTCGCTGTTCGGTTTGTTCGGTATGTTCGCGTTCAGGTTCGGGTTCAAGTTCGAGTTCGGTCGTCCGAACAGGCCGAATTCGGGCCGAACTCCGAACTACCGAACCGCGTTCGGTACGGGTCGCCAACCTCCAAATAGCTATGGCCACACACTTTCCCACCGGTATGCGGTCCTGCATGTTGGTGGCTTCCTTTTCGAGGTGTGGCCTTCGGATACTAGCAATGCAGGACAATAGACTTCAGGCATCTTAAAGTGCTCCATCCACTGCTCATCCCCCCAGGTGTCCAGAATGGCCTCCCACCAACTCCTATATTGGACCCACACCCTTCTCTCAGTTAGGACGGTCTGGCAAATGTCATGGATGATGAGAGCCACGTCCATGTTCAGGAATATGGCTGCACGGGACACCCCCCTCTGCATGACATGCAGCCGCATTTTCCTGGCCTTGTGGAACCACCTTATTGCCCGGCATCTCACCCAGGCCCTGCGCTGTATGCAATTTGTGCTGTGGCTGAACAAACTGCACTGTGCATCCAGCATGGAGGACCAGCATTGAGCAGCATGCTGGAACCACAATATGTACGCCCTCTGCAAACTGAGGATGCCTCTAAACAACAGCTCAGCGACCAGAAAGAATTGTCGGAGTGCTGCACCCCTCTCATCCACCATGGCTGCTCTGGATTGCCTTCACGGGTGGGACTGAGCGTTCCCTCCATGTGCCTTTTTATTAGGGTTATCCTGTGTGTGTGGGCCGTGTATCATATCTGTTCGCCTTTCAACAGATGTGATTTGTTCTAATAACAGGGGCTCTGATTCTAGGGCTGCAGGTGTTGGTCGAAATTGCCGCGCACCTGTAGGTGGTGACTGACTTCCAAGGAGGAAGCCACAATTACAGAGAGGTCTGTGAGTGACCCCACTTTGTGCTTTCTGCTGTGGGCTGCAGGGGATGTGTGATGAGGGGAGCACACTTTATGGGGATCTCTCTTTCTCTCTTTCAGTGTCAGTGCTCATGCAGGAGAGGGCACAGGAGCGGAAGGATATCATGCAGGCCCTCCTAGATATTAGGAGGCAGCTCCACGACCTCTCCCAGGCCCAGAGCACTCAGTGGAGCAGGGCCTGGGGGAGGTGTCCCTAGTTTAATGTTCGCTTGCTTGTTTGAATAAATGTTTGTTTATTTTGTTATTAACAGCGGTGTCCGTATTATCATTCCTGCAGGAGGTGATCCTCTCTTCTCGACTGGCGGTGAGGGGGCAAGGAAGGTGTTTGCGACAATTGTCCAGGGGCTGCCAATATGTATTCCTCCCATCCTTGTGATGCTGTTCTCTTATCTGTGGAGTCCCGGATTGACTGCTCCTATAGCCCTTGTCATTGCACTGTGGGCTGCTTATGTGCGTCATTCTGCACCTTGTTCCTTGCCCCCCAACCCAACATCCCTGCCACTTTAGGTGAACCTCTCTGTGCTGCTGGTGTATGGGTGTGTTACCACACATGAATCTAGCTTTGACTCCTCTCTGACCTTTCCAATGCATGTTGCAGACCAGTAATGGTGCCCTGTGCATCCCTGCTCCTTGTACTGCACATGTTAAGCGGTGTTGCAATGGTGTTACAGTGAAATTAACGTTATCTCTGTTTCTCACTCAATGTGTCCTGTGGTTGGGGCTGTGTGTAGTTTGGAGTGAACCATCTGCCAAGCACAGGGGTGATGTTGCTTTGCCCCCCCCCCCCCCCCCGATACGGCTTTTGTGCCCTTGGGCTCCTTGCTGCTTTCCCCTTTTGTTTCTATGCTGCCTGTGGGTTGCATGCTGTGCCAAGGCTGTTTGGGGTTGTTGGCACCTGGCAGTCTCACTGGTGTCTGGTGGCTTGGGCACCGCCTATATTACTCTACTGCACCTTCCCCATCCCGCCTCCCCTGCCTGCACAGAGTCTGGCTGGGGATGAGCAGAGACGGTGGCTTCACTTTTATTTTATTTATAAAACATTTTTATACCACCCCCCGCCCAATGGCAGCCCAGGGGCGGTGTACAGCATATAATAATAATACATAAAAAAATAAATGCACATACCATAAAACCATATTCAAAAAATTTAAAAGGGGGCCCAGAAAGCCCCCATAAAAACAACAAACCCCACAAAACCCCCACCCACTACCATCCCCTTCTCAGCAAATCTGCATTGCTCTGGGAGGCTCTGTTGGGGGGGGGCAGGAAGCAGCCACAAGGAGCGGTTGAAGAGCGCTTCAAGGAGCTGCCACCGCCGCCGCTGCTAGATTCATTGATTTTATTTACCAGGCTGTGAAGAGTGGGGGGAGGCGAGCCCTGGAAGCCCCTCACACCCAACATAGCCTGGGAGAGGTGAGGAGGGGAAGCCCCGAGTTGAATTCATCCCCCTCCCCCCATGGAAGTTCCTGCCCCGCGTCTCCCCAGCGCAGGCTGGAAATTCTGCACCGGCAGAAGCAGGGCAGGAGATTCCGTGGGGGGAAGGGGGAGTCTGTGGGAAATCCGCAAATTGCAAAGCCACATTTGGCTCGGGGCCCTGACTATAAGGAACAGGGATTTTTTTCCCCACACATGTATTATATATGCTATTTATTCATGTACCAGTTTAAATAAAAGATAAACTAAGGCAGTGATTTTCAATTATTTGTTTTTTGCCAGTGTGACCCCATTTTGAGACATATTGGGTATTTTCAGACGTTACGAGATCACGGTGAACCACGGTGAATACCCACCTGTGGTCACCATGTCCCGAACGTCTGTTTGGCGACCGCCAGATGTTCGCCACGGTCAATACCCACATGGGGTCAATTTGAACCACGCTTCCCGGGCTAGCCGGGGGAATGTCCCGGGAAGCGTGGTCAAAGAGATCCCCAGCGGGGACCAAGAAAAAGTAACGTCTGGCCGCGCGCCACGGCCCGGGATCCCCGGCGGGATCCCGGGCCATGGCGCTTCCGGCCCGACGCGGCGGCCGCAATGGCCTCGCCGGCCGCCCGTCTCCTCGGAGGGTGGGCGGCGGGGTGCGTGGAGGGGGCGGGGCCGTGCGGCTGCACGTTGCGCCGCGCGGCCCCACCCCCTCCTGGATTCCCCGCCGGGATCCCCCCGGCATGTCTGATATGGCATTACGGGGCGACCCTGGGGGGGAATGAATCCGGTGATTTCGGTACGGGGCCAAAGGGTCCCGTAACGTCTGAAATCACCCATATATATCCTGTGACCTTTTTTGTGAAAAAAGTTGAAATCCACGGGTGTTGTTAAAGTTATCATGGGCCCTTTTCACACAGAGGCTCTAACACCGATAAAATGGGTGTTACATTTTATTATGCACGTTACAGGGCACCCACAGGGAAACACTGCAACCCTGCAACATGAGACCTTTTCACACGAGATGCCTCCACCCAATTTTGCAGGGTAGAGGTGTCTGCGTGAACACTGCAGGCGGTGAGCATAGGCACGTGCATGCTCCCATGCAACACCCATCTCCACCCATCCACGGAGCAACAGACTCCAATGCTGGTTGCTCCGTGGGTGGGAGCATGCACGCACCTACACCCACCGCCTATGGTGTTCAGCAAGACACCTCCACCCATTTCCACTCAGTGAAACGCACCCCACACACTTCCTGTGGTGTTCACAGACGCCTCCACCCATCTCCACCCAGCGAAACTGGGTGGAGGCATCTCGTGTGAAAAGGGCCCATGTTGCAGGGCTTTGAGTCTGTATTGAGTGATTGTTGAAGGCAAGTTTTTTTGTTCCTGATAATTTAAAGTGAGATAAAATTTGCAAATTTACAATTTTTAGGAGCAATTTACATTTACATTTAAAAAACTGTAGAGTATAAAGTAAGTTATTACATCAAGGTTAACTGCATTTTCCATTATTCTCAAACTTCTAAAGGGTTTTATTAATATTTAGATGCATCAAAAACGAGATATATCTTTCTACTACCTTTTAAAGTTATCCACTTAGTTTCCTCTTAATAATAATAAACTGTAGCACCAGTCACATCATGCAGCATTAAGATTTTCACTCATTATTTTGATTATTATAAAAATTGGTGTCTCAAGTAGAAAAGGGGAAATGTTTATATTTTTAACCTCAAACTTTCTTCCTAATATAAAACAGTTTCCCCTCCTGAGCAGTTGATTTGTAATTTACAATTTCTTTGCAAATAAAGTTACACACTTCAACAACATGATCAGCATCAAAACACATAAGAACATGCATCATCACAATCATTTTTATGGTATTCTGCAGAACAGGAAAATGCCAGACATGTAAATATTTGTAAAAAGACAAAGCAAATAAGCATTACAGCATTACCTTTGGAAAGAGGAAGAGAAGGAATCTTGTATTACTGAAGTGGGATTGGCTGATGGTGATGTCATCTGGTTGGTTGTGTTTTGAACAGCAATAGCAGGCTGATTGGCTGAAGCAGATGGTATAGCAGCAGAGGCAGAGCTGGTAGACACTGGAGCATGCTCAACAGGGGTACTAATTAAAGTTAAATTAAATAAAACAAAAAAATATCTTAAAAGGTGTATGTTACAACATCAATGTGCAAACTCCACTGTGTTTGGGCACAAAAGCTGCAAACAGAGTGGCAAGCTGTATTATTTGGAGAAAAGCACAATTATGCAGGACAAAAATAGCACTTGTTAGACTCTCTCTGTATTTGCAGTTAGTACTAAAATAAATATGATTTGAGAATCCAGTCCAAAAATTATTCTCAGGAGGGCAAAGATTATTCTCTGGTCTACATACCTTGTAAGGCGTTAGTACCCAAACTTCCCTCCACTACTGTCAGAGGCAGAATTCTCATCATTTGGAATTTAAATGGTACACAGGGCCTTGGGTGAACCTTCCTTCTCTGCCTGCCACCGGTGCCATTACCTGCTCTTCGCTAACTCCCCTCCCATGGGCTAACCTGCCATCATCTTGACCCTGCATGTCTTCTTAAGGACCTTGGCCCAGCCTCTGATTTCCTGCAACCCTTGCCAACCCTCAGCAGGGCCATTACAATACTATCTTGTGGAGATCCATTGTGGTGTAATGGCTAAGTGCAGCGTACTTGGCCTGGGAGAGGGACCCTGGTTCAAGTCTCACCTTAGCTAGAAACTTACTGGGTGACCTTGGGTAAGCCACAATATTCTCTCAGCCTGGCCTACCTCACAGGGTTGCTGTGAGGATTAAAAGTTGTGTTATATGTAAAGCACTCGAGTGCCATGGCAGGGGGACACTATATTAATAAACATTTATATAGCGCAAGCAATGTACCTGGCAGTTTACAATTGTAAGAAAGAGACATGGTCCCTGCCCTAGCAGGCTTACAATCTAAGGGGGGGAGAGAGATAAAGGGAGGGGAACAGAAGAAGAGACAAGGATACATACACGAACTCATGAGGTCTATACAAATAAAGATTATTATTAAAGTTTAAATGAGATTGAAGAATTTTTTTCTTTTTAATTGAGACTAGGTAGGGAAAATCTGTTTGTATGACACTCTCATAAAGCTCTTATAAATTGAATTATTGTAAGAAACTAGGGGTGGTGTTTTGAGAGGCAGGTCTGTGTATGTTCAGTGGAGCGCACACAGACTTCTGGTTGCGGGGGGGGCGGCGGGTATATTCACACTGGGGGATGGGTGCACGCTGAGTGTGCACCTGCACCCATGGATGGCCCATTCATGCCCCCACCGGAGCAACCAGGAAAACCCTGGGTTGATCGATGTAGGGAGATGGTTGGGGATGGGTGGAGTTGCACGGGTTGTAGGAGCGTGCACCCACCCACCGCCACTTTTAGATGGGCGTTTGCACACGTGTCCACTGTGTGGACATGTGTGGGCGCATCCTATCTGAAAACGGCCTTAGACTGCAGATTCAGGTCCATAGTGGATCCGTATCTGCAATTTACATATTTAATTACAGATCCATATTTAAATTAATTTTTAAAATAATAAGAAAATATATATAAAAAAGACTATGGAGTCTGCAATTGTTTGTTGAATCCATCGGTTGTACCCCAACCTATACTTGAGTGGGATCCTGTTTCTCCAGACCTGGTAAAGGAATTAATAGTAGGACTTAAGGTAGGCAAAGCCCCAGGGCCGGATTTCATTCCGGCAGAGTTTCTGAAATCCGCTGTTGAATGGTATTGGCAGCCCTTTTTACTAAAGTTAATGCTTCGGGTAAAATACCGGAGGACTGGATACAAGCAACAGTAGTTCTGATTTATAAGAAAGGCTGTAGGTCTGATCCCAGTAATTATAGGCCTATAAGCCTTTTGAGCATAATAGGCAAACTTTATGCTAGATATCTATCCCTGAAGTTAAATGATTGGCTTAAACAACATGCTATTATAAACGAGGCACAGATTGGCTTCAGGGAGGGCAGATCCACTAGTGACCACTGTTTTTTGCTTGCCCATTTAATTTGCAATATGGAAGGGCTCCCAATACACTTTACGCAGCTTTTATTGATTTGAGAGCTGCGTTCGACTCAATCGCCAGAGAGCGACTCTGGTCTAAATTAGCGGCATTGAAACTGGAGGGCAGGTTACTACATTTAAACTAGTTTGCACAGGAATACTTCAATGAGGGTGAGATTGAGTCATCAGGGCACCCTATCAGCTATGATCCCAACATGTTGGGGTGTAAAACAGGGGTGTATATTGGCACCAACCCTCTTTAACATCTATATAAATGATGTTTTTGCTGATTTATTGATGGTGGTGTCCCACACTCCCCAGATAGATGGTATTGCTATTCCCTGCCTTATGTATGCTGATGATGCCATCTTGCTGCCGCGTTCGCAAGTTGGTCTGAGACAGCTATTAGCCGCATTTGGTGACTATTACCAGAACAACCTTTTAACAATTAATTATGGGAAGACTAAGGTTGTAGTTTTCACTCGAGGAAAGGCTAGCCACAAATAGAGGGTGGATGGCCGGGCCATTGAACAGGTCCGGGTCTTCAAATATTTAGGCCTTCTCTTTCGATCTAATGGTGCTTGGTCAATGCAGTACCAATCAGTACTGGAAAGGGCTAGACAATCCATCAGAACACTAATAATTTTTTTTAAGGCAAAGGGTGCTTACTCAGTAATGCCAGCAATTAAATTTTGTGCGCATAAATTGATCCCGCAAATCCTCTTCGGTGCCCATTTTTGGGCCTTGAGTAGGGTAAAAAGCCTACAGAGACTTCAAAATGGCTTTCTCCGGGCAGTGCTGATGGCCCCCTGGGGAATGAATGCGGCGGCCCTCTGTTTGGAATGCGGCCTCCCCCCCCTGTTTGCCAGATAGTTTGGCAAGGAGCAATAAATTATTGGCTCCGTTTGTTTTTTCAAAAAGCCGCTCTAATATCACAGATGATTCTAAAAGAAGAACCTCTGAACCAATGGGTGGTGGAGGTGGTTAACAAAATAAGACATCTGGGATTTAGTCTAGAAATCCTTGTTTCAGTTGGATATAAGGGTGCAAAAAAGTTACTAAAAGATAGACCGACAGATAATGCCCAGCAAGAGATGTGTGCCCTTGTTGGGTCTAGTCGGGCCCTTGGATGTTATCCCTTGATAGCCAACAGGAGCAGCTCCCCGATGCCTTATTTGATTAGAAATATAGCCCAGCAGAGTAAAAGGCTTTTTTTTCTGGCAAGGACAAATGCTTTTCCCTCAGCTATGGTGGATGGAAGATACGATGGTACTCCCTTGGCGGATCAATTGTGCCACTGTGGGTTAAAATGTATTGATTCCATCGACCGTATTCTATTGGACTGTCCTGAGTTTGAAGGGGTCCGTCAAAAATATATAACTCCCCATATAACCTCTTTCCCGGGCAGATGAAATAAATTTTATATTCTTATGCTTCTAGGGGATCGTCTATCTGAAATCACAAGAAAAGTGATACCATTTTTAGTTATTGTTAACACCCTGAAGACACTTTGGAAGGACAATGGTAAATGTGATCCCCCATAAGTGGTCTAAGATGGGTTGAAGGAGAAGGGTCTCTCTTTTTTAAAGTATGACATCGATTTATTGATCTGTTGTATTGGTGTTTTGTATGTGACATATTATTTGTTATTATGGTATGGAATTTTATATGTATTTGCAACAACCTACTCGGTTAAGTAATAAAATTTTATTATTATTATTATTATTATTAAAAAGACTGTGCATGTGTAGAATGGCCATCAGACCGTTTTGCGCATGCACACCCCTTTCCAAAATGGCAGTCGTAGCATCACCGCCATTTTGAAAAAGGGCAGTCGATCTGCACATGCGCGCAAATGGCCACTGTGCATGTGTAGAATGGCTTCCCTTTTCCAAAATGGCAGAAATGCATACACAGAAGGAATTATCTGCTTTTCATTTTGTGCATGCAGAGTCATTTGAATTTTTTTTTTAGTTTAGAAGCGAACCCAAATAGGTTTGTTGTCGCAATGTTTCGGTTCAGTATGAATTAATCCATAGTAGCCTGTTCTGTGTAGTTATGGAGTTAATCTGAATTCCCGCCCCTAAAAAAATGACAGTTCTTGATACCACAAAGCAGTCTCTTTTCTGTGGCTGAGATCTTTTTGCACAGCCTCTGCACCACAGAGGAAGCAAAATGGGACAATGATTTTAACTATAATGTAATGGCAAAATTATTGAAGCTAAAGAGCATCTAATTTTGGGTCCAAAATATAGATTTTGATAACATCTTTATCATTACCCTAGTATCAAAGAACCTCGCAATCATTGATGGCTTTTGTCCTTAAAAACACTGAATTGCTGACTAGCAAGGTATTTTTTCCACTTTACAAATGGGAGTGGAAATACTGGGTGTGTTCAGACGTGACGAAATCAATGTATTCATCCCCCACCGGGATGACTCTGTCACGCCCTAACAGACATTCCGGGGGATCCCGGTGGGGAATCGGGGAGGGGGCGGGGCCACACAGTGCAATGTGCGGCCGCACGGCCCTGCCCCCTCCACGCACCCCGCCGCCCGCCCTCTGGGGTGATGGACAGGCGGTGTGGCCACTGCCGCCGCAGCGTCTGGCCGAGTTCACCACGGTCCGGAATCCCGCCGGGGATTCCGGGCCGTGATAGCCGACCAGACGTTACTTTTTTTTTATGCCCGCCTGGAATCACTTTCACCACGCTTCAGCCGATTTTCACTCCGGTAGCCCGGGAAGCGTGGTTGAAATTGACCCCATGTGGGTATTCAGTGTGGCGAACATCTGGCGGCCGCTGAACAGATGTGCAGGGCACAGTGACCACATGTAGGTATTCAGCTTGGTTCACTGTGATTTCGTCACGTCTGAAAACACCCACAGTAGACTAACTGACCTGCCTAGGGTCACACAGGCAGTTTGTGGCTGAACTGGGAACTGAATACACATTACCTACATCCTCATCTAGTGCCCTAAATCTTAGTATCTGTTGCTCATACTTGTTAGGAAAGCTGGTCTATGTCAAAAGAATTCTACAGGTCCCATATATGGAAATGAAATACTTGAATGCCAGTGATATAAAGAAGAAGAAAACGAGTGTTTTAATAATTGTCAGCAAACTACACACAAAGTTCTAAATCCTCTTAAATTATCCAATTTGAGGAGGAAGAGAATTAAATTACTATGGGAAGCAAAGCAGTATCTCCCCCTATATGTATTATGCATCATTACCTACATACTGATAGAACCACTGGGTGAGGCCACATGAGCAGAGAGGGTTCGATCCCTGCACAGCCCCATGGTTGGCAATCATGACCGCCACACTGTGGGGCAACCGCAGGGAGCTGGGCAGATGTTCATGGGGAAGGGGAGTGAGCCAGCCTTTGTTGCATGGTGTCAGTCAAATGACTGTACGCTGTCTCACCCTGCCCCACCTCCCTCCCCTGGCCAGACCAAAATCCTGGCCCTAGCCATGGTGTGGCCGTGCACAATGGCGCCAGCACCCACCACTCACAGCCCCACTGTGGACCTCACCATGTGGTGAGCAGAAAGGGGTCTGGCCACACAGGTTTTCCCTCCCTGGGCAGTTTTACCCCATCTGGGGTAAGGCTGCTCTGCAACTGAGGGTATTTTTTAGAAGTCACACTACCACGCTTAGCCACACTTTACCATGCTTAACCCCATGCTGGAGTCACAACCACAGTCACTTCTATTCCGCAGCTGCCAGATGTTCACCATGCTTTGCCCTGAACCATGGTAGCAGTTACCACTGGCTGCGATCTTGGAAAATTGTGAGGAACAGCCGGTGGTAAGCGTTACCATGGTTCGGGGCAAAGTGTGGTAAGGAGCACCGTTGTGCCTGGGTATCGGCTTACCCCAGGGTGGGGTGGCAGTCGTTACCCCAGATTGGGTCTAAGTGTGGTAAAGTCACTTCTGAAAATACCCATGGCCTCAGAATTTTTCCAAGGACACGTGTAGCAGGAAACTGTTTGCCCCACCCCATGGCAAGGGGAACATCTGGCTGCCATCGGCCAATGCACTAACCTGACTGCCCAGCGGTAAGGCTACCGAAGGCAAGGTGGCCTCCCCTCCCTGTCACGTCTGACTGCACCCACTGTATCTACCTGCTTTAGCTACAAGTTTTGACTTCCCAATTTTATGCAACCTTTTCAAAACCACTTTCTGATAATTAAATATACACAAAACCCAGAACCTACACTCTTGCTTTTTATGCCATCTTTTAACATGCTTTGAATTCACTTGCCTTAGCCATTATCCGAATACTATCTTATTTATAGTAATTCAAATACTATATGATTTATAGTATGTAGCATTATAACTGTACATCATTTTGTGTCATGATTCCAAAGATGTGAACACGAAATGACGATTAAAAGATAAATGAATAATCAACATGTAGCTATGGAGTCTCTCTCCAAAATGGTTATTATCACAACAGAAAGGACACACTAAATTCTACACACATCTCAGCTTTGGCAAACTAAAACTACTTCACAAATGAGATGGGGTTTTCTTGGGTTTTTTCTTAGGCCCAACACAAACAAATTAAAAAAAACCAACAACCATAAACCTACTACTCCATTATTATTTTTTGTGGTCTCTCTTATAAATGCATGTTGCACAACATGTAATAAAAGTGAATGCAAGCACATTACACTATGTTAAAAACATAGCAAACATTCACAGAACACATTGGTCATACAGGGTTTTTTTCTTTCAGTATTTAAATCTAAGTGTAGGGAGCTGATTCCTTTCTGCTACTGCAGTTTGCTATTGAAGGCACCAATTATTGCACAGAAATATAAAACAGATAAATGAAGCATACTGTATATCACATAAATAGAAAATATAACAAGTTGAGTCTGCTACCTTCAACTTTGGGCCTAAACTCCCTCTATTTTACTGCAGAGTAATTCCATTGTCTCTACTGAAATCAGTCCAGCAGTACAGATGAGAATTCCTTCCCTATTCTAAAATTATTACATTTTATGTATAAACCATTCAGTATCTGCAGGAGACACTTTCCATATAAGTAAAACAACAAATTGCAGAAGTAGATGTTTAGCAAGTCTCCTTTCCTGTTTTGCAAAGAATAATATTCAGCATTTGCACAATGTTTTCAGCTGGAAAGCACTTTATGAATGTTAACCCTCAATACTCAAAACTCAAATTTGTTTATTTGTTTAGCGTTAGCCATAACAAGAATAAAAACAATCATAAAACAAAACCATCATAAAACAAAACCATCATAAAATCATAAACAGTACACTATAACCAATAAATATATACACTATATATATCACCTTACAGGCAATAAATAACTTGGCCCTCCCAAAATCTTAATCCTTATAACCCTTATAGCAATACACAGAAATCAGCAATGTGATAAAAAGGAAAAAGAAAACATCACAATCTCCAATCTAGTTAGTTAGAAAAGGGTTATTAGTGGAACGCCTTGTCCTTCCGGGCCTTGTGACGGCATCTTAACCCATATCCTGCTCTTCAATATCCTAGTCTGTCTAAGAAGTAGGTTTTTAACAATCAACCATTTACAGTTTACACTCCACCTTGCCCTTCTCGGGGCTTGTATCAGCTCACTTAACCCCTACCCCACTTTTGGCAAATCATCTTATATATATGTTTTAGTCTATTGGGGTTCAAAATGAGAGGATCTATCCATATATGGCTCACTCCGTTTACAATGGGGAGGCATGGACTGTTACAACCTTGGCATTAAATCCAAACATTCCATTAGATCTAATTATCTCACACCAAGGGGCTCAGAATCTGGTACTTCCTCACTTTCATTATACGATGTACATAAATTGCAACCTGCTCTGTTCTGTCTATATTTTTATCCCCTAAAAGATAAATAAATTTACGCCTTTGACAAGTAATCTGGGGAAGGTGTAACCTATGGGCATATGAAGTCCTCAGCTCTTGATAAAAAGGGCACTCAAAAAGTACATGGCCCACATCTTCCACCGCCAGTCCGCACGGACAAATCCGTTCTATCCACGGAATACCCTTATGACGCCCTCTAAGGACTTCTGACTCAAACAGCTGCAAACGAAAGGCAGAAAATGCCCTTCTAACCACCACATTAGATATCATGTGAACATATCGTGCCCCGTTAATACCTGGTATAATCCATTTATACCATGGTGAGGTCTTACTGGTAGCTGCCAATGCTCTATCCATTTGGTAAGAGATATCTAACCCCCTTCTCTTTGTTACTACTTTTACCACCTCTTTTGAAAGGGGCCGCAACCCGCTGGGGGAGAATCCTAATTCAAACATTATCTTCTGGACCTCTTTCCACCATCGATCTGAAGTCCCCTTTTCCTTTTCCATCAAGCACCTACCAGCTAATGTATGTACACCTTGGAGGGTTAATTTATGCCAAAAGGCAATTATTATCCAGCTTAACTTGGTTCGCCATGTTCGCCACCCAAGTTCTAGATTAACTATTGCCATTGGGGTTGATTTAGGAACTCCCAAAAGCGACCTCAGTACGTAATTTACTGCTGGGTCCACTATTTTTGCCACCTCTGCTCTAACTGCCCAGATTTGTGCTCCATATAGGATTTTTGAGATGTATTTAGCCATAAGAATTTTCAGACCCACCTTAATATTCCCCCCTCCGTTTGTGTGAAAAAATCTGATTATGGCAACCACCTCTCTTGCTATGGAGATTTTCATCTTATCCGCGTGCACCCTCCATGCACCTGTATGGGCAAAGACCACCCCCAGATATCTATAACTGGGGACCTGCTCCAGAATGTTCCCCCCCATTCGCCAAGTTCTTATCTGAAATCGGGGCTCAAATACCACAATCTTGGTCTTTGAAAAGTTCACCTTTAAATCCAGGCCAACACACAATTCCCCAAAGTCCTGTAACAGATGCGTAAGCCCCAACCTAGAGGTGGATAATAAGGCGGTATCATCCGCGTACATGAGTAGAACAAGCTTCTGATTTGCCACCTTTGGGGCCGTATACCGTCCCTGATCCCTCAGCGCCTGAATAAGGGGGTTCACATAGATGTTAAAAAGTACCGGCGCCAGCAGGCAACCCTGCCTCACCCCCCTCGTTGTTGGAACCACGCTCGTCAACATACCTGTGTTACTGATTCTTACCCTAAGATCTGTACCTGTATATAGGGTTCGAATCAGTGACAACAGTTGTTTGTCCATGCCCAATCTATCCAATTCCTTCCATAACCTAACTCTATTTACCAAGTCAAACGCAGAAGAAAGGTCCACAAATGCCACAAAAAGTTTCTGCCGCAGTTTCATATACTTGCCCACTAAATGATCCAATACAAATATATGGTCAGTGGTCCCACAATTAGCCCTGAACCCTGCCTGCTCTTCCTCAATAATTCCCTCCTTCTCTATCCAAGCCAGTAGGCGGTTCAATAAAAGTTTTGTGTACAATTTAGAAACTACACAAAGAAGGCTTATTGGCCGATAATTTTGCGGTAGATCCCTGGCTCCCTTCTTATATATTGGGACCACTATACTTGTTCTCCAGTCTTTTGGAATTTTACCCGTTGCATTGACATGGGAGAATAATTGGGCAAGAGCACCTGCCCACCATTCTGGATCCATCTTAAAGATTTCACCTACTATAAAATCTGGTCCTGGTGCCTTGCCTGCTTTGGCTAATGAGATTACCTCCAAGACCTCATTCTTGGTTACTGGCAACCACCCGGAAGGGTGTTGTATTCCACTGACCTCTGTAACCTCAGTGACCTCAACATCATTTGAGTTAAAGAGGGCAAGAAAGTGAGAAATCCACGCTTCCATAGGGACCTTTGGTTCTCTATACATTCCCCTCCTGGTGTCAGTGTTGTTTACCAGCTGCCAAAACCCTTTGGAATCCTTCTTTTCCACCATCTCCCAAAGCCTACGCCATTGAGTATGCCAAAAATCTTTTTTCTTTCCTATTATTAACTTCTTATACCTAGCCCTTTGTTCCTTATATGCCATGGTCCCTTTTCCTAAATCAGACTGATTAAGTTGTCTAGCTTTCTTCCGCAGTGCTATCTTTGCCCATGTACACTCCTCATCCCACCAACCTCCCCTCCTTCTCCGCTGTCTCATTTGCTGGACTTTTGGGGAATAAGACAGGCGGGATTGAAGACCTGCCACAAGGGTCTCCCATACCTCAAGGGCCTTGTCTATACTAGTTGACTCCTCCAACCGGGATATCATAAGTCTCATTTCTTTAGATTCCAACAATGCCCTCAGATCCTCCTCTAATTCATGTGACCATTTGACTCTGCATTGACCTACCCCTAATTCCAGGGTTCCATGAGCATAAAGGGAGCTCACCTTTGTCAATTTAAGTTGGAATAGCAACTCCAGAGGGAAGTGATCGCTGTCAGTCATTATCCCAATTTCTAGGTTTGGGACATGCTGTAACAATTCCAATGATATTAAAAAATAATCAATTACACTACCCCCTCGTGAGGAGGTATAAGTTAACCCCCCTGGAATCTTGCTCCAACAGGATCCATTTAATATTTTCAATTTAAACTTTGAGGCCAACTCATATAACTGTGTCCCTGCAATGTTAACTTTGATATCACTAGAGCATCTGTCTAAATTGACATCCTGCTCCCCTGGGACACAGTCCTCCTGTAAATGAGTTGGACACAAAGAATCTACATCCTTACCGATTCTTGCGTTAAAATCTCCAGCAATAATGAGACCCCTACCCGGATGTTCGCACCACTGAGACCTGACCACCTCCTCCAGATCTTTCCAAAAGTGGGAATTCCTCTGATTAGGCAGATTGTAACTATTCACCAAAATTACTGGTAGCGGAAGAGGGGGCCCTTGAAGATGTACAACCAATAACCCTGGATTCTGAGACTCTTTCAGAATAATAGATAGTCCAAGGCGTAAGGCCACAAAAATCACCAAGCCTCCCCCCGAACGACCCTTTTTGTGTATCCGCGTAGCAGGCTTAGACCATGATAGATAACCTTCCAATTCAGGTTGGGTTTGCCCTTGCGGGACCCATGTTTCCTGAAGGCAAACGATTGCGAATGTGCTCAGGTATTTTATAAACTCGGGGTCAGCTGTCTTGGAGCTCCATCCTGCAATGTTCCATGACAGAATTGACAGCCATTCGATATCCTTTTCCCCTAAATGTCATGAGGAACACCCTGGCTGTGACAAAGGTTGTATTAGGCTGGGATCTACTTCTGATAATACCTGCCCTTCAATCCTACAATTGGATATCCCAGTTGGATTATCAACCTCTAATAGCTCTAGTTCTGGCATGCTAGCAGAGCTACTTTGTCCTAAAGCCTCCTCCCCTTGCACCTGCCTCTCTCCTACCCCCTCATCCTCATTCTCAAACCTAGATTTAACACAGATTTCCTGAAGTTCCCTTAACCTCTCTGCCACTTGTCCTTGTTCCGCCCCTGACAATTGAAGGAAAAGCCTCTTACATTTCTGCTCCTGCATCAACTTACCCTCTCCTATTATAACAATATATTCTCCAAAAGGATTTGGGGATCTTACCCCTTCACATACTGTGGGGTATACCTCCCTCCCATCAGCTCTACAAGCAGGTAGGGATGATTCCATCCCATGTCCTAGGGGCGAACTGGGATGGCTTCCCTGTCCCCCAGAAAGCCCATTCCCCATTTCAGCACTACTTCCCTTTTTAATTGAAGGTGGCTGCACCTGCCTAACCAATTCTGTTTCCATCTCTTCTGTGGGTTCTACTATTCCAAGTCCCTGGGAATGTTAACCCATCAAACAGCCCTTTTCAGATATGTGGCACTGGCAAACATACATAGAGGTCCAAATTCTGTCCTTAAACATGCACAATCAACTGACTGGATGTATCCAAGGCAGAAATCAGCTAGATTGGTTAAGTGACTTGCTCAAGTTTACTAGCTGTAGAACCGGGATTAAACTCAGGAGTTCCTAGTACAGAGTACTAAGAAGAACACTGCAAAATTTATCTTTGTCAGTTCTTTCTGAGCTTTTCATATGTCTGGGATTGAATAAAGATGAAGTAATAGTTTATATAAAGTATTACTGTGTATATCAGAACTTACACAATGGCTTTACAATTAAGCATTTTAAAGACATTTACTTCCCCCTGTTTTTCAGATTATTTTTAACCAGCCACCCCAATTCCAGCCTTTATTGTATATTGTGGGGGGATAATAAGAGGAAATATGTTTCTAAATAACCTCCTTTCAACAAACAGAAGTATAAAATATAGCACATGGTACAGTCATGTGGATGGCTATAGATACACACTAGTCTGTTGCTCTTTTGATATTCTCTCATAAGGAGAAAAATATTTTAGCAGAGGTTAAATTAAGTAAATAATAATGGTTAAAATCCTATTAAAACACACACACAAACAAAACACACTTAGAAAAAAGGACAAATCACATGCTTTTTTCTGAGAATAGTGCCTTGTGAGTTTGGGGGACTAAGGGTCTTGAAAAAATAACTAGAGAGCACATTGTTTAAGTTGTAGTTAGTATCCTTTAGGAAGCACACAATGTTTTCCCCTTCCAGATCTCCCAATAAAATCTTTAGTAAGGTCCAGGACTGAACTTTTAGAGAACATAAACTGAGTTCTTAATGCACACACTAATGCTTAATGCTGATGTGTTGAAGGTTTTATTTAGTCCTGAACACAAACAACTTGCACTTATGGAAAGAAATGTTCACTGAGCTTCCATCCAGTCTTGGACTGTCATTTCTCTTGAGATATTGCCTATGAGGCTGTCACCTACATATGATTAGAAGAGATTCCTTTAGAATATGAAGATCATGTGAACTAAAAACTGGTAACAATTATAGAATTTTGACTTTACATAATGGGATTTTCCATATGGAGAAAGAAGTTAGAGAATGTTATTGCAAAACCATACCAATGCTACAAACCAGATCAGTTACAGCGTTACGTGTTGCAGTGTACCTTTGATTACCAGATGAAGTAAGAGGGGCTTTCTGGCCAGTATTGATGTAACTGGCTTCCCTCCGACTTGTACCCATTCCAAGACTCATGGAACCCTTGGAGGCCACTGCGTTAGCTTTGTCAATGTTGGCATCCATGTTGCGTGACTTAGGAGGATGCCAAACACTTGAGGTCACACACTGTGCCACATGAGAAGTACCTGTAGGACTGCGTAACAGAGATTACAAGGGCGCATGTGCATGAGATATATTTTTGACCACATTACCTGTTATTTAAATTAGTATCATGTCTTTGGGAAAGAGAAATAAGTCCAGACAAAAGACTAGCCAGTGCCTTTAAGAGTGAAGGGCTTTATTTGTTCCAGATAATTTTCTGAGATCCACATGCTTACCATGTAATCTAACCATTGATGCAGCATTTTTAAATACTCTTGCCTTGTCTTGCCTTGTCTGCATGATGTATATGATAATCCTGTCTTCCTATTTAATCCCAAAGTTCTTTTAGATACCATTGTGGATATACATGACACCGCATGTAAAATCATGTCAGCCTTCAGTTATCTTTAAAAACTATGACTAGGAGTGCTTCTGAAAACCTAAAAGAGAGATCTAGAGGCTCATTATAGTCTTTTTATCCTACAGTTAGAACAGGAGACCAGTTCTGAAATCACAGTATTGTAATTTAGTTTTATTTATATTATATTTCTATCCTGCCCATTCCCTTGGGACTCAGGGTGGATTACAATATAAATAACACAAAATAAACCCAAATATTAAATGCCCCCATAAAACCCATACTTCAATACTAGCCCTGCCTGCCACAAGAAGGTCTTATATTGCCTCTGGAAGATGATACCCTTAGACTTAGGGTATTTTCAGATGTTATGAGATCACGCTCAACCACGGTGAATTCTCCGTGGGTGAGTATGATCCCGTAACGTCTGGTCAGTGTTACACCAGATGTTCACCCCCGTGAATCATGGGGGGGGAATCAGATTTACCATGCTTCCGTCCCTCCTCCCCGGAGGAGGAACGGAAGCGTGGTGAATCTGACTCCCCCCCGTGATTCACGGGGGTGACCACCCAGCGTAACACTGACCAGACGTTATGGGATTCCCCGTGGTTGAGCGTGTCAATGTCATGTTTGGCCACTGACCATGGCACCGATTCCGGGCCGTGGTCAATTTCCCGGGGGCAGGTGGGCGCTGCGGCCGTATTGACCACAGCGCCGGCCCTACTCCAGGAGGGCGGGCTGCTGGCAGAGCGTGGGGGGCGGGGCTGTGTGGTTGCACATTCGGCCACGTACCACCACCCCCAGATTCCCCGCCGGGATCGGCCAACATGTCTGTTGGCCGTGATGTGTTGGCCCCGGTGGGGAATCTGCCGGGTGTTTCCGTGATGGAGCGAATTGAGCCCTGTCACGTCTGAAAATACCCTATGTATATCTAAGAACAACTGAGAAACCAATGAAGGTTGAGAGAAGCTGCAATATGACCAACTACAGTATGTGCAACTCAAAAAGAGTGCAATTCTCAAACCAGCTCTAGAAAAAGTCCAGAAATGGTTCTAGAAAAAGACCAGCAAGGAAGTCTGTATTTCATGTTTCTATAAGAACATTGTGTAATTCCATGGCCAGTCAAACAATTTCTAATTTTCTTCTTTCTAGAATTTGGCAAAATATTTAAAATATGCACATTCTAATTCTTTCCATCTAGTCAAGATTATTTTATTATTATTTTTTTAAAAAAACCAAAATAAAAATTAAAGCATGTCAAATATGCAAATCAAAACTTCAGACTCAAAATGTTGAGTTTAAAACAATACTGACATTTTAATGCAAAATGATAATTTACACCATTTTACAACTGGTCAAATATGTAATTCAGCATTTTGAATTTGAATAATTGTGTAAATGAAAATTATAAACAAAATTTCAACCCTTCAAAAATAGTCTTTAGATCCCATCTCAGTTTTTACAAAAATTATATTTAATGTGGTTTTTTTCAGGGTAGAACCTTGTGAAGGACACCTGAGGCAAGCATCAGGTATAAAAAAAATAAATACACAAACGTTACCTGTTTTCAGAGGCTTCAGCAACTTTTCCCTTGCCACTTTGGAAGGAGGGGATACAGTATGAATAAAATAAATTAATATATCAAGTGCTTGGGGAAGCTTGATAAATTGCAGCGGAGGGAGGAAAAGCAAAAAGAGATGTTTGAATGTCCAAAGCCTTTTAGACTCTCACTCACATTGTTTGACCATTTGTATTTTGAAAAATCTCCTAATTCCAGAAAACATTTAAGAGAAAGAAATAGAAAAAAATGCTGGAAGCAGATGTATAACTTGTTCCTGAACAACGTGAAACTGTTGTTTGCAATGGCTAATAAGAGGCTGGTGGGAGATGAGCAGCACACTATGTCGACTCTAGGTTCTAGCAAAGATCTTCCCTCTGCCTAAAAAACCACTAAGGCAGTGGTTCCCAAACTTTTTTGGACCACTGTCAGCCTTCAAAATTTCTTGCCCACTACCATACAACTGCTAGCAATGGTAACAGTTTGACACATGCTCATTGCAAGCTGGCAGATGCTGCACAAATTGGGTGGCCATCTCTAGGAGAGGTCAGGCTAGGAAATGATCATAATATACATATATTATTTGCAGGGAAACCATAGCCAGCACATGTCCATTGTTTGTTCCAACAATGACCATGGTGTTGGGGCTGGTGGAGACATAGGCCCATTTTGCTGCAACCACAGCCATCCCTTCAGACCAGCTGTGGAACATTTGCCATGGTCTCGTGAATCACAAATTGATAAACACCGCACTAAGGGACAAAGCCTGCTCCCAGTCCTCTGCAGCATAATCCCAAGTGGAACTGAGTAGCACAGTTGGAATACATGCTAAAGAGCCCTTAATTAAGCCTTCTCCCGAACTAGTACTTTCCTTAATAAAAGTACCTAGTTTATTCTGGAGAAGGAGGAGATGACAGAAGTAATTGGGGGAACTTATTTTCTCTTCATAGTCCTAGTCCTGACTATGAGAGAGAAGGCAGGATTCAAAGCCTGCACTTTGAATGCAGAATTTGGTGAGTGCATCTACAATGTTCTTCACTCAGAGAGGGTCCCTGAGGCCATGGAAAATTGCAACATATTCACAAACAAAATAAAGGAATCTATTCATTAACATCGTTTTTTAAAAAAATATTCAACCACTTCTAACTGTATCTTGCATTATTTTCCAGTAAAAGGGGCAACATTTTGCATTCCTAGTACATTTAAAACTTTGAATATCCTGGAAATGAGCAGCTGGACTAGACCTTAAAGCCCTGATCCAACTCCCAATATAGTCAAATGAGGAATATTGTCAAACCAATGGTCCGACATAGTTAAATGAAAGGATCACATTCCCTTCAAAGGCAGAGATTTAGGATGAGCCGGCAAACAGATGTGTTTAATTAGCATCTGGGTCATTTAATTTAAGTTAGTGGGACTATTCACATGAGTAAATTTAAATATGTGCAACAACATAAATCGGTGGTGTGACCACACCTGGAATACTGTATCCAGTTTTGGTGGTCCCATCTCAAAACAGACAGAGGAATTGGAAAAGGCACAGAGAAGGGCAACAAAAAAATCCAAGGCATAAAACAGCTTCTGTATAAGGAAAGTCTCGATAGATTAGGGCTCTTCAGTTTGGAGAAGAGATGACAAAGGGGACATTATAGAAGTTTATAAGAACATGAAGGGTTGTGGAAAGGTAAGTAGGGAGCTTTTCTAAAAGGGAGCCTTTCTCAGTTTATCCTTTTGAAAAATAATAGAACCAGTGATCACTCCATGAAGTTTACAGGGAGGAGACTAAAAACAAATTTAAGTACTTTTTCTACCAAAGTACAATCAAATTGTGGAACTCACTACTGGAGGATGTTGTCCAGGCCAGTAGCATAGCAAGCTTCAAAAGGGGACTGGATGAATTTTCTGAAATCCAGGTCCATTAAGGGCTACTAGTTGGGTTGGTCAGGGGGAAAAGATCCTTGACTATTAAAAGCTGGGGGAGGATTGCAGGAAATTACGCCATTGCAAACTGCTACATACTCCTGTGAGACAACCAAAACTGGCCAACATCGGAGACAGAAGGCTGAGCTAGATGGACCATTAGTCTGATCCAGTAAATGGCACTTCTTACATTCTTAGTTCTTTGAAGGTTCTAGGCTTCAGGCCTTTAGTTTTCTTATTCCATCATATATTCTATATAATAGGTGAATCAATTTTACATGAGTAGCAATTTTAAAGCACCATTTCAAAAAAAGTATTTTTGTATGGGCTTATCTTCATCCCTTTCCAAGATAGCACTTCAACACATACATGCTTAGAAATGAGCTTAAACGACTACAAAAGGGATGATTTTCTAGGTTTTAAGGCATTTGCATTAATGGAAAAGTGTTTGCCCATCGTTAGTGAAAATGCCATGGTTCCCATCCTGGATTTAAACTAAATCAATGGGAAACATGAAACTGGACCACTTCACTGAGGGACCAAACAGTGGGGACCAATCCCAAGTCCCACAATGCACGTGTATCATATGCCTTAATGCGCAGTACATGTGTTTGTGTCCATGCCTCTGTGCAGGCCCACTGTCTATATAGTTGACCAACATGTGAATTTACTGTCATGTGGTGTATAGAGTAGTATAGAGCTGTTGAAAAAGGGGAACATGTTAGAGTGCTAGTCTGTGGGGAAAGAAAGAAGCATTAAAATCGTATACCAAGAACCAAAGTGCATGCCAACAACATTAAAAACGTGCTCACAGCTTAAAAAAATCTAAAGCAGGGTTTTATTTCTAGTGCAGCAAAATGTGCCCAGAAAAATAATAATACATAATCCAGACCTAAAGACAAGCAGATAAGATAAGGCTTCTAGCAGCATTTGGCCTCTACAGTTATGATAAAGCGTGCCCACCCTCTCCTGCTATGGCAACTGAGCGTGCACACTAGGGTACTGATAAATGATGACGGCAGGGGAGTTGTGAAGGTTAAAAAGAGAAAGATATGGGATAGTTATAATAAACACAATCCCACAGAACAAAACAGTGGGAAAGGAGGTGATTCGGTGCAGTAAAAAAAGAGAAAGAAAAGCACAGAAGCATACAAGCACTTTTTCATCCTGAAAAAAATTCAGTCCAAAGTAACTATTATCTCTGCAAGTGAGAACAACATGTGCTAACAGCCAGCTCAAGTGGAAATCCAATTTGGCTACTGGAGTGAGAGAAAGTTTAGAGTAACTGACCAAATCTTAAATCTTTATACTTTAGTGTTTATTCCTATCAGAATGCCCACTTCAGTTTTGTGAATAAAATCACTGTTTTTACTGCATGGAGTGGGTCAAACTCATTTCAAGTGCACACCCAATGGAATCAATGGCAATACATCAAGGAAGAGTTTGTTTCAATGAAAGTTTAACTTTTTTGTACGTTTGATTTGTTTTATATCTTAGTAATTACACAAGAGGAGAGTAGCTTTGAGCTATTGGGAAGAAATTTAATTCTGGATTTATTTCAGACCGCTGACCACTAACAGGAGGGCTGCAGTAGCCGTGAATAAACTTCAGTGGGAGTTGTGCAGAGGATATTATTTTGTCCATTCTGTTGCTGGTTCCAGTAATTTCATGTAGAGGATAGTGGTAACAAAGGAATGCTTGATAATGCTTTGCATTAAATAAATAGGATGACAGAGGGAGTGCATTAATATAAGACTTTACAAAAACAAAACAACTCCCGCCCCTTTTTCGTAAAATAAACAAAATACAAACACATTTAGAAAACACAACCAGTACTTTATATACATAAGGTACATTTTTACTGTTGCAATTTTTTCTGTGAAATAAAATGTATAATATTGTCAAACCAATGTTCCCTGTTAGGAAAGGCTCATGAAAATTACAACTGCCTTCTTTCACTTTTCCCTACCAGCAAGAGCATAGTTTTGTTCCTGTGCATGAGGGAAGTATTATCCCCCTTGTACTAATGAAGAATTGAAGTATAGGAAAGGTCAAGCCATATTTTCAGAGGTGCTGAATAACTAAGGGTGTTTTCAGACGTGACGAGATCACAGTGAACCACGCTGAATACCTACATGTGGTCACTGTGCCCTGCACGTCTGTTCGGCGGCTGCCAGATGTTCGCCACACTGAATAACCACATGGGGTCAATTTTAACCACGCTTCCCGGGCTACCGGCGCAAAAATCGGCTGAAGCGTGGTGAAAGTGATTCCAGGCGGGCATAAAAAAAGAGTAACGTTTGGTCGGCTATCACGGCCCGGAATCCCCGGCGGGATTCTGGGCCGTGGTGAACTCGGCCAGACGCTGCGGCGGCATTGGCCTCGCCGCCTGCCCTTCTCCCCAGAGGGCGGGCGGCGAGGCAGCGTGGAGGGGGCGGGGCCGTGCGGCTGCACGTTGCGCCGGGTGGCCCCGCCCCCTCCCTGATTCCCCGCCAGGATCCCCGGCACGTCTGTTTTCCGTGCCTGGGTGATCCCGTTGGGGAATCTCTGGGTTGTTTTCGGGACGGGGCGAAGCCGCCCCGTCACGTCTGAAAACACTCAAAAACTCTAATGAACTTCAGCTGGAGATGCGGTTGTGTTCAGTACCTGCAAAAATTAGGTCATGTGTGTCTGACTTGCCCTACATAATGAGAAAGTTTGTGCCAGAGTAAGGAAATGAATCCAACAGTAAGGAATCCAGGTTTGGCATGTTAAACATGACCCATCCTCTCATCATTGAAGTCGATGGTGAATGTTATGAGAATATTAAGCACCTTGTGTGATTTGGATCTAACAACAAAAGAGGGACAAGGAAGTGAGAGGCATAAAGCTAGTTTTGTTTCTCAATACTCCCCCTTATACTAACCATTAAATAATCTTCTGTTTTAACTGGCTAGTGAAAAACTGGGGTGCATGCTATTCTGCATTGTAGAGGAAGGTAATGAAAAATTATGGATTATCAACTCCTGCATTTATAGCGAACCAAGGCCCAGGTTCCTCAGTAGCACAGCAAAGCTTAACAGGAATTTCATGCATACATCTCCTATAGAGGGAATGTCACATCCCTTGTGAATGTCACATCCCTTGTCTCTCCCTCTGTTCCCCCTTCCCTGTCTCCCCTCCTCCTGTCTTTAGATTGTAAGCTCTTGAGCAGGGACTGTGTCTATCTTGTTTTTTGTAAAGCGCCAGGTACATCGCTGGTGCTATATAAATGCTAATAATTAATAATAATAAAATGAATATGATATTCATTGTTGAACATTTCTTCTTTCCTAAATATACACTTCATATATATTTTTTTCCTTATTTTTATTCACTTTTTAATGGTTTGCTCACTTTTTTATAAGTATATTTGGCTGAAAGTTAGGTTTTGATTTTAGTTAGAAGTAATAAACTAAGGATACTTGCAAAGTTCTATGTAATGTGGATTAGGAAGAAACTTTCTCTGTCAGCAGGTTACCACATAACTGCCTACTGGAGTTTCTTGTAACTTCCTCTAACTCATCTGGTATGAGCCACCATCAGTGATAGGACACTACTAAACTAGACTGAGCCTCAGTTCGTGTTCAGTATGGTGCTTCCTACATTATTTGTTTATTAAATTGGATTTTTCCACAGTACCATGAGCATAAAATCACAAGCCTGTGAAAACCTTTTATTAAATACTTTTTAAAGTTGTGTTTTTATAACTATAATGCCTACTAATTTGACAGACAAAAAAAAAACCAAGAGGAAAGGAAAAGCTGAAAGTTACTGTGGTTACTTAGCATGCTGTTTTAGTTTATGAATTAAGCCAGTCTCTCTCTCCCTCTCAGCCACTGCATTAAAAAAGAAAAAAGTGGAGTAACCAATGCCAAATTGACTGCAATTTACTCTGTCACTAACGCTACTTGCATGTCTAAGAAATATGCCAGAAAACTTCCTGGTTAGTGCACAGAGTCAACACAAAAGGGGGAGCAAACTTTCTAGCAACCATACATCAAGTGAAAAACAGCAAATATAGAAAAGATTGCTAACAGTCAGTATTTAAATACTGTAGTGTATATCAAAGGCCTTTTTCAAATGGACTCCCCCGCCCCGCCTGGTGCACGGTGGGGGAGGCCATCTGTGCACATGCTGCGGTGGGTGGTCGGATGGGTGTGTGCCCATGAGAACACCCAGCACACACCCTCTCCACCCACCACCTACCCACGGAGCCATCTGACAAAACAGACAAGGCTCCATGAGTGGAGATGGGTGTGCACCTGTAGGAAAGGGAGCACCTCCACTCACTACCGGCGCACACCCATCGCCAACCCAGCAGTGCCGTGTGAAACCGGCTAAAAAAAATCACCTGGCATATAAGTATTTCTATGGCAATCATTAATACAATGCCATGTTAGGATACAGACCTAAAAACGCTGTAGTAGGTGCTCTTGCAGAATAAATTCTATAATGAAGGAGTGGCTATATGACCTTAATTTCTTCCAAGGCTTATTTATAACATCTCACATCCAACAATATATGGCCCCACATTCAAAGAGTTCATAATCCGGCAGGATTCTGAGCACTGATTCTATATATCTTATTAGAAACGAGATCATTTTTGCAATGAAAATTACCAAACTAAAAATCTGAATTATGCCCAGACTATATTTAAGAGAAGTAAAGAAATCCACTTTAGATTACTCTCTTTCTTATCCTAATCCTGGTTATAATAGGATTGTTCTATTTGTCTGACACAAAGGAGGGCATAGGTCCTGGTGCTATAAATTTGGTCCATTTGGATAAGTACTGTACTATCTATCCTGTTGGGAACCACTAGTTCCTTCAGTGGGACTCTACACAAGTACAAAAATCCAAGATCTAATTTGCAGGATTAGGGCATCAGCTTTATATCTGTAGTAGCTGTACAAAAATGTCAGGACTGAAAACTAGGTATTTTGGGAGACTGATATTCTCACATCAGATTTTCACAACTCTGGCTGAATTGACATCTGACACTCAATAGTGCAATAGTGGGAGAAGAGTCATACCTTCCCAAATGATAGTGATGGATAATATTTTTTCATACCTGTCCATTTATTTAAGAGAACGTTTAGACTTCAACTGCTAAATATTGTCCTATTTGGTGTCCTCCCTTAGATGATTTTTAATTTGAGTTCAGCTTCTAAGCTAAAAAATACAGAGTGGTGTAAACTAGACCAAGTTTTCTCAAATTTTCAGCACAGACCACATTTTATTTTAATATAGAGATTGATTCATGGATCACTTCACCCTACAATCCATGACACGGCATCCCGCTGGCAACTAGAGCAATTGCTTACATGAAAACTAATATGAAAGCATTTCATATATATTCAGCTCTCTGATGCACTTTAGGAGCTGGACATAATGAAGAGGAGCCTGCAATATTTGATAAGCCAGCTCTCCATGAATCAATAGTCGAAGCTATGCGGGTATCTAAGGCCCGTAAATCAGAGTGTAAGACTATCTGGATTACACAGGCTTGACAGAAAAATTAGCACATGCAAATACTGCATTACTGTCTGCCACAGTGGGAGTGCTACAAGAATGCACAGTAAGTCACAGACATATATAGTATTTCTAAAATCACATCCTGATGCAGTGCATCAATGGAAGGAAATCCACATATAAGAAGACTGACCATGAGAGAAGAATTAAAAAAAAGACTATAAGCACATGCAGGGAGGGTCAATGGTAAAGGAGGAGTATACATAAGGAAAGAGAGAAGAACAGAGCTTAGGTCACTTGCCCAAGTTACAGCGGCCAGTGATTCACCCAGCAGGGAAACTTACACTGAGCTCTGCATGTGTGTGCGGAGCTAAAAGCATCATCAGCCCCATCCAGCAGCTTTTTTACCCTATAAATGTCAGGGCTCGAAATCCAGCCCTGACATTTGTAGGGAAAAAAAGCCTCTGGATGGGGCTGATGATGCTTTTAGCTCTGCGCCCACGTGCAGAGCTCAGTGTAAGTTTCCCAGCCGGGAGATTCCCTGCTGGACGAATCACCGGCCGCTGTAAAGTGGGCAAGTGCCCTTAAACTGGGAGGGGCCCTTTTCTCCTGCAGTTAAATTCACAGGTAGCAATGATATGTCTATTGCATCAACAAGATTCTTTCGTTCATTTGCCACTTCTCTCTTTAGACCATTTTGAGAACAGATTCACACTATCTGTAAGTCTCATTTGTTCCATATTAATACAACAAACTACAAACAACCGTAGTAGTCAAACGTCCTTGCCCATGTGGTCTCTATAAAACAAATATGCATCAGCATGGAGCTAGTCATTCTTGAATTCATTACTCCCTGAGTCAGTACTACAACAGACAGATCAATGTATGGTGGCATTTTCCTACCAGTCTTAGTTTTCAACATCAGCCAGGTTTCTACATTGACTAGAATGTGAAGTAGCACAGGGCTGTACTCACAAGTCTTAGATTACAGAGATTCTGATGTAGGACAGTAGTGGGTGTGAGAAGAATGGGAATAGGTAAAACTGCTGTTTTCTCTGACTTTTTATTCGTTTTTAATTCCTGTGTTATGAAGAGAGCTACAGGGCTGGAGTTGCTTTTTATGGGTCCCTCTGTGAAATAAAACCTGTAGGTCCTTAGAAAGACTTCATAAACTACTGTACAGCACATTAATAGATGCAAGCATCTGGCACTTGGCCAGGTGAGTGGTTCTGTCATTAAGAGTTTTAGTGAGTGGTGGATGAGGCACAAGATGCTTGTCATGTCTGGGAGTGTCAAAAATATTCACCAGCTCCAGTGGAACACAAAAGGCTTTCACAGCTCCTATGAGGTGTGTGAGTATATTTAAAATTAAGTTCCAAGATTAGGTTTGCTAGTTTCAGTTTACCTGCATAGAGAAGGTTTACATATCTGAGAGGAGAAACAAGATGACAGTGGAACTTAAATCTGCAGGGAGGTGAAAGAACTTAGGTCACGGTACTTTACAAAGCTGTGGATTTGGTATATTCCTAGAATCAATGCAACCCTGGGACACTCCAGAATTCTAGCTTTTCACATTTATGAAGTTGGATGCAAAGTACCGAGCATTTCTTGTATTAACAGTGATAAATCCCAGCCACTGAGAATGGTTGAAGAATTTGTTCGAAACTAACATATAAAAGAAAATCCAAAATCTCTTTCCAGTGAAGTTCCATGAATGTATATAACATACATTGTGTGATAGATCAATGTGGAAGCTGCCTGACTCCAGCGCTGCTTCAGGAGTGTACCCCCATGTCCACCCACTTCCAGCCTTGCCTTGGTCCACTTTAGATGGACCTTTTTTTCCTGACCTGTGCTCTGCCCCTACGGCGCCACCCCTCGCCCCCCACACCATAGAGTTGAGAGCGATTGCGATACTTTAGGCTGGTGACTGCAAGACTACGGTGCTGTCAGGGGCAATGGCCAGCCAAAGCGTGAGTCCGCCCAGCAGATGGACAGTAGCTCCACTTTTGGGATGTTTCAGTCTGAAGTGTTGCCTGCGGGGCTGCTGCAGAGCAGGCACAACAGCCTGCTCCGCTTTATGTGTCTGGCGGACTGCTTTTAAATGGACCAGACAACCCAGGGTTAAAGCAGGCTGGTGCAGGCAGAACCAGAGCTGCTGTCCATCTAAAAGCACCCATTATCTCACTTAAGCTGTCTCTGAGGAGATTTCAGATAGCAGTTCTGCTTTACAGGTATTGAACCTCTCACTGCTACTGAAACAGCCTCTATCCATTCCCCCAAATGGAAAAATATATTATTCTTTCTTCTTAACCTAGTGACTGAGGCCATGATTAAAAGAAAGTGACCTCTTCATTGAGTTATTACAGAACAAAAGCTTAAAATTCTACATGGGGTGAGAAGGAAGAAGAAGTAATCCCCAAAATCTCATCTCTCCCCCATCCTTCCATCAAAGGATGATGAGGTTGGTTTCTCAAGATTGGTTTCTCACAAGCACACATTTAACACGTTCTAGCATGCACTGCATGCAGTCAGTATTCCTGCTACACATGTAAACATTGTAAGAAGTGAGACAAAGAATATCTGAGCACAGGGCAAGGCAATGGGGGATTCAGGAAAGAAGTTAATTAGGATCAAACAGGCTTAGGACACAGCAGAAAACGAGCATTTCCCTGTGTCATCACCAGACAAGCAGATTTACCTGGAAGGCCTTTTGGTTTTGATTTCCTAGTGGCACCACCTTGGTAGTATCTTCATTAAATGCTTTGGCCACCATACAAAGATAGTTTCATCGCCCACACATTATATGTTATTGGGTTGAGAAGTTTCCTTATGGAAGAAGTACTTTTAAGTTAACCTACTGTATTGTCAGTTTGTCACCCAAGTTCCTCTACTGGAAAAAATGAATGTTTTACAAGGGAGATTAATATATGTGGCCCTTTTTGCACGGACTCCTCCCCCACTTGCCCACGTGTGCAGGTGGGGCCATTCGTGCGATCGCTGCAGCGGGTAGGTGGGTGTGCGTGTGCACTCCCGTGCTCCACTCACCTCCACCTATCACCCCCACACAGAGCAAAAGGTGCCAATGGTAGATGCTCCATGCGTTGAGATGGGTGGAGGTGGGTGGGCGTCCGTGCGACAGGCTGCCTGCCCACCGCGGACCGCCCACCTGTGGCGGCCTCCACTCATTCCCGCTGCACAGCCGGCCCATTTGAAAAGGGCCTCTGTCTACCACAGTGCCGAACTAAACAATTACATTTCTTCATAAAGTCCTGGTCACGCAAACCTTTTCTAATCTTATAACCATCATTTTTCTTTATCCTTAATTTATACTTTGGATTAAAGAAAAGGCTCTAGAATAGAGGTTCCCAACCTTCTTTCAGAATCAGGCACACCTATGCTTCAGCTGGTTTTCATGGCACACCCATGTTCACCTATGAGTAAAACCATATAACCATCACTTAAACTATTCTGAATATAACATTGAAAACCCTTCTTGCAAGTAACTAAAGACAAAATGAAGCAAGTTTTAGTTGGACTAGTAAAATGTCCATTATACGCATAATACTAAATATTATCTGATTTAATATCCCTTTAACAGCTGTGGTGTGGGCCTGAAGGGCCATGGTTTACTGAGAAACTATATATTATCTAAATTTTTCAGTCTAGAGAGAGAATGTGGTTACCATTTTGGTCTGAAAAGTAGCAGATGGAGACAAAGTAGTTGAGATGATGTCTTTTATTGGACCAACTTCTATTAGTGAGGGCATGCAAACTTTTGAGATGTACAGCACTCCTCCTAAGGCTGAAGGAGAGATGTACTCACAGCCTGAAGGAGAGCCTTGCATATCTCAAAAACTTGCAAACCCTCACCAACAGAAGTTGGTCCCCAAAAAGATGTCACTTGAACTATTTTGTTTCCATCTAAATTTTCAGGGTGCAAGTGAAAACCTGCTGAGGCACACCTAGATGAGGCTATCGAGGATGGGGCAGATTTGATCACAGTTGTTGTGAGAAAGAGAAAAGGTAATGCACTGACAAAGGGTAAAGCAGATGGGATGGTGGCCCACTTTTTCATTCTATGGCCTGCAAACCACTGGCACGACTGTTGAGGGGCCACCAGACGTTGACCTGGGATTGCCTCGGGCTGTGTTGGAGGCCAGCAAAGGGTTCTGATCCCAAGACTAGCTCCAGCTCACAGCCCGGGCTAAGCTCCACACGATCTGGGCAAAGCAGGTCACAGTGGGCTATCACGTGTGGTGTGGCCTGCCGTGACCCGGACCTGGCCTGTGTGGTGTGGGTGCCTGTCATGACAAGGTGTTGAGCGCAGTGCAGGGGTGAGGCCAGCCAGCCGCATGTTCCTGCATCTTCCTGCCCTCCCCAGCAGTCCAGGAACGTGTGCTGAGCAGCCCAACCTGGAGCGGACCATGTTCTCTACCGTTTCCCATCCCAACCCGGGCCGGCATTGCCGCAGCGGCATAATCACTTCTGTTTCCACCCAAACTAATACAAAACTATGTAAGTTGGTAATTGAGTCTGTCCAGGCCAGAACTGGCCAAAAACATAAGTGAGATCAGTGGCTTCTTAGTGCCAAATTTAAATGCTTACCCATTCATGAACCATTATAGTTTTAGCAGTAGGACCAAAAAGGATG
This sequence comes from Sphenodon punctatus, assembly GCA_003113815.1. Taxonomy (NCBI): domain Eukaryota; kingdom Metazoa; phylum Chordata; class Lepidosauria; order Sphenodontia; family Sphenodontidae; genus Sphenodon; species Sphenodon punctatus. The sequence continues at coordinate 3,380,776 of QEPC01006548.1, read as the reverse complement.
GCAACTCTGAACCTCACCTCACCACCTGAGTGGTAGGACTACAGGAACATTCATAAGAAGTCTGGCTCCCATTTAAGTAATGTTAAAATGAGGATACAAACCAGTTGAATTTTGGAAATGTTTAAAGTTATAATCACCACTCAACTTTAACTCATCTGTTTCTAGAAAAACTGAAGTGCTGTTCACCTCTAAGAAGTTACAGTCTTCTACCAGTCTTTAAATGAGACAATCTATTTAAATAGTTTGATATCTGGTAAATATAGATTTTCTTTTAAAAATGTCTCCAGGTTTTCCAGTACAAAGGAACAGGCTCCAGACCCTGTCTTCTCTTTATTTAATGAATTATTTTATTTTATTTATTTATACTTGCATTTGTATGCTGCCCCCTCCTGCCACAAGCATCTCGGGGCGGCTAACAACATTTAAAAACATATAATAAAATTAATTAAAATCTACATTTCCCAGGATTAAACCCCCCCAAAACAATAAAACCTAACCCCTAACCCAACCCACCCATCCCATCTCCCTTGGCAAAGACCCGGCGGAACAACCAGGTCTTACACTTTTTATGGAAAGAGGGGAGGTCAGTGGTTAGGTGGACCTCCAACGGGAGGGAGTTCCACAGCCGCGGTGCAGCCACCAAGAACGCCCTCCTCATGGTCAACACCCTAGAAACCTGGGGGACCTCAAGAAGGGCGCCCCCGGCCGACCGCAGAGGTCGATCCAGAATCCAGAGGGTGAGGCGGTCCTGCAGGTAGGTGGGGCCCAGACCCACCTACCTGTAGGTGTCTTGTGGGGGCTATGGTGCTCCTCCGCTGTAATTCATTCCCCTCAGCTGTGGTAGAGGGGAGGTATGCTGGGATTCCGGGGCACTTAAGATGGTGTCATCATGCAATTTGGCAACACCAGAGACTATAGCACATATGCTATTTTGTTGTCCCATCTACAGCCATTTGAGGGAGAAGTACCTTGGGGATTTTATCAGGGCAACCCCAAAATACCTTTCGGAGGATCAGAAGGTGTGTATATTTCTGAGGGGCGATGACTCTCCCCGTGCTAGAGCGGTGGTGGCATTTGGAGCCATGGTGGCTACCCTGAAAAAAAAGACAGCCGCAATGGCTGGTTGTCTTTTCGGTTTATTTATCTTGATTATGGTGTATGTGAACTGGATTGGGTTCATCTGTATTAGTTTTATTTTTGTTTATATTTCATGTGTTTAATTGACTTGGGGGATTGTATTTTTATGTATTTATTTTATTCTGTAGGTTGGCTTGCGGCCATGATCCCTGGTCAGCTGCTGAATAAACAAACCTTTGAATCGTTGAGTAAATGTACTAACTTTACTGGAATCCATTGGAGAATAATCAAGAACAGAGTCTGATCCCTTTGCACTTGGATTCATTTAAATTATTATATTTAACTAATTATTTCTATTTGGATTGTCATGGAGATTATTTTGTAAAAGCAACTCATTCTACGGATTTCTAATATCACAAAGATAGGGTTTTAGAACATTTTGCCATGGTGGAGAAGTACTGTACAAGCACAAGCATTACATGGACTTCTACAGCCCCAAAGTCAGAGAGAAGTTTTATCTAATGTAGCCCCTTAATTAAGTGTCATGAGGTTCCTTTTCCCCAAAAGAAAAATATATATCCTCTTTTTTGATGGACTTTAAAAACAAAAAATTTACAAGGTAAAATATTTGTGTAAAACAGGCACATCATTACTTTAGTTTTTAAAATCCTTTTATTTCAGATAAACCATGCTGCTATATACAGAAAAAGTGGAATCAAAGCAAGAGCAATACAGAAAGGGCAGCATTTATCTGAATCTTACACCATGCTTTAGAAACCTCAATGCACACATTGTCTCATATATTCTTACTCCTCAGCCACCTTTACAAACTGTCATCTATTCTCCTTTTGTTTCCCAAGTTCCTGAGCTACCACATTCCATCTCTATTTCTATCTGACTCTCAAAGCAAAGTTCAGGCTTCAAATGGAAAACTTTAAGCAATGACTCGTAACATTATATTACATTCAAGAAAAACAAACTTACCGCCACCTTTTAGTTTCTTTTAGCTGAAGCAAAATTATTTAACTATGCAAACTAAAAGAACCATGTATTTTGCAAACCATTGGCTGAGGACATTAAATCTGTTTCCAATGTTCTAGCTCGAGTTTTATTTACTTTACAGAAGTAACTCTGTAAAAATATATAATTCCCCAAAGAAAATATTCTTCTAATATTATCTAAAGGCAAAAAAATACAGTAGATAAGCCTACCCATAACTAACATTTTAAAGTTATTTTTGATTTAGCAGAAGCGGAAAAAACAATTCTTTACCATCAAGAACATTTGCAGGATGCTTTTATGATAGTTGGGAGAAACCAGGGTAGTAACACAAAATCAAAGATAGGTACTCAGAGAAAACGCCTAGTGTTAGGTCTTTACTGTATATATATATATATATATTTATATTATACACCTAGGCTCTAACTCAATACAGCAGTTAATTCTTTAGCATAATTATATGTCTTGCACACTTTTTTGTTACACATGGGCTTTTAGCTTTAAACATTAAGGATTTGTGCCGATAGGCCGTGATGCCAATTGCGCAATTTGGCAAAGCGTGGGCTGTTACGTTCCGTTTCAAACTTTTCCCTGTGGCATAGAGAGAGAGAGAGAGAGAGAGAAAAGAGAAAGAGAGAAAGGAGGAAGAAAGAAAGGGGTTAGGGAATGTGGCCACCACTCCCCTGCCTTATAAACTAGGGCAATGGCAATTTATTTGGATTTATCTTGCCGCCCAAATCAGAGCAAACTGGGCTGAGTGATCCTTTCCAAGAGAAGTTCTAGGAGGATTTCTGGTTTGTATTTTAGACTGGTAAATTAGCACAAGTTCCTGTTTCTTTGTTCTGACAGGGCTGCTTTTGCTAGAAATTCTCAGAATAATCCTATTGTTTTTCTGCCATCCGATTCTCAGCTCCCCCTCCCCTTCCAGTTGAGCAGGCAGCACAAGTCAATTGCATACAAGAGTAAAATTGGTGTGAATGTTTTCAATCCTGTAATATCCAGGTCAACCTATATTCTGCCTCGTAAGTATCAACAGTCACAAATTTGAGTATCTGTTCTTTATACCTTTTCTTTCTGCTGTTGTTTAAGGTTAGACAATTAGGACGTAAAATCTTGTAGCTCAGCATTTCAGTAAATAGCCCCATGCACTTGAACAACACCCTCCCACCCCCAAATATATTGGTGTTTTTCAGAGGGAAAGGCTTGAGGTACAGTTCTGTGAGGTGTTGCTCACATCCTATGAGACTTTGGGCACCTTAAGCTCTCACTGATTTCAACAGGAGTTGAGGGTGCTCAGAAGTTACCAGATGCCCTTCACTACTCAAGATTTTGTCATGCTGAATACTGTCCTGTAGTTTAGGCCTAAAATTCAGGTTTTGTAAATTGTACATGAAGAGGACAAAAGGGAACCAGAAAAAAATGAATGAGAAAATGTACAAAATGAACCAGAAAAAAAAAATCATGTGAACTTTCAATTTGTTTGTTTCAGTGACAACAAGTCCTTTATTAAGCATTCCCCCTGCAGTGTTGACAGCCCATTTGCATCCATTTGTATTAATGGGGAGCCAGAGAGTGAAATCGACTAGACAAACAAAAATGAAGACTAGTTTCAGTCTCCAAGCAGAACAAAGCGTAAACAATAAGCAGAATCAATTCTGTAACGTACATTGATTTTTCAAATTCCTACGTTTCTAACAGCATAAAGCGATACAAACAACACAACAGCCTTTTGATGTATGATTGATCAAGTGCCTCCAAGATGGAAAGATCTGAAGTATCCCCACTGGGATGATGCAGCTGTGGGGAGCATCTTTTTAAAGCAAAGGAAGCATTTTTGTGCAGTTCCAATTAGAATTAATACAAGCAATGAATTGTTTTTCAAAATATTCTTCAGTGCTTTGAAGATATATCCCTCCATTTCCAGGTTGTGTGAGCTGATTCACCCCAGAGATAACTTTTTGACTGGAAAATGACAAAACACTTCCAGATTTATAGAAAAATATTCCTAAGTCCGAAGCAAAATAAAGTTTTCACAGGAAGTGGTATTTTTTCATCAAGAGTACCACACAAAGACTAACTGAACAAAGGATTAAAGGGAAACACTCTCATTAAGATAGAAGGGAACTACTGATCACCATTTTAAGGGAAACTTGATGAAATGATCATGCAGCAGGTTTAAAACAAATAAAAGGAAGTACTTTTTCACATGCCTCACAGCTAACCTGCAGAACTCATTGCCATGGGAATGTTATCAAGGCCCATAGCATAATTGAGTTCAACAAAAGATTAGACATGTTCATGGAGGATAGGTCCATCAATGGCTATTAGCCAAGATGGCAGAGAAAGCAACCTCTGACTTCCAGAAACTGGGAGTAAATGTAAGGGGATGGATCACTATTCACTGGCTTTTTGTTTTTATCATTGGTCTGACTCACTATGGCATTTATGTTCTGAGGTGCATGTTTGCATGTAGCAATAGCTCCAAGAGTCAAAACTTACATTAACAAGAAGTGTAATTTCCCCAAATGGGAAAGTGATGTGTTTTTGATTCCTTCAAAATCTCAAAAACGTTTAAAAGAAAAAAATTCAAGAAAATTAGAGTTACCAATAGGTCTAATTAATTCATTATCATTATTATTACTGAACCGAGTTGAGACACAGGGAGAGAAGTAGAGAACAAGAGAAAACAGTGTTCATGTAATAGCTTAGGACCACATTCTTCCCTTCACAGGAATTCTGACAGACTCTGCTCTGCCGCTGGGTCCTCGGCCGTTTGGGCCCTCAACCCTCCTCTCTCCTTGCCAGGGCAGAAAAGAGGGAGTCTGGAGCACAGCAAAAGCTTCAGGCATGCTTGGCAGCTGCCGGAAAAAGCCAAGCTGCTTCAAGGGCAGCTGAGGGTCAGGGAGCTGAGTAGAAGAGCTGCGGCTCGACTTTCCTGCCTCTTGGGCTGCAGGCGCTCTCGCAGGATGTGGAGCACAGCGGGGCTTTAAAGCCTGCCTCAGCCCAGAGCCGGCAGTGGTGTGCTTCATAGGGGACACAGTAGGAGGCAAGAAAGCACTCCTCTCCCCTCTGCTTCATCTCCTCCTCTCTTCCCAGGCAGCGCCAGGTAGGCCAGAAGAGGGGCTGGGATAGGCACACACACACGCACACCCTGGTCACCGTAGCGAGGAACTCGGGCAGGGAGCCTGTGTCTGGGGGTCATTTGCCCCATCCCTCCTGCACCCTCACCTCTTCTGGGGTTTCCTGGCCATTCAACAGGTGAAGCTGCCAGTAGGATAGAAGGTTTACGGGTCCCACCCACAGCCCTCTCAAATAAGGATCGCAATAATATTTTTAAAAGAAACACAAAAAACTCACAGCAAGAGAATTGGGTGGGCATTAACAAGGAAGCAAACCTGCTCCACAGAGGCCCCAAGGGCACTCCTTAAAGGGGCCCAACAGCCTACACCCTTGTATAGAGTCCCCAGACCCAGTGCCTCCCCACCCCTGTGGAACCCCCAAGTGGGGACCATTCAGAACAGAATTTGGAGGCAGTAGTTTGTGACTTGCAGGCCTATTTCCAAGTATGGGGAGGGACAACAGAGTCATAGACCCCTCCCCCCCACCGCCCCCTACCTCCACCGACCTCAGTGGGATGTCAGGTCAGTAGGGGAGTTAGGAGGAGGTATGATGTGGGCGCATGGGAGAAGCACGGGGATCAAGCCATCCTCTGCCAGCTGCAAGGCCCGGGGAGGGGGGAGGCAGAGGGGCAGGAGCATGATGGAACATGCATTGAGGCAAGAGCTGGTAGCTGCAATTCAAGACTTGGGCACAAGTATGGCAGCGCTTGATCAGGAGAGAACGTGTGAGTGTAACCACAAGCAGCAGATGCCGCAGGAGCACTTGCCAGAAGGTGAGCCCCCAAAGCTACAGGTCCAGCCCCATCCTAGACGTGGGTGTGTGTGTGGGTGGGTGGTTGGGAGGGGGGGAAGGGTTGAACTCCAGTCTTACCCCGGTTTAGGGGCAAGGATCTGCCATCATACCCCAGATGCAGCCCTCCCCTCCGACACACACACACACGTGGGGAGGTGAGCAAGGTTTTCACTGGGCTGAGACCAGGTGGAGGCTTGGGAGGCCCCCACTGCTATGCCACAATGGGCCCTGGGTTCCCAACCACACAAAGGCCTACTGGCAGGATGCGCTGGGGTATGGCAAGGAGCCTCCACAACTGGCCAGCAGCAGGAAGAGGGTATTCCCCCGCCACCGAATGGTCAACCAATAGGCGATACAAGGCAACCGCAACAGTTTACGGGGGGTCAGTTATCCCATACGTGGAGGTGCTCCCCCCCCCTTGGGGAACACCTGTTACAAACAACCAGGGAGTGTTTTTTGAAGGGAGCGCATCTAGACATTTTTCACTGTTTTTTCAAGAGCCAATTCTGGACTCGAACAAAAAAGCGATAAAAGGGAGGTAAAAAACAGGTAAAAAAACTGAAGGCAGACAGAAATTGGAATAATTGGTTCTCTGTCTACATGATATACATGGGAGTGGTATTGTAGGCTCAGCTGTGGAAGGCATCTGCCATGTTGAAATATTTTGACAAAATTTACAAGGCATACAATAACTTTCAGGGCCCTGCGTGGCTGCAGTTGAATGAAACGTTCCACATGAGGGCTTCCATCAAACTCAAGTATGCAGTGGTAACTGTGGTTGGAATGTCTATTCCAAACCACGAGCCTCAATAGGGAGAACAGCAGACACGTCCTCACTAAGTGGGTCATGCAACAAGATGGGAGTCCCAGCACCCTCACGGTGTGAAGCAGAAAGAGTGCAACCTGGTGTGCTGGGACTTCTCTGAGAAGGGAAAGTGTTTTCATTCCCCTTGCCACTACTGCCATGATTGCAACAACCGGTTTGGGAAGGCACTCAGTCCTATATTGCCTGAGAGCACAACAGAACAAGGGGAGGGGGGACCGTGCAGCCAGGCAACGCATGAAGCCTGTCAGCAGCCCCCACCCTGTTTCATAGAAACAGCTCAGCCCCTGCAGCTTAGAGTAAGGACACCCACGCCAATTCAGCTAGACAGGTTGGAGCAGGTCCTCTCTAGTAATCCCGTGGCCATGAATGCAGTTTATTTGCTGAGAGGTTTCTCAGAGGGATTTAGAATCCCTTATTTGGGGGATAGGGTGCACACCTGGACCAAAAACCTTTGGTCAGGCAGGAGTCAATTGCGAGGAACAAAATAGCTAAAGAGGTACAAAGCATTAGGGTGACGGGCCCTTTCCCCTCACTTTCATTTTCAAATCTCAGGGTATCCTCACTGGGGATAGTGCCGAAGAAGGCCCCTGAAGAGTACTGCCTCATACGCCACCTTTCCTATCCCAAGGGGGCAGAGCAGGAATGATACAATCGACCCAGATCTGTGTACCTGTCTTTCAGCTCTGCAGTGCACATGGTCAGGGACTGTGAAAAAGAGGCGCTCCTGGAGAAATACGATAAAAAATCTGCTTTCTGCCTCTTGCCCGTGCACAGGGAGAATTTTGATTTATTGGGATTTCAGTTTGAGGGACAATATTATTTTGACAAGGCCATACCCATGAGCTGCTCAGTATCCTGTGCAGCATTTGAGCCTTTCAGCCATATGCTGGAGTGGGTCTTCAAAAAGAGGACAGGAAGTTGATCCATTTCACACTATTTTCTTGTTCTCGGGTCCCCAGGGGACCGGGGAATTTGCCTTTCTCCTCTGTGAGTTTCAGGTGTTGGCAGTAGACCTACTTACACTGGAAAAATGGAAGGTCCTGCCCCAACTAACACCTATCTGGGGATTGAGATCTAGGGATGGGCGAACGCGGTTTGGAAGTTCGGAGTTTGGACCGAACTCGACCAGTTCGGCTGAGCAAACCGAACTTCTGAACCGAACTTGATTTTCGAACTGAACCGAATTTCCAAACTTGGCTCTGTTCACCCATCCCTAAAAGATAATATTCCATTTAGTTCAATGGGGTTTGAATTTCCAAACTTCGTTCGGAAGTTCGGACCGAACTCCAATAGCTCAGTTGACTGAACCGAACTTCCGAACCGAACCGAATTTCTGAACTGAACCGAACCGAATTTCCGAACTCAATTCTGTTCACCCATCCCTATTGAGATCAGTCCTAACGAAGGTTTATCCCACCTCCCAGTCAAGAAGCTAGCACCCCTTAAACAGGAAGGATCGAGGGTCACAGTAACAAAAAAAGAGTCACCGTAAGGTAGCTCCAGCCCCCTCTGGGATCACTGAATTTTGCCTGTAAAATGATTGCTCCTGTCTGTAACTTTCTGTACAGGCTATGTGGATCGTTGGCTGGCACGCGATCCCCCCCCCCCACTTTACAAGGGTAACATGAAAGACGCAGGGAGGTCTAGAGGTATGGAATGCTTTCCTGGAGGTTCACAATGGCATTTCATTTTGGAGGGAAGACATAATACTGAGTTCTGACATGCAGATGTACTCCAATGCAGTGGATGGGATAGGATTCGGTGTGTTCTTTAAAGGCCACTGGTGCACCTAACAGTGGCCACAGGAATGGCAGAAACAGGATATCGTTAGGGACTTTACCTTCTTAGAGCTGTTCCCAATACTAGAGGCAGTGAAGCTGTAGGCTGAAGAGTTTTGGAGCAGGACCATTTGTTTCTGGTGTGACATCGCAGTTGTGCATGTTCTCAATTTCCAGTCTTCGCACTCTGCTCGGGTCATGAGATTGGTGTGGGCATTTGTACTAGAGTGTTTAGCTGCCAACATAATGTTTACAGCAAGCCATGTACCTGGCATTGATAACATTGCGCTTTTCCGTTTCCAGACAGAGCTTTTTCGGGAGTTGGCACTAGAGGCCAACAAAACCCTGATGCGAATCCCACCCAAGCTGTGGAATCTAGGAGAGGAGAAGTGGACAGGGCTATAAATGGTTCACTTGCACTTGCAACAAGGGCTAGTTATACTGCTTGGTTTAGGGACTTTCAGGCTTTTCAGGGGAGGAATGGGACCACACCACCTATGCCTGCCACTGAAGATCAGGTTTTAGAGCACATGCAGTATCTCTATGGACAAGTGGAATGATGCAAAGACAGTTGATGGCTGACTGGCCGCAATTTCTTTTCACAGCAGGCTCCACCGCCAAACTTACCCATGTGCCAACTTTCATGTATGCAGAGTCCTTGACATCTGGGCACGTGAACAGGGAACATCCACTGCATCTCCCAGTTACCCTCAGGATGCTTGAGGCATTGTTAGCCTTGTTGCATTTCATATGTAGGCACAGGTTAGAGGTACCTCTGTTCAGGGCAGCTTTTCTGCTGGCTCTCCAGCTTTTTGGAGCCCTTCAAGTCGAGGAAGTCATGGTGTCTTTGAGCAGGGGCCCAGTCAGACATGCCCTTACAATACAGGATGTCATCTGGAATAAGTGCGAGCTAGTGGCCGCCCTCAGGCATTCCAAAACAGAGCAAAGGGGCTGCTGCTCCATCCCCCTGTATCAACCAACCCAGCACTATACCCTGCAAATGCAATGCAGGAGTATTTGTTAATACGTCCAGATGGTCTGGATCCCCGGTTTGTGCAGACGGAGCCGACTTGGTATCAGTTCATCACAGCCTTTAGGAAGGGTTTAGTGGGTCTGGACCTGCTTCCTAGGAATTTTGGGTTTCATTCTTTCAAGACAGGGGTAGATGTGACAGCGGCAGCAGCGGGCGCCAACAAGTAGGGCATTAGGGCCACAGGACACTAGAAATTGAGAGTTTAGACGCATTAAGTCCATCCTGTAGCTCCTTAGGGGTAAGGAGGGTAATGTTGCTTTACATGTTTTTGAATATGCCATATTAGCACTGACAGTGGTTTTTGTTTTTGTTTATGAACGGCTGTCTGGCTTTGTTTAGCCCAGGTTTGGATTTGATATTTTTTTGAGTCCACTTGAAGGCATGTCAGCGACAGCATGTCCCGAGCCTGGGCCAGGATGGCTGGGCCGATGTTACATGGTTTGGTTTTAGGGGGATGAAGTGGGTCCAGCTGATTCTATGGCTGAGGCCAAAATTAGTAGAATTAGTGCCTAACATTGGGTGTTTTTATACACACATTTCTCCTGCATGTTTGCTGTTACATCCTGAACTTTCTGTGTGTCTAAATCACTCACCCAGATCTTAAACATTTGACTCTTTGAACTTCTGCATAGAACTTCTCCCGGAACGTTTGTGTGTAAAACGTTCTCCTGGTAAACTGCTTTGTTCCAGGCAGCTGTGGTCACTTGGTTTCCATGGCAGCCCCTCACGTCTGCAGCTGCAGCTACTTTAGGCTGCCTCAGGGCAGTGTGTGTGTGAAGAATGCATCCGGAACTTACTTGTAGACTTGTAAACTCAGAAGATTGAAAAACCAGCACTTTAAGGTGTGTGTAAAAATGTCCATTGTTATTCAAGTGGAAAAGAAGGATTTGCTGGAGAAGTCTGGCCTGTAGTTAATTATCACAGTTTTATCCACATTATGGGAATTTCAAGTTTATCCCCGAGAATATGGTGGGTTTGGTCAGAAATGACCCCCAGGTTAGTTTGGCAGGGAGCTCACTACCCTGCTCGGCTGGACCAGGTTTGGTGCAAGGTAAATAAAGCCACTGGGGCCAGAGTCATAGTGATAGGCGATGCTATGTTTCCTCATCCAGGGATATTGTATAAGAGAGGGGAACTTTTTAGGAAAGATGGGGTTCACCTCTCATGGATAGCTAATAGGTATACCTGCAGGATTTCCAATCTGGCCTAGCTCCTGTCCTATGATACCCATCATAGGTATCCAGTCTGGGGTGGGTGAGGGTCTGCTGGTTGAATCAGTGCCCCCTGTGGCGGTAGGTCCAGTACACAATTCGTAATGCAGGGCCAGCCCTAGGCATGTGCCACATGTGCAGTCCCACATAGCCCCACACCAGCCTAGGCCCCGCACCTGAGGGTGGCATTCCCTGCAGATTATTTAAATTTTGCGATCTGGGCCCCTCACCAAGACTTCACACATGGTCCCGCAAATTTCTTGTGCTGGCTCTGTCATAATGTGATGGTCTAGGACAGCATTAGTTCACACCCCATTAAGATGAGGTGAAGGCATGGCCTGGCGGACTCGAGATCTCTTGGCCTTTGACCCCGGGAGGGTGTGTAACACCTTTACTTGGACTGGGTGGCCCGGATAATGGTGGAACTTGTTTCATCCTCCTCTCCTTGCCTATTGGGGCAGGAGGTGGTCTTCAGGCATGTATACCTATTTGCCCAGTCAAGGGGGAAATCTCTAACTTCCCCTCTCTGTTTTCTGTCCTGGGCTTGGGGTTAGTTGTTTGATTCCCAGGTGAGTTTGTTAGGAACTTTGCCCTAAGTGCACTGGAACCTTTTATTGTTCCTGGATGCCTATGTTCATTAATAAAGGGTGCTGCCTACTTTGATTCCAATACATTGTATCTGTGTCTCATTTTGCCAATCTTAACTATGATGTGTAAATTCAGTGCTTTCACCCAGGCATGAGGTTTGTCAGCATGGTGAAGATCACACAACCCTGTAAGTCGCAGAGGAACTGCAAGGAGACAAGATCCTGCAAGATGCATATTTCAAGGAATTGTCCTTGCCATTGACTATTCCAGACATTCACAATGACAACTCTACTGAACATGGAAGGAAGCATACTTTTCTGCAGACTTTGCTGTGACTTATGCTGATGGCAGCTAAAGGAGGAGCTTGACTTTACACCCCACCCCAGGTTCTCCATCCTTCTGGACATCTAACCCTGTGGAGGGATATCTGCTGGGTTGGATGGAGAGCATGGAGGAACAGGAAAGCATACTGTAGATATGGCACTACCTTCTTCCATGCTCTCTAAAATCAGAGCCATTGGTATAGGTCAGGCCTGTAGTGAAGGGGATGCATAGAGATATACGGCCCCTCCTTTCTAAGCACCTCCAGCACCCTCCACTGTATAAATATGATGCATTCCAGGTTTGAGATGTCTGAAGACTCAGATGAGTGACTGTAGACCTAAGCCCAGAGAGTAATATCACAATTCTGATCAGAAAATGTTTTAACCAAGTGCATGAATTCTGAATGCAAGCACAACTGCCCCCCTTGTAATGCAATTTGCCTTTCTCCCCCCGTGCCAATGTCCTAGCTACGGACCTGACACAGGTTCTTCTTCATACAACAGTGGGAGTATAGGATGCCCATGTCAGTACAGCGTCAGTTTATAACTATCCAATTAACATTTCCTTCCCATGATTTGTTATAAATGAAGGACTAAAGCACTTTTTAAGAGCCTTTAGAAAATTTTCACCCATGAGCAAATAAACCAAATATGTTTATAAGAAAACGTAACACATAATGATACATCACAAGTGCACATCAATGACAACATACAATGCACAACACAAGGGGTAGTGCAATGTGCTTTAAACTGCATACTTTATCTTATGCATTTTAAAGTACTTACACATATGTACTATTGTCTATTTAAAAAACAAACAAACTATCCTATTTCACATTATTGTCAATATCAAGACTTTTATAAATGCAACTTCTCTTTATTGACCACAGCCAAAGAGTTTCTCTTCAAGGACTAAATTCTACTTCCAAATCCATACCTTGAAACTATACCATATAAGTGGGAAGAATTTGTTCCCAATGACATTCCGGGATGAGTCAGATTCAGCAACACTCATACTTAATTTTAAGTATGTGTTTATGTTCCATTGAAATCAATAGACTTAAGTGTTTTGCTACATCTGTGCTTTTAGACTAATTAAATCAAACAAAATATAATTTGTATACATGAGGGCAGAATTCAGTACATGGATCGTATATAAACTCAAATTGACACACAGCTCTAGCTATATAGTTTTCACCAACTGCAATGGAAGTGGGATGGCAGACGTATGCACTTCAGAATATACTGCTAAGATTGGCATTTGGATTTTAAAATGGAAAAGGCTAGGTATTTTCTCCCTCTGACTCATATTTTTTAATATGCATTAAAGTTCACAGATAACACAAGTTACTAGAAGCCAGTAGTAACAGAACTGGGACAAAATATCCGATCACAACCCAACAAACTGCTTAGAATATATATTTGTTGAGATAGGGATATAGAGTATGTCAATTGAATGGATTAGGCTTGGATACTAGATTCTATAGTTCAGCCACAAGTTATTGAGCAAGATACAGGAAATACTGGATGAAACGGATAGTCTGTTAGAGGATCCAAGACTATTGGTCTCCTCTTGTCTTTAGAACTATGAATATTTAACCTCTCAAACTGCAGATCATTTGAAAATGGACAAAATACTTTACTCCAGTAGCAAAAGCAGTCCTGTACTCTTATACAGTGTATTATCTTAGGAAATAATCCAAAAAAGATGGTTGATATTTTGATATGTCGTTTATATAGCTGAAGACAACTCCTTTACCGTTATCATTTACCTATCTCAGCTGAATCAACTGCCAATCACAGGATCATCCAAATAAATTGCTCATTAGGTTTTAACACTACCACATCATATATTTGCATCCAGTTACGGACCTTAGCAAAATTGCATGGGGCTTGATTCTGTGAGCCCATCATACACAGTACTCCCACTGAAGTCAATGGGAATTCCATCCACTAAGAGCTTACAGGACTGAGCATACCCACCAGGAATTTTGCCCTATATTTCCTTCATCACCCTTTAAATCTAGCACTTAATGCCAATTTCTAAGCCAACAGCACTTTCATTTTAGTGATTTGAGTAAATGTGTTAGAAGGTTTAAGAAATAAGTATAATTTTTTATTTTTTATATTAATGCTATTTTAGAGCATTAAGTATTTATCAGTAAGATGAAGGCCATAGTATCTGCTGCTAGTTGCCTACCTTGATCTCCTTAGGGCTTCTTCATCTGGATCTTGCACTGCAGGTGAGAAAATGGTTGAGTTAGAAAAAGACTGGACACGGGCATCTAATCCAACTACAAGTGAAAACGTATCACTGGAAATTCTGTCTAAGACCTCTCTGCTGCACCATGACACATAGGGTATTTTCAGATGTTACGAGATCACAGTCAACCACAGACAATCCCCTGTGGTGGAGAATGGTCCCGTAACGTCTGTTTGATGCCCGCCAGATGTTCACCACAGTGAACCTCCGGCAGGAATCAAAATAACCACGCTTTCAAGGATGGTCCGGGGACCATCTCCGAAAGAGTGGTCAAAGTGATTCCAGCCAGGGGTGAACACCCGGTGGGAATCACTTTTTGCCCCCAACAGATGTGACATTACCACGCTCAACCACGGTGGAATTCACCGTGGTTGAGTGTGGTAACGTCTCATCTGGCCTCTGACCACGGCCCGGAATCGGCAGCCATGCTCACCATCGATTCCAGGCCATGGTCAATAACCTGGGGTGCGGGCAGGCGGGCGCCGCAGCCGGATTGGCTGCTGTGCCCGCCCGTTTCCCGGTGGGCGGCCTCGGGAGCATGGGAGGGTGGGGCTGTGCGGCCGCACATTGTGCTGCACAGCCCCGCCCCTCCCAGATTCCCTGCTGGGATCGGCTGCAATGTCTGCTGGCCATGACGGTTCGAGTCTGGCGGAGAATCAAAAGAGTGATTCCGTGATGGGGCCAAAGCCGCCCCGTCTTGTCTGAAATCACCCATAAAAATGTAAGTTTTGTTAGGAAAGCTCTGGACTCTGTGGAATTTCTAGTGCTGAGGTGGTTGGAGTTGTACTACTTAACAATCTAGTAGCAGATGATTCATAATGTGTCTCTGTCAATGATATAGAGGGGCTACCTCACCTTTCTGCCTACAGCAAAGGGACCGTGATGATAGTAACATGACATATGGGGAGCATTGAGGGTTCACAAATTTTATGGTTCCATATCATAAGAAAAAGATGCAACATGCAAGTCCAAAGCCAAAGGGGAATTAATTCCACGTGCAATAACAATGGAACATCTAAGCCCCTATGGCATTTGTGCTCTTGGGGCAAGGTATAGGATGGGAGGAAGTATACAACAAACATGGCTACTACACAATCATGTATACAGCACAAATGAGGTTCTATGAATTTTTGGCTTTGGGATCTCCATTACATTAAAAATGTTGGGGTGGGGGAAACATTGCTAGATTTACCATCTATTTATCTCATCCTATGCTAGATTTTCTCACTCCTTTACAAATAAATTTGCAATTGTGCAATCTCAATCTACTGGAAGGTGAAAAATCCGATGTACTTATGCCAATTATACTAAACATGATGGGCAAAACTCTCATATCCCAAGATTCTCTAGGACTGCATTTAACTCATGACTATAGTCAGTGCACTCTACAAAAGAATAAGACCAATGGTTGAACATGAGAATTAATATTTAGGCTTCCTAAATTCCTCTATTTAGAGCTTCAAGATCTTAACTAAGATTGGGATAATTACTGCAAGATGTGCATGGAATGTATATAGGAAGAAAGAAAAATAAAGGAATTAATAAAAAAACTAAATTGGGGCTTCATTGGTCTGACTTACTGTACTCTGTTCCCGTCATCTGAGCAAGAATGCGGAAAGACTTGGACTGCAGATTGGCAGAACGGCGACTCCAGTCTTCAAGCTCACTTTCAGGCTTGTTCTGTGTTTTAAGTACAGCCTGATACACTGGAGAAGCACTGTCTACGAGAGGATCTTTAACAGGAAGGCTACTGCAATGCAGAAAGAGGTGCATTGTAAAATGGAAAATGCTGGATTTGCCCCCCTACCTATATTTTGGTTTCTCCCCAAAATAAAAATGACTACCTAGCTCAAAATATTATTTTGGAAAATGTCATTTTCCCCAAGAAATAAATGAGCTACTGTTGTTTTTAAGAAGTGAACAGAAAACAGTTACATTCACACTGTCTTTAAAAGGACTAATATTATTCTAATCAACAAGTTTGTCATCCAGGTAATGGAAATAGTAGGGAAGTTCTGTCCATGATTCCAAAACCTGCCCAAGTTATGTTGGAACAATACAAATATAAAGAAATTAAGACTGTTTAGATTGTCATATCACTGGACTTGAACACTTTTATGCCTACGATTTTGAATAGTGAGTTCACATGTTGTGGAACAAACTGTTCTTTGATTTTCCTATAGCAATTGAGGGTTCATTTTAAGGCGATACTGAGAGAAAATATACTCTAATAGAATACATATGGATAATATTAATTTTTATTTATTTCTAGCACTGACGAACTCTCTGAATCCAAAAGCGCTTCAGTTTCAGTAAAGTTTGGGCTTGAACTTGATGGTTAGGGCACATTTCCGTTGCTTTATAATTAAGATGTACATAGTAATCTTAAACTACGTCTAATGACATCTCATAGAGGGTGAAAATAAATGACAAAATCAACAGCCATGAGTGGATGTTCTTATGGTAATTTAATAAGTTGGCATGCACCTGGACACCTAATGCTGGCAAATGCACACACATGTTCACATGTTGTTTGGAGGAAAGGTACTCAAGTAGCTGCAGGGATCCGAAGCTGTGGATGAGGGAGAAAGTGACAGAGCCTGACTGAGTGAAGCAGGAGCCTTGGGGGTAGGGGGTATTGGGACAGTGGGAGAGGGATTGTACATGGTCACCCCACCCTGGCCCTCAGCTCCCCCCCTCAGCTCCCCCCTCCCCCATTCAAAGGCCATTTATTAAGTTGGGCACTCACAGATGTGAGGGTGATTGTGACATGCACACTCATCATCACATCCGTGATTGCTGTGTCATTTGTCTTCACCTAGAGTCTCTTACACAGTTTGTCCTGGAAGAGCTTTTAAATTTTGCATTTTGGTAGCCCAAAGTGCAACTGCTTATGAGAGGCACTTGAACAGAAGTACAAGTAAACTGTTATTTAACTTACGATGCATGCTAGGAATAGACATTCAGTGCAGACCTACAGCGGTTTAGTGCTAGTGCTAACCCAAAGTCCCATTACAGTAAGTGGGACTCACGCCAACACTAAACAGCCAGATGATCATTGAACTAGAGCAGCGGCCGGGAGAGAAGGTGCCGCAGGGACCTGAAGAAGTGGCTGGGGGAGAAGCTTTAAAAACCTTTTTCAACAGAAGAATAACTTTGCATAAAGCGCTGTAAAAATTAAATATTGATAGATCTTCACACACAAACGGATGAGAATGTGAGCATTAACACATTAACTTGGCTCCACTGCTCTTATAAATACATTATCAATTTTTGAAAATGATGATATATCACAACTACTTTGTTGCTCATTGCCATACAGACCATTAGAAGCAAAATCTTGACTTTATGAGAAATTACTATTTTAAAAATTAAGGGCTATAGTCCCATGAGCCACCTTAGTGTGGAGTTTACAAATTCATAACTGCCTGCTACAGAGTCTTTACTTGGTGAAATACCATTCTGCAGAAAAGATCCACAGATGTAAA
This sequence comes from Sphenodon punctatus, assembly GCA_003113815.1. Taxonomy (NCBI): domain Eukaryota; kingdom Metazoa; phylum Chordata; class Lepidosauria; order Sphenodontia; family Sphenodontidae; genus Sphenodon; species Sphenodon punctatus. The sequence continues at coordinate 3,363,278 of QEPC01006548.1, read as the reverse complement.
AAAATAAATAAATGGGGGCATAGTTTGAAAATAAGAGTCAGGGAAAGATCAAAGTAATATCGGAGACACCGTGCAAACAACAAACATGTTGGCGGGGGGGGGGGGGGNGGGGGGGGGGGGGGGGATAAATAAAGGCTTATCTATCATTACCAGACCTTTCATTCATCTTATGTATTTTTTCATCTGATATTATTGGAGAGAAAAATTCTACCCAAGTAACTTAGGACTAATTCAGGGACTTCTGTGCCAATTCTTAGAATATCTCACAGGGATTTAAAGGGATAATTATTCCTTTATTTATATCGTCATAAAGTGGACCACACATTCATATTAAAACAGAGTACCTCAAAATAACCAAAATATGACCAATCAAAACTCTTTGGACAGGATTAAACTGGAGGATATCTCCTGTTCATAATTTATGATTCAGCAAGCAGACAACACAATAAAGCTTTTTTTTATTTTTAACTAAGCCCTTCCTTGGACAACTAAAGACTGAGTAAAAACTGAGTAAGGGCTTCAGGATTTGGCTTTTCATGCTAAAATATGGCACATGATACTTAATGCAGTCATGATGGATACATTTTGAATCTCCGCTTAAAAAGCAATTATGGAAATCGGCAATGACTTTATAATTCCTCATCAATATCACACATTATTTAAATTAATTAAAAAGGACAGCTGTAATCTGTTTAGGTTGCTTATTTAATTCATTTAACATATTCAAAATATTAAGGTTGTTGGTATTAGGCATATACAACTCCATGGAGTTGTCCGCTTACACCAGGGGAGAACTGAAGCAAAAAATCTTAATGTATTTTGAAGAGGCACATGGACTTAGTAACTGTACATGGAACACATGAATACAGGAACATAGTCACAAACACTTGGTTCTTGGTGTATTATAAACATAGAGTTAAAATAAAACAAAAATGATAAAATCAGTTCCTAAGGCAAAAAGGCATGTATGCTCACCTGCCTTTCAGTCTTGGCGTAAGGCAGATTAACTCAAGTGTAAGTAACTGTTAATGCAGACTCTCTTTGGCTATCCAGTATGTTTTGTTTTCTTACTTTAAATTACATGAGTCTGATCCTGACTTCTCTTACATTGACTATATGTAAAATGGAATGACTCCTGGTTTATACCATAAGAGACCAGAATCTGACTCCAGCTAGTATTTTAATTCTTCTTCACTGAAACAAATATAAACCGTGGTTCAAGAATCTAATGTAACAGAAATCTTATATTATTTCTCAAACATAACTCACATCTTTCATATATGAAGCTTGTATCATGTTCTTTTGCGTAATAAATCCTGGGCTCAGTTCCCATCCATTTATGTTAAGCTATATGCCAGGTAGTTTATCTAAGACACAGGGCCACATTCTGTGCCAAGAACAAAGTCCAGTGGAGAGCTACACAAACAATGAACTTTGCCCGTTATTTAACACTATTGCTTATGCAGTTCCACCCCCATACTTAGTAGAAAAGTGTTTAGAAAAGTGTTTATTTCAGGCCTAACCCAGCAAAATGTTGCATATCTTAAAACTCCATTGTACAAAGCTGTACTTCAGTATAGTCACAATAGGATCTTGCAGCATCTTGCACAGTCAAGTTCACAGTGTGATGAGAAGAATACAAGTCCAGTCAGTGGGTTTAGCATTTACTGTAGGCACAATCAGGTCAGACAGTACAGTAGAAGGTTTGCTGTTATATCTAAATATAAATGTGCTAGATGAAAAGCACAGCATGCAATCTGATAGGAGAATCTGATATTCAATAAGCAAGGAGTTAGGAAACTCAGACAAAGCTGTGCACGCAGGCTGCAGCACTGAGCAAGGCACATTTTGACAGCTCTTTGAATACAAGAACTCATAGGGTGTTTCAGATGTAAAGGCAGCACGGTTTAATCCACTTTTGCATGGATTAAACCAGGTATCACTGTTACACCTGAAGGTGCCCACCAGATGTTTGCCCGATCTGGCTCTTGAACCTGGTAGGGACTAGCCCAGGCTGTGAATCGGGGAAATCCCCGAGTCACAGCCCAGGCTAGCCCCCACCATGGTTGAGATCAGCTGCCAGACCTGAAGTAAAGTGGGCTATCACATCTGTTAGCCTGCTTTAATTACTGTGGTCCAGGGTGGCAGTAGGGGCCAGGCGCCATGGCGGGCATCATTGGCTTCCATGGCAGCCCGTCGGCCAGGGGGTGACGGGCTGGTCCCTGCAGCACAGAGGCAGGGTCATACAGACGCATGTCCATGCGTTTCCCCACCCCTTCCCTGGACCAGCCACCATATTATTTGTTTGGTGCCTGGGCCAAGTTCCGTCCAGAGTGACCGCTCCCACCGTGACCTGGAGCAGTCCATGCCCATGGCAAAACCCATCATGTCTAAAAACACCCATAGAAACAGAAACACGCCATTGGTTTGGATGAAGTCAGGCTCTCGCTTGAACATTATAATAAGAAGTCACATACAGAAGATGAAGGGAATACTTGTACACTAGTTCTTGTAGGGTATCTTCCAGAATAGCTTTCTATTCGAGGTCCAAGGGAGGACATTTACATGGACATGCCTCTGAAGATTAATACGTCACTAAAATAGTCAATGATTATTTAATTTTTAAACACTCTTTGAAGTGTAGTATACAAAATGAAGGAATATTTGGCATTGGATCATTAGGTGCTATCCACTGACATAGTTTTATTGACTTTACAGGAGTCAGCTAAGTCAATTTACAACAAAGGAGAATCTGGGTATTGGCTTTTATCTAAATCAGGGGTGAGGAACCTGAGGCCCGGGGACCAAATGCGGCCCATGGCAAGTTTTTATGTGGCCCCTTTCCGGTTCCTGGATCTGGCCCTTGGATCCAGCACTTAACTCCAATCACTGAAAAACTGAGCTCCAGGGAAGGGAGCAGAGATGAGCTCATGCAAACAAGGATAGGGGACAGTTCCATGGCACAAATCCATGATTTGGGCCTTCCTTTCCTTGAGTGCATCCCTTAAGCATCCCCGCCCCAACTTCTGTGTGGTCCTCGGAGCTTGTGCAAGCTTTCAAAGTGGCCTCTGGGAGGGAAAAGGTTCCCCACTCCTGATCTAAATAAATTCATTTCCTTTTGCTTCTTTTCCATTTAAACAGGTAAATTACTTTTATACTAGCATTTAACCATTATTCTGGACCCTAAAAATACTTACTTTTAAGTGCAGGCTTCCCCCCGTAATATAATACAACAAATTCTCACCTCCATCTATACTTAGTAGGACTCTGTTAACTTAATTGGATTTTCCTGGAGTGAGTGATTTCTCTTCCCTGTGCAGCATCAGTGGGTGCTGGCGTTTTCCATAGGGAAAAGTTGCTGTATCAATGGTCTAATCCAATATGACAAATTCTTTGTCATAAGTGCATTTAACTGATCTCATTTAAATCCCAACAATAAAAATATTAAGAATCCACGTGCTCAACAGTGAAACATTATAACTATGAGACCATCTAAGAAAACAAAGCATTTAAGGTTGCTTTGCATCATTTATATAAAGTGCCAATATATGATAAAATGCCTCTCCAATCAATAACTGTAAAAGAAGTGGATAATTTATAAAGAAAACAATATACTCGGCACTTCTTTCATTCTATTTTCTAGCTGGAAATACGAATCTACTTACGCCAATGGAGATTCACTGACAGTCATATGATCAAAACCCAACAAAGAAGTGAATGTTTGGGATCCATCATTGTGCGGAGTTGGCGTGTGCGCAATAGTGCAACATTAGTATCAGAAATGAATGATAAAAGGAAGGATTGAACAAAGAGAAAAGGGAAGAAAAAAGAAATGATCAATAAAAGAGAGCACAAGGAAATAAATAAAATGTTAGAAATTTGAATAAGCTTGCTGGTTATCAACTCTACACAGACTATTTTAAAGATACAGTAGCATATTTTGCTTCCTCCCAAAACCCACGAGAAGATTCAGAGTTTTCTATATCATATACATGGTTACACATAGCAAGAAAGGCCCCAAATGCCATTCCAATTAAGCTATTGGAGTTACACTATAGATATTTCTGGGTAAAAACAAATGAGACATTAGCCCACTGCAGTCCGGGTTTGATCAGCCCCCACTCAGATGTTTTGCATGCCAGTCTAATAAATGGACAGCCCTTGGTGTGTCTTTCATGCACTTGCAAGAAGCCCCCAGTGGCAGACAGGAGAGAGGGGCAGGAAGTGGACACTGCTGTGACACTCTAGGATTTCTGTCCACAACTCTATGGTCCTTGTGGACTTGTACATGTGGAGGTACTGCCTGCAACCTTAATTTCCAGCAGACACGAGGGGGCACATCAGCTTGCATTAGTCAGCATTCGCCCACACAGCGCACTCCACATTCTTCAAGACCGCACTGTGAGTAGGGGCTGCGAGTCCCGGTTGGTGGTGGTCCTGTGTCCAGTGAGGACAAAGACCTAATAAATGGACAGGTGGACATCCACCTGGTGGGGGCTATAGAAGGCTAATGCCTCATTTGTTAACGCCCTCCATCTCATTAAAGAAACCCACAATTAAACTAAATGTCCCAAATATGCAAACACATTCACATGGCAACCCTTGCAATGCTCTATTGATTTCAAGGCATTTCCATACAAGGAAAATAATTGGAGTCTTATTTTTTCTGCCTCACATCACACATCTGCTCTCTCCCTATACTCCTATCTCACACTAGCAGTGGACACAAGTCCTACAATAATTGGAAAAATAAAAGAAATCTCAGTGCCTGATTCTCCTCCCATTTATTTTGCGTCATTTTCCTGTACTCTGGTGTGAGTAAAGAATCAGCCCTTGAGAATTTCCAGAAGTAAACCCTCTTATTCACAGCTTTATAAGTATATTTAAGTGAATGAGCGTTATGCCTGAATGAAACTGCAGATCAGGCCCATTAACAGTAAGTTTCTTTCACAAAATTTGGGAGTATTACAAACTGCTTGTCAACTGGATATAGTGATTCACATCCATAAATGTGGGTTGGGGGTGGGGTGGGTTCTGCCCTTTTAGTACATTTTTAGCATTTTTATGAATTTTAAATTGTATATTATGTGTTTGTTTTATTATTGTTGTTGATAAGTCTTGTAAGTCATGCTGAGCTGCTTTGTGAGCAGGAGGGTGTGGGGTAGAAAAATAAATAAATAAAATAAACATTTTATAAGCCAGGAAAGATATTATAGTTTTATGTCTTAAGAATGGTATAGCAGTTTTAAAGAATGCTTCCTTCTGCCTGTACCAAAGTTCTTTGATTAATGACTCTTAGACAGACAGATGCTATATCAACGCTCATGTTACAAAAGTCAGTCCATGAAAACCAGGCACTCCTGGGCAATTTAAGAACCTTACATTGAATTTTTTAATATAGGAATTTTTTGTTTTTTACTAACTTATTTTGGATGAGATTGAAAACAAGACCCATTGTAGAGGGAGAAATGCATTTCCTCAAGGCTTATTCTAGGATTTACTACAGAAGAAAACAATTATTAAGTACTCTTGGCAGAGGTTAAGATTCAGAAATAGTCTAAAATGGACCTGTATCTGAAGCATACCTTGTTAAATATATGACATATGAGCATATCCCTTCAATTTTAGACCCTTCAGAATGGATTATATGTCAGTCTCCTTAGAGAGGCTGTTTCTATATTTGTTTGCTGGCTGACAACACACCATCCTGAAGCTTCTCAGGGCTGAAAAGTCAAGGGACTATTAGAAAACAACATTGCCTCACACTGGAAAAAAATAAAAATGCATAGTAGAATCAACAGAGTGATGTGCCACACTGTTGATCTCTCCTGTGTACTTTATTCATCACCTAGGCTGAGATGGGGTGAAATGATTATGTTGCAAAATGATCATCTTTAACTTAAATATCTTGTGCTCTGGGAAACAGACAGACCTCTGATAATCCTAAGAGGTTTTAAGAAGATATTATTAGTTTCAATTAATGATAAATATCCATGATGGATAACAAAATAAATGGCTCAATGTTGAAAATGAAAAATACTAAGTAAAAAGTATAAAGGCCTATATTCTCTTTAAACAACAATAAAAACTCTGCTTCCTTTTCCATGTCTGTTGTGCTACATAAACAAAGTAACAGTTAAATAGAAAATATGTGAATTATAATTGGCATAATTGATATAAGAAGTTATCCATATTGGGTGTGAGCTACAAGCCACTTATTCCCGAGTAGTTCCATTAAAGCCCTGTGGGGACTACTCTGGTTAAGTCGTTTGTGGATCATGGCCATTGCCTGTTTCACCCCTTTCCTCAAAGTGAAGGTCAACAGTCTTAACATTTTGATAGTGATATATATTGTACTTGAGTAAATTCAGCAGCAGCTTGGAGATATTTTCTCTTGAAGCATTCAATTTCTCTGTACATATATTTCTCCATTTTGCAAAACCATCATAGAAGTTCCCCAGGTTTCTTCCCTTGGAGGTTTCATACATTTCTCCATTTGGTAAGATAAATTAAGCAATGGGTGAAAACAAATATGCCAGTAGCCCATGCTAGCCTGCCTTAGCCCAAAACTCCCCTGCACGCTTGTTCCATCCCTGCCAAATGTTTGCCCTTGTCCACCCCGGGGTAGGCTGCCATCGGCTACAGGATGTGTTGGGTGGCAGAGGACAGGGACACAGCCTGGGCTAAGGCCTGGCTACCTGGGCTAAAGTGGGCTAATGGTCACTCTCCTGTCTGATTTGTGTCCAAGCCCCATCTGAGGCAAGTTCGATGGATTGGACCCCCGTGCTCCCCTGGTCTCACAGAGGAGCAGATCGGTGGCGGGGGGCTCATCTGGCCTGGGACCTGGAAGAGCGCTCTCCCAGCCTCACCAAACAGCTGATCGGGGGGGGGGCTGGAGCTCCCCCGGGCCGGGTGCATGCACAAAACAGCAGAAGTGGGGGACCCATTAGCTGTTTGGTGGGTGGGTGCTTGCTCCAATCAGCTGATGGGGGAGCCTCCAGGAGCCTCCTGCTATCAGATGTTTGGTGGGCCGGGTGCACACACCAAACAGCTAATGTGGGGCCCCAGGAACACTCCCCAATCAGCTGTTTGGCGGCATCTCTTTGTGAGGTCCGATCCTGCTGAGCAGCATTGAGCCAGGAGTCCTACCCTGTGTGAGCAGCTTCTCGGGCCAACATGGGGTGTGAAGGAACCTGTGACATCAGTCCCCATGCTCAGGTTACGGGGTGGGGGGGCAGGGGAGGACTGCTCATGTGAAAAGCCTTGCCCGACAAACCAAGTGGCGGCAGCTGCAGTAGTTCACCCCAGGGTGGTCCAGGGAGTCACCTCATGTTTGTTTTCTCCCATTGTTGATACAAAGCAACTGAACTCCAATGAGTTTCGAATTTTGTTATGTTTTTAGCACAGCGCAAGTCCACATGATTCCCTTCTCTTTACTTCCTTCTTCATGCACCAGAATATGCAAAACATATGCACGGATTTGAGGAAACTGAGCTGCTTGCCCCGTATAAACTGAATGATTTCAGTGGTAACAAAGCAGGGATGAATTTGGCCCAGCAGGCTTAATGAAGCAGGGGCTGCAGTACTCTCGAATGGTTTAATGTCCCACAAAAAAGAAGCGTTAAGTTTCTCCTGTACAGAAACCTAGTTGTTTCTTTAAAAACCAAACCAAACCAAACCAAACCAACAAACCAAGAAAACCCAGCAAATATTGAGGGCCCATTCCATGCATAGAATTCTCATATGTATCAAAGGAATATGAATGGCACAATAAGGGCAGTTTCTAATAATTTTTCATTACACCAGATGTGGGGTTTTACCTACTTCACAAAGTATCATTCACAAAGGGTGGCTATACACTGACATGAGACCTTCATTTTGCAATTGTTATTTCTACACCCTTACTCATGGGAAGAAGTGTAGCTTACTCAGTGAATAGCTCCATTTCCTCCACTGAGACTCTCTGGGGAGTAAGTGTGAGTGAGTAGGACAGAAAATCCCTGCTGTCTCTTCTCAGCAGTCATTTCCTTCTGAAACCTTCATATCTCCTCCCCTTTCTTTTTCAAGGACAAGACATAAAATCTGCCTTGAACTCACTTCACACCCCTCTCCCTTCCCCATTTCTTTTCGCTTTCCTCCTTTTCTCAAGCTTCCCTTGATGAAATCAACTCCCTCCTCTCCTTGCCCAAACTCTCCACCTGCTGCCCTAGTCGACTCCCTCTCACCTCCAAACTACTATTGCCCCCACCATTGCACCACCTCTGCTTAACACCATTAATCTCTCCCTCTATCTTAGTTCTTTTCCTTCTTCTTTCAAGTATCCTAATAAAAGCACACTATTGGTTCTTCTGCTCCCCTCCAGCTATCACTCAATCTCACTACTCTGTTTGTTTCAAAGGTCGTGGAACAAGCTGTTGACAACCACTGTCCTGACTTCCTCTCTTCCAATTCCTCCTCCACCCCTTCAATCTGGTTTCTGTCCGCTCCACTCAACAGTGACTGTTCTTGCCAAAACCACCAATTACCTTCTCAAAATCAAATCTAAGGGTCTCTATTCCATCCAGTCCTGCTTGATATCTCTACCGCCTTTGGCATTTTCAACTACATCCTCATTAACTCTCTTCAGTCTCTCTATTTCCTGGGATCAATTGTCAACTGGTTGCTTTCATAGCTATCTAACCAGTCCTTCAATGGCTCTCTTGATGTGTCACTTTCCCTCTCACTTGAGTTCTCAAGGCTCTGTCCCCAGCGGCTTTCTTTTCACTTTACGCTCTATCTCTGGGAAAACTCACTGAATTTCATGGCTTCCAATATCACGTGTATGTTGATGACATCCAACTATCTTGCCACCCTGCCTTCTTCTCCATCCAGTCTTGCATCATCAATTGTCTGACATCTGGATGCATGTCTTACCATGAAACTTGCATCTCCAACTGTCTGACATCTGAGTCTGGATGTCTAACCATGAAACTCATGTTTAGTATGTCCAAGACTAAACTCCTCATCTTCCCCTCCTAATCCTTCTTCTCCCCTCTCAATTTCCATTGACCGTGTCACCATCCAGCCGGTCTCACCCCTCTCGCCTCTCCCTCCCCCCACCCCCGCACATACCATGGGATTCATCTTTTAATTCCTCTCTCCTTTTCATCTCATATTCAGATTGTTGCTAAGGCCTGTCACTTCCCTCTGTATAACACCGCTAAAATCCAGCCCTTTCTTACTGCTTCCAAAACTCTAGTATGCTCTAGTCATTTCTCACCTTGACTATTGCAACCTCCTTCTTACTGGCCTTCTCACTTTTACCTTGAGCCTTTCGCTTCTGTTTGACAGTCTGCTACCAAGGTCATCCACCTTGCTTTGATCATGTTCAACCCGTCCTCTCTCCACTAACTCTCTCCACTTCGCACCTAGCACAAACTCTTTGTTGTCACTTTCAAGGCTCTCCATGGCCTGCTTCTCCCAGTCTTTCTGCCCTTATTTCCTACTACATTCTCACTTGGGAAATTCACTTCTCTTCTGCTGCCATCTTCACAATACCAGAGTTTCCTGCTCCCTAAACCATCTTTGTCCCTACTTCCATGCTACCTGCTCTGCCTGGAACTTCCTCACTGAACACATTCACTCTGCTCACTTCAAATCCATCCTAAAAACCTACCTTAGTTGTCAGGCCTTCCCTAGGTCCTCTCACGCATGGACTGCTCATAGATGCTTCTACTGTCATATTCAGTGTCGCCCTTCTCCCCTGTAACTAGGCAAGTCCATCCTAGATTGTAAGTCCATCCTCCGATCCCCACCCCAAGGCAGGGACCTATCTTCAATTTTAATGACTACTCAGGCTGCATCCCCATCTGCGGCAGCAGCAGAGGGAGCGGCGAGGGTGCAAAATCCTGCCCTGACATGCGCGAGAGAAGCCATGGCAGATCCCCATTCACACTGGCTCTTTTCCTGTCAGCCAGCTCCTCCCCACTGCCACGTCTTCCCTCGCCACTCTCTCTGCTGCCACCGCAGATGAGAATGCAGCCTCAGAGCCAGGCACATTGTTGGTGCTATATGAACAACAAATAAATAATAGTAATGATGCCAGACAAGAAATAGTTATTTGGAAATATCCAGTTGGAAGATTCTGTTTAATGATTACAGCTCATTCCTTGTCCATGGTACCTATTGCTGGGAATGAAGGATAAAGTTTTATTTACATGAGACTCTATGTGCAACCAAATGGTAATGTCTTCTAAAGAGTAGAGCTCCCGTTGAGAAAGGAAATTCAATATTTTCCATTCTGAATACTCCATTTCCCTATCATAGTTTCCAAAACTTTAACTTTCTTTCATAGTTTGGGGAATAAATACAGGTGTGTAAACTAATGTACAGTTTTTCTGAAAAGCACATATAGCAAGATGCTCCAAAGAATCTAAGGAAGGATTTGTATGTCATTCATAAAGGAACCATTGCACACAAGAAAATAATCTTACCCAGCAAATTCACCACCTTGGGCCTGTGCCTGGCCTGCAATGGCATCCATGATAGCATCCTGGGAATACATGCTGATTGGGGTGTTATACTGGGCATGAATTATAGTTGCTTTGCCACCTGGACCTTTCACTTCAATAGGTTTATGAGTAGACAGAGCAGAATCCTTCAGAACATTGGGGTTGAAGCGTTCCACATACTCCGTGCTAAGGTTATTACATAAGAGTGAAGTTTGGAAAAGTGAACAGGAAAGAAGAAAAAGGACAAAGTGATAATTAAATGGAAGGAAGGAGGGGAAGAGGAATGTGTATATGTTCAAGACATCCACCCCAAAGTTTCTGTTCAGACAGCAGAGAGAGAGAGAGAACACATTGTAAAAGATAAGAGATACTAAAAAGGGAAGTGTTCAGCAGCTGTTTGGAGAACAATATTTTCTAGCAGAAGCCTTTAGCTTTTTAGTATTAACACTAGCCCAGAACTTAGTGCTGATACGACAAGCACTGAAATTAATAGGATTTGCACTGGCACTAAAGACTGGTGTCACCATTAAGCAACTTGAGCATCATAGTTCCCAAAGTAGATCTGTGCAACGCTGGGGATGTCTGTGGGTTATGCAGGGGATCTGTCCCTTGAACCAGAAATCTCAATTTCTGATGTTAGATCATAATCCAAGCTGCTGTTAGCAGGAGGGTATGGGGTATAAATTGCTAAAATAAATGATATCTTTCAGAGGAATTTTATAATCTTTAGAAGTGTGCTTTGTGATGTCATTAGTAATCACCTAGAACAGAACAGCCAAACAATAGAACTAGTATCAATATCTATGACTTCTTAATTGTAGTATGTTTGATTTTATGGTGGTATTTTCCATAGTGTTAATGGGTAAAAGCAATTGTGACCGTGGCCTGCTGTGACCCACTTTGGGACGAGACTCATTGGCACATGTGAGTATGATGTATGTATTTCTCACTGAGAATATCTATCTATATTTTCACACACGGTTAATGGTTGTAATCAAATTTATCACAACAATTAAACCATGTGTGAAAATATAGGTAGGTATTCTCAGTAAGTAAAAACAAACATGCGGGCAGCATGGCGGCTCTCCAGTCTAGGATGGAAAACTGTGGCCACAGTTAGATCTAATCTTATCTTATCTATCTCAACCATTAAACCATGTGTGAAAATATAGGTATGTATTCTCAGTGAGAATACATACATAAATATTACCCCCACACTCCTACAGGCCTGAAGCTCTTCAAAGTTAACATTTTATGTTCAGATCATAGATGTCAAGCTAGAAGTATGTTAGTTCATGAATAGAAGGACTTTCCTTCTATTGCTCAACAGGATCTCATCCAGTTGATTAGGGGGCAATGATTACAAGTTTTGAAAGGAGTCAGGATGATAATGGCCATAGCAGGAGGCATTTATGCCACTGTCACTTTCAGAAGAATGAGAAATAAACCTTTCAGAAGAAGGCAAAACTTCTTTGCACAAGGTATTGAGGTTCTCTGATTTTTACAACATGATCTGCACTTACAGGCAGTGGATTCCACTTACTGAACAGAACTTTACTTGGTGGGATGCCTTTGGAGAAGAATGACTGCAACAAAGATATAGCTGTGCACTGCTGAAGAACTTTTTGAAAAGAACACAGACAACATGCAGGGAGAAGAGGCATACATATATATGCATACCATACTACAAGCAGAATCTTGCAGTGCATGCCCAGGCAGTGTAAAGGAATAAACACATTTAATTATGAGAACAAAACTAGATTTGGTACAAATAAAAAATGTGCAATTAGATTAACATATTCACCAGTTAAGTGGCTGTTAATGAAGTCATTTAAGCAAACATGCTTAAAATTGCTAGCCACCATGTAAAAAGCAAACAGAGAGGGATAGACACATGATACCTTCCAAATGCTTCTTATATGCCTATACCACCATAGTCCATTACAGTTGTTAATTCTCATCCCCATCCCATCCCTACCCGCATCATTTGAGCTAGAGGATAAACCAAGCCATCAGAAAGCATTTTGGAATTCAGATCCTGGAGATCAAGAATTTAGTGCCCTCTTTCCATTATTAGGAAAATGATTGTAGTTTCCACACCCACAAGAGCCACTGAAGATTGAATGAAGGCATATGAAGATGTATGAAAATGCAGTCCAAAACAATTGGCTGCAATAAGTCAATCCAAAAAGGCTAAACATCCCACAAATATTTTGGCTTTCTTAGGGTCTTTTCAGACGTTACGAGATCACGTTCAACCACGGTGAATTCCTCGTGGGTGAGCTTGATCCTGTAACGTCTGGTCAGTGTTATGCCAGATGTTCACCCCCGTGAATCACGGGGGGAATCAGATTTACCACGCTTCTGTCCCTCCTCCCCAGAGGAGGAATGGAAGCATGGTAAATCTGATTCCCCCACGTGATTCACAGGGGTGACCACCCGGCGTAATACTGACCAGACGTGACATTGACACGCTCAACCACGGGGAATTCACCGTGGTTGAGTGTGTCACTGTCACATCTGGCCGCTGACCACGGCCTGGAATCAGCGGCTGTGCTCGCCACCAATTCCGGCCCGTGGTCAATTTCCTGTGGGTAGGCGGGGGCAGCGGCCGTATTGGCCACAGCGCAGGCCTGTCTCCAGGAGGGCGGGCTGATGGGGGGGGGGCATGGGGGGAACAGGGCTGTGCGGCCACACGTTTGGCTGTGCAGTCCCACCCACCCACCCCAGATTCCCCACCGGGATCGGCCAACACATCTGTTGGTCGTGACGTGTTGGCCCCAGCGGGGAATCTGCAGGGTGTTTCCGTGACAGGGCAAATTGAGCCCCGTCATGTCTGAAAATACCCATAAACACGTGTGATCTCTGTTGGACTTCTAAGGAAGCTAGGCACACAAATTCCGATTAAACTGGATAGCAATTGAACTCCTTTCGGTTCTTTTGAAATTATCGGACTCGGAACTTGTAAGGAGTAACTGAATCAATTTCATTGCTCTCTTACCATGCGAGGGCCCAGAGTCATAGTGCTTACTGAAGCACAATGTCCATTGAAACAAACAGGGACTTATACACACTTGGTATTTCAAATGCAGAATTTTTGGTGCAATATTCTGTTGGGATGGAAGGAAAAGCTCTATTTCTTCCAAAGCAATTGCTAAATTGTTTCAATGCAGTGCATTTGCTCAGTCTATTGCCACAAAGCAAGGGAGCAATTAACCATGGAACTGGCAGGCAAAGCGCACCACTGTAAATATTTGCTTGGACAAAGCCTAACTGACCAATTACGAAAAGCTGCATATGCATATGTGACGGTTGGGGTTTAAGAGAGCTGAGAAGTACTTGCAATAGCTGAGCCAGCTACATATGCAGTGATAAAATGAAAGGCGTAACATGCGAATGAAGTTTGAAGGTATCCTTAAAACCAGGACCACCAATAGATACAGTAGCAATATGTTCTGCCTGCTACAGCAATAAGGTCTCTTTCAGTGCATTTCACCTGCAGGCAAATGCAGCAGGAACAAATGGGCTCATGCTGCCCCAAAAAACAAATCCCCAAATACTTAGAGCATCACACACACAGACATTCTGATACTAACTTGGCAACAGTGTTGGCTATGACCTAGGGGAAGAGAAATAACAAAATTTTTTAAATAAAACAAGAGATTTAGTGCATGAAGGAAAGTAAATATTAATAAGAGTTTATTAAGATTTTCCAAACCATCTACAAATAAGAACAGAAAAAAACTGTATGCTTGAAAAATCCCAATGTGATTAAGAGAGGAAAAAATGAATGGATTATAGTTTATTATTATTATTATTATTATTATTATTATTATTAATATTATTATTATTAATAACAAACATTTATATAGCGCCAGCAGTGTACCTGGCACTTTACAAAGTTTATCTACTGACTTACTTGGGTACTATGACATTTTAGCTGACCTTGGCAAGTTATTACTGCACACTAGAGGATATGAAAACAAGGAAACAAAACTATTTGCAGGCTGTATATTTGTCTGAAAATAGCACTGGAGTTGAAGACATTCTATTCTTCACAGATGCTAAATATTCAAGAATGCAATGTCATTCCTCTGTGCAGCTCCCACAGAGCAAGTCCTGGGAGTCTAGCTGCTAAATCTTGATCGCCGGAGAACATCCAAATAAAATATCAACAGATATTTGCAAAGATGCAAAATGAAGGGGAAAGTCCTTTTAACTAACACATTAGTGTCAGGGACCTTACATACGATTTCACTGGTGTAAATCAAGCAATCTTCATGTCATTACTCTAGATTTATACAAGTCTAAAAAAAGGAAGATAATAAGGCCCTCTAATATTAATTTAGTACCATAAATTCTGTGACCTTTAAATATCAAAAGAGGAGTGGCTTAAAGATTCAGAATTAGGGTCTCAGGCAGGCACAAACTGGCACCACTGCACAGGAAATGTGCTCAGACCTTGTACGTGGGGAAGCTGTTGGGACAATTTTCTAATGACCACATCGAGTGGTTCTGAGTGATCCTTACTGACAGAATGCTTTTTCATACAGTCTTTTACAAAGGCTTCTACAAAGGCTTCTACAAAGGCTTCTTTACACCACTTTCTGCATCAGGTCCAGCCTTGGTAGTGAATGTGGTCTGCCCCATAACTAGGTCTGTAGCCAGGTGCTGACAGAAGTGCAGACCAAGTTGTCCTGAGGAGGAAAAGTATTTTTGTGCATCACATTATAATAACGCAACAGCTATTCACTATGTTACTAAAAATTTCATATATTTTACAAATTTGAACGTAAACAAAATGTGTGTTGGTACTGCCTCAGTGGATGCTACCTTCTTCCTCTGAGCATCGTAGGGTAAACTCCCAATTTTCTGCATATGCCGGTTATTAATGCAGATACACACAGCCAACAGAGCAGCAGTCGATTCATTATGTACTACAACACATCCTGTGCAGTTTATGGGCAGCCATGCTCAGATTTGGGGCTGCCCTTGATGACTGTTTGAAAGCTGCAGCCGGCACAGAATGCAGCGGCTTGGCTCCTTTCAGGAACAAGTCTCTGGGAGCACATTACACTGGTGCTCCAAAGTCTGCACTGGCAGTGGCTGCCTATAGCTTTCCAGGCACAATTTAAGGACATTCTCGGTTGCTGCCCCATGTTTTTTAATTGTATTTTGTGTATTGTAACTAGCCACCCTGAGCCTTTAGGGAAGGATGGTATATAAATGGAAAAACAAACAAACAAACAAACAAGCAGTCTGCAAATGCCTTTCCTATGTCATTTCAGCCAACTTATGAATTGCTCCTTAACAGAGGCTGGGCCTGGCAAATATTGTACAAAGGAGCAAAAACTCTTTGTATCGCTCCTTTCCCCTGGCTATGGATCTGTGAACAGACCCATAAAAAGGGCGTTACCGGTAGGTGGGACCAGTTCTGGGAGTGAATATGCATTTTCCACATGGCAGTGTGCAGCAGTGTTAGCGCTGGGTTGAGCCCTGCAAACTAAATTTCCTTTGTGTTCTTTTTGGAAAAACATCTTCATGACATAGTTTTCTGCAACTAGCTCACTCATGTTTATTTGTAATCAACAAAACACAGTGCAGTAAACAAATGTTATTCTGTGGAGTTGCTACCTTCATCCATGAGCTGCTCTTTTTCGGTTTCTGTCCCTCAGATACTCATGTTTGAGAATTTTCTGCCTGCTCTCTAAACTCTGCTTTAAGCCAAATATATCTGTCTGTTACAGAAGCCAGCAGAGATATATTAAGAACAAGTTGTAGCCTGTAAGCAGATCAGGGATTCTATTTCCATTTTAGGTATGTGCAGGACAGCTGGGCATCTGCTTACAGTGAAACATGGTGTAATACTATTAATTTCTGATGTGGACTCTGATGGCTGTTCTAATCCTCTAAACCATGTCCAATAAGACAACATTTTAAGGTAGAACTGGAGTCTAAGATATCCCTTTAAAAAGAGTGGAATCATTGTTTTAACAAAAGCAAACTGTTAACCTCCAACAGAACCATGTGTTTCATAGATAGAATAGTCTTAGCAAAGACATTTCCGACAAAGACAGATTAACAGAAACGAAGACAGATATACAGAATTATATAATCTCAGCAAATTTTAACTTATAGGGAAATGGTGGTTTAGGATGATAAAATTCTCTCCATCTTGGTTTCACACGTCATTTAAGTGTACTTCTAAATATGGAAAGAGAGTGCAATATCCAGCTTGTTACCACATGGTAACAAGCTGGTAACTTTACCCATCTGGCACACAGAAACATGCGTGGTAAGTATTTACTGCACTAACTTAAGACGAGCAGAATAACACACACTGAATTGAAAAAGAACTGTATGTGAGAAATGGTCACTCACTCTTAACAGGTTATCATCAGCTGTTGTAAACCCATAAAGATCAACCACCTATTTAACTAGTGGGCCCAGCAAAAACAATTTACTAGTAATAAACTCTTACTACCAATCGTGCATGTACTTGCCCAGGAGAGGGGAGGGGACCTGGAAGTCTATAAGAAATAGTATATCATCCTAATTTTCCTTTCATTTTGCTGACAATGTTAGCAAGGTTCTGGCTTCCCAAGGAATTTCCTCTAGCACATAACTGGATCTGTTTAAATGTTTCAGTGGATAGGATTTTTAAAACCCCAGCAGCTCAATAATACATCTTGGGACCTCTCCTATCTAGCCTCTATTATAATTAGGGATGGGCAAACAGAATGGAGTTTGGAAATTCGGTTCAGTTTGGTTCGGTTTGAAATTCGAGTTTTGAAATTCGGTTTGGTTTGGTTTGAAATTCGAGTTCGGTTTGGAAGTTCGGTTTGGTCGACCGAACACACCAAGTTCGGTCGAATTCCGAACTTCCGAACCAAGTTCGGCCATTCAAAACCAGGTTTTTTGGTGTGTGTTGCCACTAGGGATGGGCGAACAGAACGGAGTTCGGAAATTCGGTTCGGTTAAGTTTGAAATTCGAGTTTGGTTCAGAAGTTCGATTTGGTCGACCGAACAGACCGAGTTCAGTCCGGACTCCGAACTTCCGAACCGCGTTCGCCCATCCCTAATTATAATGGCACCCATCAACTTGGTATCTGGGTGCCTGGGAATACATAAAAGATCAAAACTATCATATCTTATTGTAGTCATGTTTTCTTCTACATTTGAAATGTATTTATTTCTATTTTTACCCCATTCTTCCCAATAAGGCTCAGGGGTTGCCAGGAGCACATTACATCATATAAAAACATGTAAAACAGCTTTAAATATCCCCCAACTCCCCCCAAAAAAACCCTTTCCCCTAAGCCCACAAACCAATCCCTCCCAGCCCTATCTCTACCTTCCAAACACCTGGCCAAAGAAAAAGGTTTACATCTCCTCCAGAAGATGAACAGGCTTGGGCTTAGATGGATCTCCAAGGATCTTAGATTGGTGGCCAAGGGGAGGGAGTTCCATAATTGTGATGCTGCCACCGAGAACACTGCTCTACGTACCTTTGTTGTGAAAACTTCATGATAGGCAGATCGTACTCACAGGGGGGCACTCCTGGCCAACCACAGTGCCATGATGGAACTTAAGGGAAGAGGTGGTCTTGCTATTTATGGCTTTATAGGTCAAAACCAGCACCCTAAATTGTGCCTGGAAAGCTACTGGCAGCCAGTGCAGACTCTGGAGAACTGGTATAATGTGCTCCCGGTGACCTGCCCCCAACAGAAGATGGGCCACCGTGTTTGGCACCAACTTTAGCTTCCAAAAAATCACATAGATGGCATTGCAGCAGTCTAGTCTTGAGGTTACAAAGGCATAGATGATGGTGCCCAAATCTGAATCTGATAAAGTTTGCAGGCTTCTCACCAGATGAAGTTGGCAAAAAGCAATCCTGACCACTGCCACAATCCAGCAGTCCA
Source organism: Sphenodon punctatus (assembly GCA_003113815.1). NCBI lineage: Eukaryota > Metazoa > Chordata > Lepidosauria > Sphenodontia > Sphenodontidae > Sphenodon > Sphenodon punctatus. The sequence goes on along the minus strand of QEPC01006548.1, from coordinate 3,344,866 downwards.
GGCACAGCAGTGGATCCGAGAGCACATCAAGGCTGCAAACATGAGTGACCAAGCTCGACCCCATCAATAACAAGGGTTCCTATTTTCCCAGGTCAAAAGGCTGACCAACAATCATCACTTCAGTCTTGTCTGGATTCAGATTCAATCGGCTCACCTGCATCCAGTCCTCAATGGCAGCCAGGCACTGGGTAAGCACAGAGACTGCAGGACCAGAGTCAGATGAAAAAAAGACACACAGTTGGGTGTCATCAGCATACTTCACTCCAAATCTCCGTACAAACTTGTCCTCAGATACACATTGAATAGGAGTGGGGACACGGTGGAACCATACAGGAGCTCCCAGGAGAATGATGAGCCACTGCCCATCACCGCCATCTGGGTTCTCCCAGACAGGAAGAGCAGAACCATTCAAGAACAGTTCCGTGCACCCCAGCCAGGTCCCGCAGCCGTGTCAACAGCACTCCATGATAAACTGTATCAAAGGCTGCCAAAAGATCTAACAAAATTAACAGGTTATAATTACCCCTGCTGATTTCCAAGCAAAGATCATCAACCAAGGTGAAAAGCGCAGTCTTGGTGACATACCCAGGACGAAATCCTGACTGACATGGGTCCAGGAATCCAATAGCACTGAGATGCACCTGAAACTGTGAAACAGCCACCTGTTCTATAACCATCCCTAAAAAGGGAAGATTAGAGAGGGGCAATAGCTGGCAGGGGATGGTTTTTTGAACAGGGATGAGATGACTGCAGCTTTAAGGCCATCAAGCACCCTGTCCTCCCAGACTGGAGGCACTGGCAACCTCAACCAGCAACCACCCCAATGTCTCCCGGCTAGCTTTCACCAGTAAGGATGGGCATGGATCTAATTGAGAACTGGTTGCCTGCACTACCCCAAACACTCCCTCTGCATCAGGGAATGAGATTAATTGAAGTCAATCCAAGAAAATGGAACACGACCAAGCCTCCCCAGCCCCAAACTCTGACTTGGCACCAAAATTAGCAGTTCCCAAATCGTGCCAAATATCAGCAACTTTATCTGCAAAGTAGGTGGCAAACCCATCACAGTGAGCAGCTAATGACTAACTCCAGGTAGAGACCGCTAGGATTTAATAGAATTTTCACCACCTGCAAGAGCAGGGGTGCAGATCCCTCCAATAGCATTTAAGGAACCCCCCCCCCTTTTACTGAATCTCTTCCTCCCCCCAAAAACCTAGTCACCCAAACCTTCAGTCTTGGTAACCTAGCTACTCACTGGAAGGAAAATCTCCTCCCCCCCAATTTTCCCCCTCTCCTCAAAAAAATGTAAGTGAGGAGTTGTTCCTCAAACTACTGCCCTGTCTGCACCCGTGCAGAAGAGCTCCACTGGACAGCACTTTCCAGACACTATGGCAACAGCAAAGAAAGCTGCCACAGCATACTCCTTCAAAAATGATCCAAGGTGCTGTTGATTGGCTTTGGCGTGAGTTGAGTGCCACCTGCACTCTAACCACCTACCCTCCTGCTTTAGTCTCAGGTTCTCCATATACCAGGGAGATTTGTGCTGTCACAACGGAGGCAGCAGATGCTTGGGTGCCATTGTGTTGATGGCCCAGGTGAGTATGCCATGCCACAAATCAACCAGACCATCGACAGAGAAGCCATCAAGCGGGTAAATTCCCCAGAGAGTTCTGGAATCCTATTGGATCCATTAGCTTCTGGGGGCGGATCATCCTAATTGGTCCACCAACCCGATGTGGGGGGGGGAGGGTGGAATAGGACAGAAGTCTGGGCCCTCAGAAGGTAATGGTTCGACCATGAAAATGGTGCCAAAGCAACACTCCCAATAATCAGAACCCCTGTTTCCCAGGCCAGTGCATAACATTAAACCCAACATGTATGTAGCCTCATGTGTCAGGACAGATATTATCCAGATAGCACCGATAGACCTATGGGTGCAGCCAGACGAGCCTGGCTGGGACTGATCCCTGTGTACGCTGGGGCAGACAATTTCAGCCACCACACTGCAGGGACAATACAGAGAGCAGGACAGACAGTCTGCCTCCCCTCCCCCATGGGGAAACTATGCAAGCGGGCTTCTGTTGACTGTCCTGCCATGCCCTAGGATGGGCTGAAGTACTGTCCACATGCATGGGTGCCCAGCCCTGCCCCACCATCTCCCAGCTCACCTACTATCCTGCCCTGACTGCCGTGGCCAAGCAGGAATGGCACCAGTGCCCACCACTCAAAGCCCTGTGGCAGACCTCACTGCGGGTCGGGTCAGATGGGGACTGGGATCACGAGTGGTGGCATGCTACCTTGAGTTGGACAGCCTTACCCCACTTCCTGCATTCTCAGTCTTTTTCTGAGAACACAGGGCCTAACATCCAGCTGCCTGCCCCACCCCTTGGTGGGGTGAAAATCTGGCAGCCGCCAGGCACACAAGCCACTGCATCGTCTGGCAATGGTGCCCAAATTGTGGTAAGGCTGCCCAACTCGAGGTAACGTCTTTTGTGGCTGTACCCATGGTTGTCATGGTATCAGCACTTGCCATGACACTTGATAATATAGTATAGAGCAAAGCATTTCAGCGCTAAACTTACATGGTAAATCCCTTTTTGCTTATGCACAGTGGCTGATTTTGTAAATGCAACACAGGGTATTTTCAGACGTTACGAGATCACGGTGAACCATGGTGAATACCCACCTGTGGTCACCGTATCTCAAACGTCTGTTTGGCGGCCGCCAGATGTTCGCCATGGTGAATCCCCACATGGGGTCAATTTGAACCACGCTTCCCGGGCTAGCCGGGGGAATGTCCCGGGAAGTGTGGTCAAAAAGATCCCCAGCGGGGACCAAGAAAAAGTCACGTCTGGCTGGTTGCCACGGCCCGGAATCCCCGGCGGGATCCCGGGCCATGGCGCTTCCGGCCCGACGCTGCGGCCGCAGTGGCCCCGCCGCCCGCACCGTCTCCCTGGAGGGCGGGTGGCAGGGTGCGTGGAGGGGGTGGGGCCGTGTGGCCGCACGTTGCGCCGCGCAGCCCTGCCCCCTCCCACATTCCCCGCCGGGATCCCCCCGGCACGTCTGATATAGCGTGATGGGGTGACCCCGGGGGGGAATGACAGGGTTGTTTTCAGTACGGGGCTAAGCGGCCCCGTAACATCTGAAAATACCCACAGAATCAGACAGAGAACTGTAGATAATTCAAGAACGACATTTCTAGCAGCTCTTGAGAAAGCTGGTATTCCCATAGGTTTTAAGATTACAAAGCATAAACTATTAATCCTAGACTCCCCCAACATCACAAACACTACTCAAGTGGAAATAGGAATTAAACAGCCTTTCAACTCAGCTTGCCACATTATAAAAGTATTTGGGCTGAATAACTGGTTGTTTGAGCTTTGCAGAGAGTTTGGGTAATTTGAGACGTTACGAGATCACCGTCAATCACAGTGAATCCCCTGTGGTGGCCATAATTCCCGTAATGTCTGATGCGAGTTCCGCCAGATGTTCACCCCAGTGAACCTCCAGTGAGAATCACAATGACCACGATTCTGGACCTCCGGCTGCCTGGAGGTCCAGAATCGTGGTGGGATTGGGCCATGATCTGGAAAGGGCCGAAGGTAACGTCTGTTACCTTCAGCCCTACCAGATCGTGGTCCCGACCACGGGACGGGCTCGGGCTCAGTGGCCGAATTGACTGCTGCGCCCGCCCGTCTTCCAGAAGGCGGGCGGCTGGGGGGAGCACGGGGGGCGGGGCTGTGCAGCCGCACGTCACACCACACAGCCCCGTCCCCTCCCCGATCCCACTCCAGAATCAGGTCGGCACGTCTAAAGGACGGCCGGCCTGATTCCTGACTGGGATCTGAAACGGATCCTGGTCCATGGCCCAGAGGCCTGCCACGTCTGAAATTACCCTTTGTCAAATATTAAAATGGTTCTTTCTTTTTAAAAGGAGAGATTTACTTTATTGTACACTTAATCACAGCAATAGGCCTAAAATCTAAACACAAGATAAAGTCTTTATAAAGGGGATTTACACTGGATATTCCTTTGTTTTACACAGAAATGCACACACAATCAGGAAAGATTGATTATGAAGATGTTGCTGATAATCCAAGAGCAGTCGATATTCAAGTTAAGAGGAAAGTCTTAGGTGAGGGTACTAAGACGTGTACTGTTTATACGGGAGTCTTCGGTATGGTATTCATAAGAATGGAGATTACAAATGTGCCCTCTACAAAGAGCTTAAGTTATTTGGGTGTATGTGATATGCATACATGTGCATATGACTACATGGAAGGAAGTAGGAAGCATGGTATAACACAGGGGAATTATTATGAGGGTGGTTCTATGTTAACAATTTTTTCAGCTCCCCAAATGCAGTTGAATAAATGGTCCTGGTAAAACACCTTAGATTGAAGTCAACAGAAACATTCTGACTGACTTCAGCAGGTACTGGATCCACATTTGCACTCTGTGTTTTTTCAAAGTAAGTAAGTAGGAGTATTTAGACAATACTGCCTAAAATTCAACTAAAGGAAGATAAAAGGATATCAAGGGATGCAAAAAATAGCAAAATAAAGATGATGAGAGGTGCTTCAGAGTGAAGGAATGTGTGAGCATTCGAGGTGATGTAGTGCACTGAGATGGGAATCTTTTCAAAAGTTAACAAGTCCTGTGTGTATCACATACTACTCAAAGAAAGTGTCTGTTTCATCCCAGTGCCATTCCACAGCAGTCAGTGGAGATGCTTTTGATTATGATTACTGTCAGTAAGATGAAAATGAGTGTTTGGTTAACACAATAAATGGAGACCTGCCAGACAGGTAAAGGCTGTTTTTGGCATTTCCATTTATTGGAACGCTGGCCTAATCCTCATTTTCTCCCTAGGAAAGAATGTGCTTATTCTTTTTTCTCCCTCTCAACGCACACTTGGTGCTCCCCAAGTCACTGGCATGGCCTTTCCTTCTCATCTTCCAAGTATGTAGTCTCATCATTCTCTTTTTATTTATTTAACCAACTCCACCAGTGGGGTCACACAATACCCCAGAAATTGTACCAAAAAATTCAAACTTTTTAACAAAGCTGTACCACTTCATATTCCATGTATACCTCAAGGATAAAGGTGTCAAGTGTACCCGACTATTTCATGCCCCCCCAGTTGTAGTTTTTTTGTTTAAGTTGTTATGATTACTAAACTGTTATTGGGGTACTATTAACCCCCATTGGAATGAATGGGAAAATAAAAACACCACATGCCCAGGTTTATGGGGTCATATTTGCCCCAAACACAACGTAGAATTTTGTCTGCTTTGATAATATGCCATTTTATGTATATACAAAAAAATCATTAGAAGTGCATTGGAGGGTCAATTATACTCCAAGTGGAAAACTCCAGTTACCAACTTAAAAATTTGCTTTATCTTTAGATTCTCTACACAGAAGTTAACCCTTACATAATGTGACGCTTCAATGATTTTTTTTACTTGCAAACTTGTATTTTAAAAATTTATCCTATTAGGCTGAAGGGGTCATTTCAGTCCCACCATTAGTTACTATGACAATCAGTTGTTGAAATGCAGACAAGCTCCTAATAGCTCAGGCTCTTGAAATGCAGGCAAGCTGCCTGTCTGTGAGTTATCACCCACTTTATCTTTGTTTGCTTATGAATGGAAAGAACATTGGGATGTAAACGTTTTTTATCAACTAGATGCTATCTCGTTTTCATATGAATGTGCTGTCCCTCGTAACAGTGGGGACTCCTAGTAATCTCACTAACCTTCATGTTGGACATATATTTCTGTACCAAACACAATGTTTTTAAAATGTGAAACTGTAGTCATATTCAAATCAATTATATTTATATTTTTCAACTGTGAGGTAATTGGGGTATATCATACCCCATTAGCAAATTAATACAGAAGTTATTTTTAGGGCAAAGCAGAGTTAAAGCAAGCTAGAAAAAGCTCCTGAATGGAGAAATGAAGAGCTTAATGTAAAAAAATAAACAGATAAATTGGTGAGTTAAAGACACAGTTGGTTCTCTCAACAGCTCCATGACAGCATGAAAGGGAGAGAAAGAGATTCTGTTTTTCTGTTTCTAACTCAGGAGAAGAAAAGCCCAGGGATGATTCCTAATGATTCCTGGAGAACTTGATGCCCTCATCAAGGGGATTTTTTAAAGACAATTTTGGAATGTGTCATGTTTTAGTTTAGAATACCGATGTTCCTGCAAATGTGTTTCAGATTTAGTCTTCCCTATAATCATCAGATTTTGATGGAAATTTGGGGTTTGAAATTCTGGGGCCTGATTGTCCATTGCCTTGCACACTGTGCAAATTGAGTGCATACAGGGCGTAATATGAAACCAGAATCATCATTTTACATTCACATGTAAGTGATTACAGAAGGTACAGAACCATGGAGAGTGATGCATTTCGATTATTATTTCCCTTGATTACTTTCCTTAATCAAATCATGTGTTTCCAAACAGAAGGAGGCATGTTGGATTTGTTCAGAGATGAACGTTAGGAAAAACCAGGAAATTTTCAAAACGTTTAAATCAAAGTGGGAGACATTTCATTTTGAACAAACAAAGGGTGAGGGTTGTGCGTAAATTGAGCAATCATAAACACAAATATAAAAGGTAGCAAGTGCTTTTTTGTGTGGCCTCAACACATCTGAACTGAAGGTTGTTCAAAGCATATGGCCAGGGAAGGCCTTGACCAGGGCCAGTAGGAGGCATGGTCTGGGCCCTGTTGCCAGAGGGGGCCCTGCAGGTAGACCAGGCGTGGTAGTCTCAAAACCAGCATTCCTGGAGGCTCCGGGACAGGCTATTTCTGCAGGTCCCTGTCTCACCACCACTTGCAGAAACACTGGCACTGCAGAAGCACCTGCCTCGGGGCTGACAACTGCCTTTGGAACAGGTGCACAGCGTGCCCTTCTCCCTCCCTTGCAGGAAGCACCCTCCCGGGGCAGTGCTTCCATGGCAAATGCTGTTTTAATAAGCAAACACCAGACTGCAAACTGTTAAGGGGTGGGGCTATGGAGGGTGGGGCCATGGGGGCCCCACATTTTATTTTCACCCTATTGTAAGACTAGCCCCGATACAGTCCACTAGTGTAAAAAATACTTACTCTTCTATATAGCACAGCATAAGCACCCCCCATATTCTGAAACTATCTGGTTATAATCTTCACTATTTTCAGTAGGTGGATAACAGGTAGCATATATTTCCTCCACATATGAATTGATGAAGCTGCTAGTACGTTGACTTTGAGATGAATGACAAGCAAAGCAATATATAGAACTAATCACACATCAAAGTCAACTTGCATAGGAAGAAAGTGACATCACAGAAATTCATTGAGATAAATTAGGTCTAGGAGCTTAATTTATCATGAAATGTCTCTTTAGAAAAGTATCACAGCGTCAAGCTCTTTTTATAACTATTTCCATAGTGGCCTTCAATTAGTTAAATCATTCTATGTTCTTTATAAGAGCACATACAGTGATTTAAGCTCAAGGATGCCAGAACACTCATATATTCAAGAGTACCTTAGCCACACTTTACTTTTCATGCCAGGATAGCCAACAGGTGTTGTAATTAAGGATACCAATGACCAAGAGTTATTCTGAAATAGTAAAATGTATGTCTTTTTTGAGGTGGAGATTTAATGACCATTTTTCAGGACATTAGCAGCAATGATTTCAGGACAGACACGTAATACTTCAATCTTCAGCTGATTAATTACTTAGAATTCATTCATTCATTCATTCATTGTATAAGCTATGTTACTGTGTTACATACCCTCGAGGAAGTCCACCTTCTGAAGCCCTTCGTTTGAGACTTAATTTATGCATCTCAGCCATTTCCCTGAGAGTCTCTGCTGAGTACAGACCAATGGGGTTGTTATATTGCTTTGCAGGACTCAGCCGGTGTTTAGGACTACTGCCATGAGGGCTCACTGGGCTTACTTGTGAACCTAGGTTACTCTTTGCAGGTGAAACATCAGATGTCACAGACTGAGAAGACATGGAAGTTCTAACTGCAGTAGTCTTTAAGAAGGAAGAACTATTGGAAAGGCTGATCTCTTGCTTGCTGAGGTAGCCTGAAAAGGTTCCATTGGTTGCTAAAATACTACCCAAAGGCCCAGTCGCTGTGCTATTTAGAGGACTGAAGGTTGCTCTGTTGCCATTGATTTCCAAAGCAGGATCCTGTAGTAGCAAGCATGCAGGTCAAGAAAAGAAAACAAAAAGAGCAATAATAGAACACATGCAAAAGGAAAATATTGACATCTCTTGATTTCTTCTACATATGTTCATACATTTGCAACAAGCAGATTAGTGGCCTACATTGCTGACCTTTCAGTAAAGAAGAGCAGTAACGTCACTTGCTCCCAAACAGGCAGGGTCTATCACTGAGACGTTCTTTATTTTGGGTTAGAACATGGAAGTTAAAATATAAGATCAAAATATATTCTGCTATTAGTTCATACAGCTATACATCTTCCATTCATTCCTAAAGAAGGCCGTTTTTACACAGACAGCCCCCACCCCTGCTTGGTGTTCGGGCGGGTGTACGGGTGTGTCCGTGTATATGGCCGGTGGTGGGTGGAGGGATGGGTGTTCGCTCGTGTGAACACCGAGTGGGATGGGGGGGCGTGTGTGCGTACTCCCGCAACACCCACCTCCACCCACGGAACCCTCCGGAAAACCAGAGGAGACTCCACGGGTGGAGATGAGTGGGTGCCCGTGTAAATGGACACACACCCACCCACCGTGGCAAAACACAACACACACCCCACTTCCATCCATGTAAAAAGGCCCGAAACCTGAGTTTTTGTATGTCAGTCCTATTTAAGTCAATAGAATATATATAAAAGTCTAATGTTGTTACACAGAAATGTAAGGCCCTAATGTTTTTGAAAGCATACTACATAATTTCTCATATCTTAAAATTAAAAAGATGCTCACAAATTGCATTTCTGTTGTAAGCTCTAGTTCATGCTAATCAAGCCATGCAAGATGGTTAGCAATAGGCTAAAGGAATTTGAAAGGCTGCATTAACAGACCGGTACAGTTCCCCCGTTACACATTTTCATTTGATTGAATGGAAGTTATGCATGCACAGCGCATGAGACTGCCCCTTGGCTACACAATCCCACACTCATAGTCCAGACATTTTTGCTGTCTGGGATAAGTGTCAGGCATACAGTCATGGTTGGGCCTGCTAGAAGTGCTTCAAGTATTGGTCCAATGTTAGAAGCACTCACAACTCTAAAAAGCCCATCCTTGAAAAGAAGAATAAATCAATTTTCTTGCTATTCTACTATTACAACCAAATGTAGATTAAAGCTAGCCAATATTAAAAGAGGAACCAATGGCCCTTTTCAAATGGACCGCGATGCGTGGGAGGCTGGGTGTGTGTTCATTCCCATGGGCGCACCCCCACATCCAGGCATGGCGCAATCAGCATTGGAGCACATTGCTGGGTGGAGCGTGGGAGTGCGCATGCACCCCCACCCACTGTGGCTACCGTTTCTATGGGCACCCACCTATCCCCACCACACCTGCTGTGATGTTTGCGCAGGCGCCCCCCCCACGTGTGCAGTGGGGGGGGGGGGAGCACCCATGTGAAAATGCCCAATATTTGCATTTTCAGCAACACATCACTTTCAGCAGCACTTGAAAAACTGCGGCAAAGACAAATTGCCTGTCTAGTTTTATACCTTAACACTGAAAACTTTTCAATTGGTCCTTGCTAGAATCTAGATCACTGTTTTATTGCCCCCTGAGGCATCACCTAAGTCATTGGAAGTTGAGAACATTTCCTGGCAAAAAAGATCACCCTGGGCCCTTATCTTGGATACAAGTGCTTATATTTATTTTCCTTCAAAGTAAATTAGCCATCACTGCGATATATGATGATATGGATATATTTCTGCATACTCCATCTGTAATAGAAGGGTAGGACTGTCAAAGGATTCCCAACAGAGGATTTTTGTGAGAACAAGAAATACTTTTCTCAATGGCACTGTATTTTCCTCTCTCTTTCCTTTCCATTTTGATCTTTGTGTATTGGAAACATAATGTTTATGATGCTACTGCTACTTTTCAGGATTTCTTTATAATACCGCATTGGGCTTCATTTGTTTTTGTAGAGTCAAAGAAAATATCGGTTTCACCACTCCCCTTTGATCTTTTAAATCAGGACTGGTGTGCAAAGAGCTTTTGCTCGTAAAACGAAGTCTGATTTTTAGGAACAGATAAGTAAGAATTTTTCCACAATCAGTCCAAAGAAACTGACATAACATAAGTGGCGTCTGGTTGTGTGTGAAGGTGGCAAGGTCACATTTGATTGATCCACCTAATTGGAAAAAAAAATGGCTGAAGACTGAAGTGGAGCCTGGGGAAAGTAAAACCTGCATAGGCTTATTCATGAAAAGGAGAGAGAGAAGGAAGAAGTCTACATATCAGCTGGTGTGGAAATCCACTGTCCATGGCCACCCTAAACTGTAAACTCCCGGGGGCAGGGACATGTCTCTAGTTTAGTGATTGTTCAATGGCAGGCACATTGCTTGTGCTATAGAAATAAACAACCAAACAGTATGGATGGCACATTGTTCCTGTGGATCTTTGTTTCTGACCTATTTCCCTCAGACAGAGACACACTCTCGTTCCCTCAGCTAGATACCAGGGTGCAAAGAGGGACTAATAAAGAGCAACAAATGAACTTGACCCTTGCAATGTGCAATTTTGCTCAAGAAGAACCAGCTAAGAAACTGTCAGAGATCCTAATAAAAAAAGGCAAATTAAAGCTGGCTAAGACAGCAATGTCCTGCATCCTTTTTCGTTAGCTTTTTTCCCTTTGCTTTTTTGCTTTATTGGCAAAAGTTGTTTTGCCAACCCTTTATGTGCACTCCTTCCTTAGATCAGCAGCAGATTTAAAACAAATAAAAGAAAGTATTCCCCCCCCAGCACATAATTAACCTGTGGAACTTGTTGCCAGAGGATATGGTCAAGTCCAGTGGCATAGCTGGGTTTAACAAAGGACTGGCTAAGTTCTTAGAGGATAGGTACACTAAGGCTATTAGCCAACGAGGCTGGGGGATGTATTCTCGGTCTGTCGGGAGCTGAAAGTGAACGGCCTGGAATGGATCAATCCATTCTGACCTGCTGGGTACAGCTCCAAAGTGATGGAGAATGCCCAGGATGCTGGGCTTGATGGACAATTGGTCTGACCCAGCATGGCACGTCTTACGTTCTTAACTTAGGCCCTTTTTGCTCAGATGCCCCCCCTCATCCACGTGTGTGTGGGGGGGTGGGGGGCATCTGTGCAACCGCTGCAACAGGTGGGGGGCATGTAAGCTCCTGCACTCCACCCATAGCCCATGCACAGAGGCACTGGAGATAACGGAGGTGCCTCCGTGCGTGGAGATGGGTGAGCGTCCATGCGATGGGCCGCCCACCTGCTGCTGCCGCCACCCATCCCCTCGCCCTCCCCCGCCAGCACCACTGGCCCATTTGAAAAGGGCCTTAAGTTTCTCCCATCCTGCTAGATTTATCTTGGCAATTTAAAAGACAATAGAAACAATTCTAATAATATCTAATACTCAATTAAGGCTGAGGAAAGAGTAAGGCTGAGGAAAGAGTATCAGCATTTTTCAAACTAGTATTGGTTTATTTCTTTATTATTTGAACTGATAGATTTAGATTGCAATCCATTATTTTCAGATGCCAAATGCAACCTACTTAAGATTGCCAATAACCACTGGTAAATGGCCTACTGCAGGCTTCCCAATCAGATAAAAAGAAATAAAAATACAATTTCCATCTAACAAAAAAGGAACAAATGTATAAATCTTCTCCCAGATAATGAGATGGTACTTCTATACATGCTTCCCCTCTGCCTGAGAGATTTACATGGTGACAAACAGAAAAATCAGAGTAATACAGACAAGAGGTGAAACAGCAAAAAGATGTGGCAAAATTTGATGGAGCTGGATTTTTAAGTACATTTGAAAATTTTAGAGTCAATACAAATTCAATGTAGGGATCCCTTCCTTATTCCAATCCCAGTCTCAGCAATCAAGGTAGGATCGCGGTGGGGGATTCCATCAGTTGTTTTTATAGTGAGCTCCAAAAGAGATAAATATTTTAGATTTGTATCAATAAAAATACCTCTAGAGGAAAGGAATAGAGTGGAGGATAGAGAGAAATAAAAGGCCACTAGGGCCAGCCAACTTCAAGGATTTCAAGAGAAATTTAGTTAAGCTACTCCAAAGTTTCTTGTTGGCCCAAAATGAATGTAGATTTCTTATTAGAATTCTGGATATATTGATTTATCTTAACACTACTAACATAGATTATAGCTTTCGGTTTCCACTAGGAATTTTGAGTTTATGTTAGCATTTGATTTTGGTATTTTTGAATGGGGGAAGAGATAATAGACACGGAGATTTAGCAGCAATGTAATTTCCTGTGCAGAACATCCTCCGCCGATTAGCTTAGTTGGCTTCTCTCTCCCTGTGATTTATACGGTACCTCTTATTTGGTTTATTCCTAGAGGTATATTTAGAGGAAATTACGGTCCTCCATGAAAGAAAAGCTTATTGCCCTTCTAGATTATGAATGTCAGGCTTCTAGTAACAAACAGCAGTGCAGTGCTTACCATAGTATTTTATATAATAGTAAGTATCCAAAAGTGACTTAAGTTTCCCTGCTCCCAGTCTTCCTGCTATGTCACCCCCTCAAACTACTCTTACAACTGGAAAAATTAGCTAATGTTTGAATCTGTGCAAGCTTGCTGCTACCCTTCAGCTGACCAGAAGAGGAGGCTCTTATGCTGAGCAATGGGCTTCTTCCCTAGAGACAGATACTGTCACCTTATTGCATGAAGAACTAAAAAAGCTGCATTTTAATTTGTCAATATAATGCCAAAATACTGCATATATAGTAGGTGAGTTCAAAAAAATCCAATGCAGAGGGAAACATAAAACATTTGGGAAAGTAAGAAAGTTCAGAACCTTTATTTCAGTCCTGTTTCTATATCCCATTTCTTCTCTTTTAAACATTGGTTAAACTTCTTTTAAGATGGCCATATTCTTACAAGCAATAAAGGAACATGGAGGGTGGGAAGGGACAGAGAACCAAGGGAGGGGCATGGAGAGTCATGACAGCATTGGAGTCCACACTCCAGGGAGCTTTGCAGGATCAGGTCTGGAGAGTCAGTGCAGGATTGGATGGAGCACCAAGTTGGGGAAACACACACATCAGACCAGGGGGCAGAAAAGAAGGTCAGAGGAGGGGGCAGGCATGGGCAGACAAATGGATGAAGCAAGTAAGTAAGACAGACAAAGCAGGCAAGAAGGGTGCAAGAGCAGGCTCATGGACTGGTGACTGAGCAAGCAGGATAAATAGACAAAGCAGGCAGGACGGAGAAGACAAGCCAGGAGAGGGAGACAGGAACCATGAAGGCACATGGGATCCAGAGAGACAGAATATTGACTGGATGGAGGTCAGAAGACTTATGATCTACCCAGATTCCTGTGAGTTTGGACTGGTCTTATATACAGGTTAGCAGCCAACCAGGATGCAGGGGGTGAGAAACGAGGCAGAGAGTGGGGCATGCATGGCCTGACCAGTGCTGGAAGGACATTTAGCAAAGCCTCAGGGTCCTGGCCAGAGCCCCTTGGTGGAGTTGAAGCACCAGCCACTGTGCTCAGGGCCCCAGGGGCACAAGTTTGAGACAGTGTCCTTACACAGGTGTTCTGGGGGTGGGGCAGGATGGAGCAGGGGTCCACTATTAATGCTGACAGAGTCAAAATTAACTTACATGGATTACTCAGCCACGTGAAAGCATTTTGAAGCACTAAGGTGGAACTCAAGGAACACAACAGCAGATCATTCTGTTACAGCAGTGTTATTTATTGATTTATTCCATTTGTACCCCGCCCCTCCTGAACACAGCTCGGGGCGGCTTCCAACAATAAAACACAATAGTATAAACAATTTAAAACACATAAAAATACACAATAAAATATTACATATAAAGAACAGGGCCTGGGATGCCTAAAACAATAAATAGGATAGGGGAGATAAAAACCACTACACCCTCCCTCCCTCCCCAAAGGCCTGGGCGAACAACCAGGTTTTGCAGCTTCTCTGGAATATCAAAAGGCTTGGGGCCAGGCGAGCTTCCTCCGGGAGGGAGTTCCAAAGGCACGGCCCAGCCATCAAGAATGCCCTCTCCATTGTGGCCCCCCGCTTAACGCGGGGGACCTCCAGGAAGGCACCCCCGGCAGACCGAAGGAGTCGCTCCAGAGCGCAGAGGGCGAGGCGGTCCCTGAGGTATGAGGAGCCGAGACCATGCAGGGCTTTGCAAATCAATACCAATACCTTGAATCTGGCTCGGCATGCTATCAGCAACCAGTGCAGAGCCCGGAGGACAGGTGTTATGTGCTCCCAACGACCCGTCCCCAAAAGGAGGTGGGCCTCCGCATTCTGCACTAGCTGCAGCCTCCGAACCAGGCACGAGGGAAGCCCCACGTAGAGCGCGTTGCAGTAGTCCAGTCTCGAGGTGACGAAGGCATGAATGAGGGAGGCCAGGGCCGGGCTCCACACCAGATACAACTGGCGAAAGGCAGCCTTTGCGACTGCCTCCACCTGCCGCTCTAGGCAGAGATCCGCGTCCAGCACCCCCCCC
>QEPC01006548.1:3312383-3329333 GCA_003113815.1 Sphenodon punctatus | reverse complement strand
AAAAGCGTCCGAGAGATCTAGCAGGATGAGAAATGTTGAACATCCTGCATCCATCTCCCGGTGGAGATCGTCGACCAAGGCCACCAACGCCGTCTCGGTGCCATAGCTGAGGCAGAACCCAGATTGAAATGGGTCCAGGAAACCGATGCTGTCTAGATGCACCTGGAGCTGGAGTGCCACCGCCCGCTCAATAACCTTTCCTAAAAAGGGAACGTTAGAGACAGGATAATAACTGGCGAGGTCATCCACGTCCAACGATGGTTTCTTCAGCAGGGGGCGCACCACAGCCTCCTTGAGACTGGGAGACAACCTCCCCTGCTGTAAGGACACATTCACTACTCTCGCCAACACTGTCCCCAATGTCTCCCTGGAGGCTTTCACCAACCAGGATGGGCATGGATCAAGTTCGCAACAAGTGGCCCTCACAGACCCCCAGACATCGGCTGCATCAGCTGGCATCACTTCCTGAAACTCCCCCCATAAAGATGGACCAGACGGGACCTCCATCACCTCGCGCTCTATACCCACTGCCCCTAATCCAGCGGCAAAGTCGCTCTGAATCCAAGCGATCTTGTCTGCGAAGTAGGTGACAAACTCCTCACAGCAGGCCTGGGACACTTCCCCATCCAGGTGGAGTGAGGCCGGACTAACCAACCCCCACACCACCCGAAACAACTCCGCTGGATGTGACTTCACAGACGCTATGAAGACAGCAAGGAACTCCCTCCTCGCTGCCCTCACAGCCTCAACATAGGACCGCAAATGGGCCCTATGTAGAAGTTGGTCGGAGTCAGAACGAGTACGCTGCCAGCGTCGCTCCAGCCTCCTGCCTGCTTGTTTCATACACCGCAGCCCCTCGGTAAACCAAGGGGCTCTGCGGTGACGAGACCGAGGCAGAGGGCGTCTCGGAGCCACCCTGTCAATGGCCTCCTCCAGCAAGATGTTCCAAGACTGGACCAGCTCATCGACAGAGTGACCATCCAGGTCCAAGGTCAATTCCCACAGGGCTTCCTGGAACTGCTGGGGTTCCATCAGGCTCTGAGGGTGGACCATCCTAACTGGTCCTTTCCCCTTCTGGAGGGGGTGCACGGAGAGACTGGCCTGAAGGAGATAATGGTCCGTCCATGACAAGGGCACCGCTGTAAACTCCCCCATAACCGGACCCCCTGCCTCAAGGCCAGAGCTGAAGATCAGGTTGAGGGTATGCCCCCTCACGTGGGTCGGGCAGATAACCTCCTGGGACTAATCCATGGTGGCCATGAATTCTCGCTCTGCCCCGACAAGGCCGGCATCGGCGTGAACGTTGAAGTCCCCCAGGACCAAGGTCCTAGAGGAGCCCAACACCTCCTCTGAGGCCAGCTCTGCTAGAGCAGCCAGGGATGCCGCTGGACAAGAAGGAGCCCAGTATACCAGCAGCACCCCTAACTTGCCCCCTGCCAAATCGAACACCACATGAAGGGCCTCAATACCTACAATCTCCTGAACTGGATACCTCCTAACAGGCCAGTCTTCTCTAAAAATAATCACTACACCACCTCCCCGGCCACCTGTGCGGGGTTGATGCTGCATGGCATACCCGGCTGGAACGAGATCCGCCAAAGTTGGACCAGCGAATTCGTCCAGCCAGGTTTCCGTGATACACGCGAGGTCCACTGCCCCGTCCAAGATTATATTCTGGACAATCAGGGCCTTGTTGACCATGGACCTCACATTCAACAACATCAACCCCCCACAAGTGGACCTTGGGCCTGGCTCCCCCACCACCCCCAGCAAGGGGATGGCAATCTGCACCTCCTTCAGGCACCTTAGTCCCCTAGGGGCGCGAGTCACCCGCCCCCATGGACCATATCGTCCACGCCCCAGAACTACCCCTATAGCTGCCTCCTCCCCACCGTCCACCACACCCTGGCCCCAAAAACCTGGCTGCTCGCCCTGTGGCCTTCTCCAACCCCAGGTTACCCAGTTCAACACACAAATATCAGTAATATGACATTATAGTTTAATATATGACATGTTATGAGAGGTATAGCTTGTGCACAGCAGAGCAAGCTTCCCCACCCACCCTTATATGTGTGTTTTGTTCTTGACCTGGAAAGGCAAGGTAAGCACTTGTTCCTCGGGAAATGGGTTGAAACTGAACTCATTTAATACAAACTGCTCACCACAGTATTCAGATTCTAACATTGCAAACCTAGCCATCCTGGCTGGTGAAAACCTCCAAGGAGACGTTGAGGACGGTGCTGGCAAGGGTGGTTAACGTGGCCCTGCAGCAGGGGAGGCTGTCGCCTAGCCTCAAGTAGGCTGTGGTGCACCCCCTGCTGAAGAAACCATCGTTGGACATGGACGCACTCACCAGCTACCGACCTGTCTCTAACCTTCCCTTTTTAGGGAAGGTTATTGAGCGAGCGGTGGCGATCCAGCTCCAGGTGCATCTAGATAGCATTGTTTTCCTGGACCCTTTTCAATCTGCGCTCCGCCCCGGCTATGGCACCGAGACAGCGTTGGTGGCCTTGGTTGACGATCTCTGCCAGGAGATGGATGCAGGATGTTCAACATTACTCATCCTGCTAGATCGCTCAGCCGCTTTTGATACCGTGGACCATGGGCTGCTGTTGGACGGCTGCATGACCTGGGGGTTCTGGATGGGACTGTTGGTTCCGCTCATTCCTCTTGGGGAGAAGCCAGTGCGTAGTGTTGGGAGCTGAAACAGCTTTCCCCCGCGCTTTATTCTGCGGTGTTCCGCAGGGTTCTATTCTGTCTCCATTGTTATTTAATGTATATATGCAGCCCTTGGCGGAGGTCGTGAGAGGGTTTGGGGTGCGATGTCACCAATATGCTGATGATACTCAGCTGTACCTCTCTTTTTCAGCTGACCCAGACCCTGCTGTCTCGTTGCTGTCCCAGTGTTTGGAGGCCGTGGCGGAATGGATGTGGCTGAGCAGACTGAAGCTCAACCCCGATAAGACGGTGGTGATGTTGGTGGGGAGAGCGAGGGAGGTATTGGCCCCCCTGATTGGGGGGGTTTGCCCTCCTATAGCTCAGGAGGTTCGGAGTCTGGGGGTGATATTGGACGCAGATCTCCACCTGGAGAGGCAGGTGGAGGTAGTGGCGAAGGCCGCTTTCCATCAGTTATATCTGGTGTGGAGGCGCGTCCGTACGTCTCTGGCCCAGACCTGGCCTCCCTCATCCATGCCTTCGTCAACTCGAGGCTGGACTACTGCAATGCGTTCTACATGAGGCTGTCCCTGTTCAGAGGCTGCAGCTAGTGCAGAATGCGGCGGTCTGGCTCCTGTCGGGGACGGGTCGTCGGGAGCACATAACACCTGTGCTCTGGACTCTGCACTGGTTGCCAATAGCGTTCCGAGCCAGGTTCAAGGTATTGTTATTGATTTATAAGGACCTTCATGGTCTGGGCCCCTCGTACCTCAGGGACCGCCTCGCCCTCCGCACCCCAGAGCGGCTCCTTCGGTCTGCCGGGGGTGCCTTCGTGGAGGTCACCCGTGTCAAGTGGGGGGCCACAATGGAGAGGGCATTCTCGGTGGCCGTGCCGTGCCTTTGGAATTCCCTCCCGGAGGAAGCTTGCCTGGCCCCAAGCCTTTTAACATTTAGGCGAATGTGCAAGACCTGTCTGTTCGCCCAGGCCTTTGGGGAGGCGGGGGGGGGTTAGGGTTTTTTTATCTCCCTCCACCCTTATTTATTGTATTATTTGTTTTACTGTTCCCTAGCTGTGTTTTAATTGTTCTGGTTTTATGAGTATTTTATAATATTTTTTATGATTGTATTTAATATTTTGAGATTGTTAGCCACCCCGAGCTGGTTTCAGGAGGGGTGGGATACAAATTGTTAAAATAAATAAATAAATAATAAACTTGAACCACTCACTTAGGGATGAAAAGCTCCGACTGTATTTCACAGCCCAATTTTTCAATCAGCTCTAGTTGGATGTCCTTTTTAATAACTGTTGCTGCATAATGAACATGAACCCACATTTTACCACTGAAAATCCTCTAAGGGTAAAACCAGATGTGACAGTGGCCCACTTAGACCCACTGTGGCCTGTGGGTCACTGTTGAATGTGGTTTAGGGCCACCAGATGTTGACCCAGAGTATCCTTGTTCACGTTGGTGTTTAGCTCGGGCTCTCACCTCGGCATATAGCCAAAACAACAGTCCGGGCTAAGGCCTGCCTGGCCACAGCGGATTAGAACGTTTATCTTGGCCCACCATGACCTGGCCCAGAACAGGACCGTCATGGTCAGGGCTCCACAGCAGCCATTATTGGCCACCATGGCTACCTGTCTTGGCAGGAGGTGGGGTGCTGTGTGAGGGGCAGGGATGGGGACAGTCACCAGCAAATCTGATGTGGCTGCTGCTCGGGCCGCCCAGGCGGTTGGATGGCTCTTCCAGTTTCACTCATGTGTGGGTGGTGTCCTAAGCCATCCCCAGCCATGTTAGCGGTGGGTTCTCGACCAAAGTCATATTAGCAGTGTGCCATTATCATACATGGTTTTACCCTAATTCACCATTCCTGGGCTATTATTTTATTTTATTTTTATTTTATTAAAAGATTTAATATCCCGCCTCTCCTGCCACAGGCAGCTTGGGGCAGCTTACAACAACAATTATAAAACCATAAAATTACAAAAACATATTATTGGGCGATAGTTTAAAAATTACTACCACCACCCATCTCCCCATAAAAAAGTAATCACAGCTTTATTTTAAATGTTACTGCTGTTGTTACTGTAACAACAATCTCCCCATATACAAATTGAAACCTACTCTACATCAATAAGGTTTTATGTAATATATAGAGGTCTGTGATCCAGCGATTGTTCCTCACAACCTGCGTTAATATAAGATTCTCTTCAATGTCCCTCACTGGAGGCCAGAAGCTGACAGGTTCAGTGTACCTACAGTTCCCAGTGAAGTGAATGGGAGTTAAAACCGCTCAAGCATCTCTCAGGATCAGACCCTTGTAGTTTATACATTCTTTCCAACAGCTCCAGGCTTGATTGCCATTTCAACTTTATATTACAGAGTGTAGCTAGCTGCTGTGTCGGTCCCAAATGTAGCTAGCTGCTATGCTGGTCCCAAATGTAAGAGACAGAGACAAATTAGTTCAACGTATATCTTTTATTGGACCAATTTCTGTTGGTGAGAATGTGCAAGCTTTCAGGCCACAAAGGGTCCTTCCTCAGGCATGTAGCATAGCCAGTCACGTGGGGCAGGTATGTACAAGGAGGCACGGAATGACATAGGTGGGAGTGGATAAGACAAGGTAACTGGGAAGGGGGAGCGAGAGGTGTAGAAGACAAAGAAACAATAGGTAGTGGTAAACACAGAGAGGACGAGGCTGAAGAAAACAGATAGACTGGGGGTATAGTAGGAAGCAGATTATATATTTGGCAGGGATGTATTTACATTTACTCATTAAAAAAAAAAGCTGTAGTCACCTATGTCACTTATCTGCCTATTTAAGCTATCTGAGTAATTGCCTCATGCACATGAGTTGGGCTAAAATTTGGCTTTACACCATTTTCTCATTTAGGTGTTACTAAGAGGCTCACTGCGTCAGCGGTAGCTCTGAAACACACTCAACCTCCCACAGGTGCCAGGTAGATAGAGAAAGCAATATTTGCTGATTCATCCCTTTAAAGGGTTCCGTTCAGGCACTGAACTCTATTGGCTGCTGAGGAGGGAGTCAAGACTATAACTTTAGGTAAAAACAGACATGACATCAGCCCAACTAGGCCCACTATAGCCTGCGGACCATCGCTACGACTATTTTTGTGCAGCCAAATGTTGGCCCGGGACTGCTGTGGGTCATGTTGGTGCTAGCCCAGGCTCTGACCTCAGGAAACTCCCAAAGTAACAGCCCAGGCTAAGGCTTGCCTGACTGGGCCAAAGTGGGCCACAGCGGATTAGCACATCTATCGTGGCCTGCCATGACCTGGCCCGAACAGAGCCCGCCATGGCTGGCCATCATGGCTGCCTCCCACAGTAGGGGGCGGGGCACTGGGAGCACTGCAGCTGCCCATGTGTCTGTTGCAGCCCTCCCCTTCTCCATTTCTAGGCTGCCCAGGAAGTGGGACTTCACCCCAGGCACATATGGTCAGTGCCCTGACACGGCCCAGATTGTGTCCACTGTGGATTTCCACCCTGAGCTGGGTCATATGTTTTTTCCCAGGAGCAAGCTAAGTGCCTGGAATACTTGAACTCTGAGTACAAGAACTGCAAGACAAAGGGGGACCAATGACAGGGAAGGTTATGATACCTCATCCCCTTGCTCGGGTAGAAGGTAGCTATATTCTGCTTATTTGAATATCGAGAAATCAATAGAAAAATATGACTACATCATTGACTGACAGACATAGTTAAAGGTTAAAATAGTCCCAACCTGGTTTGTTATCCTGTACACAAAGATGGGTGTATTAATCTTGGATACAGTATTATGGGTTATTTTATTGATGCTTTTGTTTTATGTTATTTGCATGAATATTCTTTTTTTGACATGACCCTTGGTCAAATCAATAAAATATTATTATTATTAATAATAATATACACAAAGATAAAATCAGTAGACTATCAAAATTTTCCAAATTTCAATTTTTGGATAAAAAAACCCCACTAGAGATTATTATTTATTTCCTTTTTTAAAATGAGACTATGCCACCAATCAGCTCTACCAGTTAAATGTTTAATTTAATAATCACTGCTCTGTAATAAATATTATGCCATACTTTATACTACCAACATTTTATTTACTTTTAAAAATATCTTTCTAATAATTCTAAATTACAAAAGCATTAAGCACTTAGCATATGCTCCTAATTTTGGTGTATGAGGATACCCACCTTCATCAATTGCACAGAGAGTCTAGAACCTGCATGCGTGTTATGTCCCCAGCTCTTAGTAAATGAATTTCTACAAAACCGGCTCTATTGTAAGCCGCCCTGAGCTGCCATAGGCAGGATGGGGAGAGGTTATAATAAGTATTGGTATAAATAAATAAATAAATAATAAATATTGTAATTCCACCCCAACAAAAGCTCAGAAGACTTTCTGTCCCTCCCCTTCCCTTCTCTCTCCCGCCCTATTCCTGGGGTGAACCCCACCCCCATGAAGTACCATGATGCTCTGTGGGGGCAGGGCCATGTCAGGGAAATGACAAGTTTATGGAATACCCTTGCCCTTTATCTGATGTGACCCTGTCCCTGCAGAATGTCATGATGTCATGATCTAGCCCAAATCCGAGGAGTGTGTGCCCAAACTCAACTGGATTCCTTGTGTCCGATCAGGTTTAACCCAGTATGCTGGGCTCTACTTTAGTAAGCAACCATTTCTCCCTGGACAAATACTCTGACCCACATCCCAACTTCCTGCACTTCAAGCTGCCTCAAAACCCTATCCTGTGCAAAGACAGAAATAATAATCCTAGATAACCTGACACTCCACCTAATCTCTTCCTCTCCCCAACATCAAAAACTTCCTTTTCCATGCTTGGAAACATGATAGGATGTTTTACAACTGCTGTAAACTTCCAATGTATAAACTTCATACCATACCTACACTTAGCGCAAATCATGTTTTGGCAAGCTGTTATCCACCTAGAAATGGAATTTTATTGTTTGTGAGATTGGCAGGCCCTTTTTACATGGATGCCCCTTCCCTTGCCTATGTGGGCGGGGGAGGGGGGGGCATCTGTGCAAACGCTGCTGCAGCTGGGTGGATGTCCATTTGAACGCCGCGGCCAGTGGGTGGGGGTGCATGCGCAGTCCCACGCTCCACCCACCAGCCACACATGGAGCAACGGGTGCCAATGCCAGACGTTCCGTGTGTGGAGATGGGTGGGTGTCCGTGGGAACGCACACCCACGCACCGTCCACCCATCTCCTCATGCACAGAGGCCCATTTGAAAAGAGCCTTAGTCTCACAACTTATATGGAGTTAAAACCAGATACACAAGATGATCTGACATTCCAACTGTTATGCTGAAATGTTTGCATGCCATCTTTCAAGAATTTTATTTCAAAACCCTACAGTATGCATTTTAAAAACTCCCTTTTTAATACTTGCTTGATGGAAGTTGACATTTCTCAGATAATTTTAGAGCTATTATACAGCTATGTAGTGAGACAACATTTGCTAACGAGTCAGTGAGCTCAGGAGCTGTGCATGTCTGTTACATCCACCTATCCAAGCACCAGAGGTCAATGGGTGTAAACAGACAGCTCACAGCTCCAGGGGTGGCAGCACCAGCCTGCTTTACCCGTGGGCTGGCCAGGCCATCTGAAGGCGGCCCACCAGATGTGGAAGTGGAGCAGGTTACCCTTCTGCTTGTGGCACTCCAGAATATCTCAGAGTGCTGCCAGTGAAGGGGGCCAGCCAAAGACAGGGCACCAACCCAGAGTGGAGCTGTTGTCCATCTACTCGGCAGAGTGTGAACCTATGCTGCAACTCCAAAGTCAGCCGACCATTGCCCCAGTAACACCATAGAGTTGTGGGCATCACCCTAGAACATCGGGTAATCTGCCTGCAGCTCGGGGGTGGGGGGGCACACAGGCAGACCATGGCCAGGGGAATCTGCTGGATCCATCTAAAGTGCACCCAAGTGGGGCTTGGAGCAAGCAGACATGGGGGTGCACCCCGGGAGGTTGGGCTTAGGGTGACGGCTTCCCACACAGCCATCTAAAGACACCCAATGGGAGACACTGAATGCAAGATGCTTCAGTGTATAGAAAGACATTTTGTTGTATTAGTCAAAATGCTTTGAAGACTAACAATATTTTGATATCTGTGTTAGGGGAGAAGAACTAACTCCCTTCCTGTGATGTGCAGAGACTATTTTTCTTTTCCCAAATGAGTATAAAGTGAAATTCAGCATTTCATCTCCAATGCCTTTTCACCATGTAGAATTGTAACTCGTATCATGGAGCCTCCCATCATAATACCACAATAAATTATCTCTTGAGATGAAGCAAAGGGACATAATATTTTTCTCTCTTCTATTTCCCTCAATGCTCTTTATGCTTCATAAAAAAAAAAGTTTTAAAAAAGAGAACTCTTCGAAAAGGAAATACTCCTTCCCTCGCTCTGTCACCTATTCATTATCATTGGTCACTCGCAGAGAATGTCACCTTATTTGAATAGCTACTAACTGTGGTGATGGTTTTTTGGTATATGGACATCTTCCACTGAAAGCTGAGATTAAGTCACTGAATCAGAGCCATCCACTTTCCACTTTTGTTGTTGTTTGCATTTAGATTTGATTAGTAAAAACTGTGCTGATGACCACAAATTAGGCTAGCATCAGAAAGTTGTAACAAGAAAAATACATCCCATACCTTCTGATGGGGGATCACAGGCATAGGAGAGTCGACTCTTGGCGTGGCTGTTGGGACTGGACCTGGACGTTTTGATCTGGAGGGAGAGAAGGTTAACAATCAGTATGGCCTGCTTATTGTTCAAATCTTTTAAAGCACTTTCTGTTGCACTGAAAAAAAATGATTAAAAGTGAAACCAACATGCACAATCCGAATTAGAGACTATCAACCATTCTAATGCTAAATCAACATCAAAGCCTTTAGAATGGCTCAGAAATCAGAATTAAACTTTTGACCTGAATAGTAACTGACTCAAGTTTTCATAGGTGGCCTCTGATTTTGGGGTGGCTTAATTTTTTAGTGTCTAAACTGAGACACCTACTGTTTTACATTCAAAAACAATGGAGACCCCCAGTTTCTACTGAAGTCAATAGTCATTCCAGCCTAAGGTGTCTCAGGGTAGGAAGCCAAACACACAATGAGGAAGCTGAAAATCAGATGTCGGTTTTGAAAATCTCAACCTTCACCACCATCTTCCCAAGCAGATTATGCTTCTGTAAATGAACTTAATGCTGCCATACTGACTACAGATTCAAATCTACTCTCCAGAGGCTCCAACTAAGATCAGGTTCTTAGCATGTTAGACATTTTACAAATATGTAGTAAAATATTATCCCTGCCCTGAAGTGCTTACCATCTATGTAAACATAGTGGACAAAAGGAGGAAGAGAATACAGAGTTCTTTTTAATATAAATAAATAAATAAATAAATAATAATAATAATAATAATAATAATAATAATAATAAAAATAAATAAATAAATAAATAAATAACCAGAACAGTTTGACAACTTAGTGTTCAAAGAATTTGGAAAGAACACGATCAGCTGCTGTCTCTGTCCTATCCCTCAAAACCTATTAAAGGGACACAAGATGCAAATGTGGGCACCTGGTTGAGAACAGGCGTTCAGAGGGCAGAACACACCCAATAGCTTTGTATGCAAGGGTAGTGCTAAATTGTCTTACCTCAGGTGGAGGACTGGAATAGACAATTTTATGTGTAGTGTATACCTGATTTAGGGGCTGGATCCCCATAGTTTTTGTGTTTTGTTAATAAAACCAGTCACAGTCATTTGAACCCCACTTCTTGCTGAAATGGACACCTAATTTAGTACCCATGGGAAATACTTGCTTTTCCAGATACTGTGTCAAGTACCCGGTAATTTCCATTTACAATTTTCCCATTACTGATCAGTAAATTGGGATGGAAAACTAAAATATCAGGACAGGAACTCAAAAAATTAGCAGTGGAAGTGCATCCTGAACATACAGAACTCTCTGCTGCCATATATCTGTAAGGCTGTAAGATTAGAATGACCCCCTGGGACACTCTGCTGTGCCTGTTGCTGGTTGCTTCCTGGTCCTCATAATTGCCCCTCCCCACTCCACCTCTCTCCCTCCCTCAAACAGCTCATGGGTAGCCAGCAGGCACCCACAAAAGGTTTTATTTCAGGCATCAGCTACCTGTGCAGGAGTGTCCATGTTGGCAATCCTGAACATGTAGCCGATGTTTTGTTTGTTTTCACCCTAAAGGTTAAGAAGAAACATTTTGCATAAATATGTCATTACTATCTACATTATGGTTCTGAGCCTCTTCCCCTGAATCACCTGGCTGTGACAACTGTCAGTTACAAAAAAAAAACCTGAACAAGACTGGTTTGATCCAGTATGATTTTTTATGCTACGACATAACCTAATTTTGTGTAATGGGTTCACTTTGCTGCTGCCTTCCTATATAGGATGGTATTAACAAATTATATCTGTTCCACGCATTTGTCATTCACAGTACTATTAGCGTAGGCTTTTGACATTTTAGTGAACACATCTCAAATTTTATTTGAATAAAAGTTAAAATACATTAAAAGGGAGATTGGAAAGATTAGGTCTATTTATCTTAAAGAAAAGTTGTCTGTTCCTACTTCAGTCCTCTCATAACACCAGATCAAGGGCAACAGCCAATTAAATAAAACAACAAATTAAAAACTGATGTTTTGCTGCACACTGCATAATTAATTTGTGGTACTCACTTCCGCAAGGTGTTAAAAGTCAAAGGGGCCAAGATATCAAAGGTTCAAAATCTTAGTAGATGTTTTATATATATTTTAGGCAAAATTTAGAATTAGGTATTCTGTAAAATACCCAGGTAGGGTATACAATGACAAAGCACTGATCAACCAGTATTTCATACAGTGTCTAAGTATTTTATACTTTTGTCTTTCACTCTTTACCTAACATACTTCAGCACTGCAGAAAATTCCTAGGGATTAAGTATATAAATAATCTAGCACGGTACATATCACCCCAAAGCTGCAAACACATTCTGTATAGTGCCTAAGTACTGAATAAGTTCCCTGTATTTCATACTCTCATCGTCTGCCGAGAATCCCATCTACTACACACTCATAAACCATGAATATGTTTTACACCTACAAATATTCTACGTTACTTACAGCTGCATGCTGTGCCTCTGCAAGTTAGATGTGAATAATGGGGAAACTTCTGTAATGTAGTAAACAGGTTCACTTATCGAACCTTTGTCATTTCCATCATTTGTTCTATGCTCTCCTCTCACTTTCCCCCAGCCTTACCATATAGGATGGTATTAACACATTATATCTGTTCCACATATTATTGATGTACTGTGTCACAATATTACTTGTCATTCACAATACTACTTAGTGGAGGCTTTTATTTAATAGTAATCCTACTCATTTCAAGACGTCACTATGGATTCACAGATAATTCTGCCCCAAATGTATACAGCAATGACATTTATAACAGAACATGAAGACTTACTAGTTTGGCATATGTTTGAACTGAAGGGGAAAACAACAGAGGTGAAATCTCCTCAGGGAAGACTGAAACCACATTAGCTTGCAGGATGAAGCAATAATTTAATTTACATAAGGACCATTATTCCCAAAGGGAGCATCTCTAAATTTAGAAACATTCTCTTCTTCAATCTCCTTTGCTGAATCAAGACCTAGTCATTATATTCATGACTTGTTTATGTTAGGGTTACCATACCTTCTCCTTAAAAGAGGATGCTTATGAAAAATTCTGTGACAATTCTCAATGCTCACAATATTTTTGCGAGAAAAAAATTGCTTCTTGTTTCAGCCCTACCCTAAACCAACTCTCTGCTAACAAGAAGAGGGGCAGAAATACAGTAACAATGGTTCTGTGAAAATCTGATGGCTTAGAACAATGCTGCTACTCACTCCACTCCTTGACTCCTCATTTTGGAAAGGCAGTTTGCTGTTTGCCCTGATCTGAACTTTCCTGAGATAGCAAGAAAAAGCCCTCATAGAACCACAGACCCTTTCACAGGACTACTACCTGTTGGGTCATATATTACATTTTTCCTGCTGGGTGCTACAGTAAAGCCCAGAGTTCAAGTCCTGCCCTTTTCAGAAATGCAAACGTATTAATAGTGCAGTCCTCTGGCAGGATAATGCACACACATACTAGCAGTTAGCACAAGTCTCATTCACATCTATGAGATAAACTATACAAAAAATGTATTTTTGATGGTAGATCTGACAATATAAAACATAGAATTAAAGGAGACAAAACTACCAAAAAAGGATTTAGACTAAGGTAGTGAAGCTTCATTTGATAGATACTCCCGATGGGAAAAGTATCCCTCCATATAAAACTTCTCCACAACATGTAGAAACACTGTAAGATTACAGCAAAGTATAAAAGAAGCAGCAGCAGCAGCAGTAAAAATCCAATAAAACCACATCCATACACAACCGACCAAGTAGAAAACTTTCACACATAGGCATACGAGTTTTGCACTTTAACACAGAATGAGCAAATATTAGAGTCACAAAGACTAGAAAAAAATCAAAGTAACATACACTAACAGCATCTAAGGCCATTTTTACATGAATGCCACCCCGTCCCCCCACCCCCCGGCTGGGTGTGTGGGAAGGCATCAATGGAAATGGTGCGGTGGGGGGTGGGGCGATGGGTGTTCAATCGGTGTTTGCCCATGTGAACACCACGGGCAGTGGGTGGAGGTGTGTGTGTGTGCTCCCGCGTAAAACCCACCTCCACCCACCCATCCCCACCCACGGAGCCATCTGGAAAAATGGAGGAGGCTCCATGGGTGGAGATGGATGTGTGTCCATGAGAAAGGACACCCACCCACCTCCACCCACCGCGGCAGCACACACTTCCACCCACCAACTGCTGCCCGTGTAAAAAGGACCTAAGGCCCTTTACACATGGGCGTCCCCCCTGCACACATCTGCGGGTGGAGGGGAGCACCTGTACGAACGCCGCAGCTATTGCGGGGGGGGGGAATGGGAACACTGCAGGTGGTGGGTGGGGTGCGTGCATGCATGCTCCCTCACTCCACCCACCTCCACCCATCACCCACACATGAAGCAACCGATGCCAATGCCCGACGCTCCATGCGTGGAGGTGGGTGGGGTCTGTGCAAACGCACCCCCACGCACCGCCCTCCCACCCATCCCCCCCCCCGGCCTGTGTGTAAAGGGCCCAAATCTGCATTTTCTTTTAAAAAATTCATTCAAATCCCCAAATGCTTTATATCCTTTTACAAAACCACAAGGATTTCCCAATTTAGCATTAAAGATACAGGTTGGCAAAGCTCAAAATAATGTTTGCTCTTCATGAGGGACCATACGAATTGGTGGCAGGAAAGATTCTACAGCTATCAAAGGCCCTTTCGCTACGTGGAGATGGGTGGAGGTGCCCATGGGAGTGCCACAGCGGATGGGTGGGGGTGCATGCAGAAAAGTGGAGTCCAAAAGAGAGTACCCGATATCTGTCATAAGCATGCCCTTTCCTGCTTTCTACTTACTCCCTTCTGTGTCTCAATTTTCTAATTTTCCTAACACACATAAGTAGGCATCTACGTATGTGAGACAGTCATGCCTTGAGCTGCCCAGTCATGCTGCTCTCCCGGATGCCAGGCCTGGACTTCAGGCAGTTTAAGAGCAAGTCCAGGGGTGGTATAAGACTCAGGTCGTTTTTAGAAAAGCGCGGCGGTGCCCGCGCTTGTTTTTCAAAAAAGTTGGCAGTCCGTTCCACACGTGACGCTGCCTCCAAATACGTGCATCCATTTCCGGTGATGCGCATCCATTTCCGGCCGCGAACTGACCGGGTCGGCGATCGAGGCCGGTCATACGCGGCTGGAAATGGATGCACATCGCCCGCGCATGTGCGTATTTGATGGCAGTGTCACGTGTAGAACGGACTGCTGGCTCTTTTGAAAACAAGCGCGGGCACCGCCGCGCTCGTCTAAAAACGGCCAGAGACAGCTCCCATGCTATAGCTGAGTGAGGCAGACATAGCTGGCCCACATGCTCCAGCTGGGCAGTATGCACTGAAGGTGGGTCCCATGTGCTACTGCCAAGTGGCACAAGACAGAAAAAAACCCAGCCTTCCCTCGAAGTTAGGCAATGGGATATTTTAATAGTCTGATCCTACATGACTTTCAAATAGAATTTCAAATGAAATCTGTTATAGCTGCATTCTTGCTAAAACCAAGACCTCTGAATTATCTCTCCGCTTTTAAACAAATTGTAGTTCCATGAGATTTTCATTCATTCCTTTCTTCCTTCATCAGTCCTTCTAAATGTCAAACAAGGACTGCTATTGTGTGTTGCTCTAACAGATCAAAACAATGGCTGACATTCTACAGAATGAGGAATATTTCAGTTTTGATTGTGAATTCTAGCATTCATGGATGAGAGGAGTAGTTAAGACAGAATTGTTGCTAAAGGTATCAGGCAGGCAGGCTGTGTGAAGGTTTTGCAATTTTAGAGTTCCTCAAAGCTAAAAATCAGGAGAATTTCAGATTTATTTTTAAAAAAACCCACAAACTCTCATCCGTTACGGTCATGTAGAAAGCTTGATAAATGTGACTACAGAGGGTGTTAACAAACAAGATGGTAGCCCACACCACATGGGTGTCCACCTGCTCGTTTATTAGGTGTTTGCCCCTACCAGGCATGTGGCCACCATCCATCAGTCATGCAGCCCCCAATCATGTTATGGTGTAGAACATGGAGCCCGCAATGCAGGCAAATATGGGCTCCTGTGCGCCCATGTGTCCATGTTCCATCAATTAGGTTGTGTGCAGCACATTGTGCATACACGTCCACCAGCACCATAGAGTCGCGGGGAAAGAGCCTAGAGCATTCTGAAGAGCGACCACTTCTGACCCATCCCTCCACGCTTGCTGTCGATGGCATGCATGCAACATCCACCTTAGAAGCCCAGTGTGCCATTTTCAAACATGCATTCTCCCAGCTTATCGTGGTTGGCAGTACATGCCCAACGCTGTGTTCATGGTGGTGGTTCCAATTCCAAATAGCTGGGCGACAGAGCAGGAGGAGTCTGGAGTGGTGAGCTTCCAGATGGCAATGGCAACATGCTTCTCCATGGGGATGGGTGACCAACATCATTGTGCTTTGTTTCTCCAATCATGGCTTGAAGATCTCAGCTATCTGCAGGATGAGGCGAAGGGGCATCTTGAAGTTTGTGACCCACTCAGTTTCTTCCCATGAGGAGAGAATGTTCTCCCACAAGTCTCTGCTTTCTCCTTCACCCAGACAAGCTTCTTGGTGGGGGCAGCCCTGCATATGACATTGGTGACTGAAGCCATGTCTCCTCGCAGGTACCTCTCTGCATGCATCAGCTGCCCTTGCACGGCTTTGATACTCCCCAACGTAGTCTGTTGTCACAAGAGGTAGGCAAGTCCTTGGTGTCAAAACAGGAGCCACCTCCGCAATGTGGTGCACCCCCTATCCTGGCTAGAGATCAAGCGAGAGCCTTTCTGTGCCTTGAAATCACATCGCACCAACGACAGCAGACGCCTTGGATCTGTTGAATCACTCACAGATTCTGTTCAGCAGCAACACCCATCTCCACCCACAGCAACAGGCTTCAGCGGCTAAGCGTCGCCTCCTGGCAGTGCCCTCCTCCACTGCCACGCAGGACACTGGAAGGACTGCAGGACTTGAGGCGGTGTCTGTCTCTGCTGGTGCTGGAGCAGGTGCTGGTGCTGCTTCCGATGTTTCTCCAGGGCCACCAATGTCCCCCACTGTCGAGGTGTTCCCCAGCAGTCCAGAGGTGGTGGATCCCACCCCGGATGCTAGAGGCAGGGTCCAATCCCTGGGCAATGTCAGTAGGGAGAGGAGTAGCAGCAGCCACAGCAGCACTAGCAGCTACAGAGGGGGGCACAGGGAGAGTGCCAGCAGCATGGCGGGCATGGGTAGTCTAGCCTCAGGGTCCCAGTACTCCCCTTCATGGGACATCACCGTGATCGTGGACAGTGAGTCAGAAGCAGACACTAGTGCCGCAGAGGAGAGGTATTTTCAGACGTTATGAGATCACAGTGAACCACGGTGAATACCCACCTGTGGTCAATGTGTCTCAAACGTCTGTTTGGCGGCCGCCAGATGTTCGCCATGGTCAATACCCGCATGGGGTCAATTTGAACCACGCTTCCTGGGCTAGTGGGGGGAATGTCCCGGGAAGCATGGTCAAAGAGATCCCCAGTGGGGACCAACAAAAAGTAACATC
>QEPC01006548.1:3283553-3309072 GCA_003113815.1 Sphenodon punctatus | reverse complement strand
TAGCCCCAGGACCCACCATCATGGGTCTGGGGCCATCATTCCTCACACAGAGGCGTGTCATTCCACCACATCAAGAAACAGCAACTCCAGCCCCAGGACCCGCTATCAGGGTTCTGGAGCCAAGTTATAGGCAGGGAGGGCTATGGCCTATATGTATCTAGAAGCTGCCACTCTAGCCCCAGGACCCACCATCATGGGTTTGGGGCCATCCTTCCTCGCACAGAGGCGTGTCATTCCACCGGATCAAGGAACAGCCACTCCAGCCCCAGGACCCTCCATCAGGGTTCTGGGGCCAAGTTACAGGCAGGGAGGGCTGTGGCCAATATCCAGAAGCTGCCACTCTAGTCCCAGGACCCACCGTCATGGGTCTGGGGCCATCATTCCTCACACAGAGAGCCTTTTTCCGAACATCCGAACCGAACCCCACCAAACCGCGGAACCCGAACACGATGAATGAACCGAACACCCAAACTAAATGGCTGAACCCAAACCACAATCTGTTCCCCCATCCCTAGTGCCGGCCTGATTCCTACTGGGGATTGGGCAGGGGGTGGGGCTGCACGGCGTGACGTGCGGCCGCACAGCCCCGCCCTCCACGCTCCCCCAGCCGGCCGCTCTCTGGGAGATGGCTGGGCGCAGCAGCCAATTCGGCTGCTGTGCCCAATCCTGTCCCACAGTGTGGGCCACGATCTGTTACATTTGGCCCATCCCGGATCGTGGCCAATCTAGCCACAGTTCTGGACCTCCAGCCGGCTGGAGGTCCAGAAACGTGGTTAGATTTGATCACCGCCAGAAATTCACCGTGGTGAACATCTGACGGGAATCGCTCAGACATTACGGTGATCATGACCACCACAGGGGATTCACTGTGGTTGACCTTGATCTCATAACAACTGAGCATAACGTCTTTATTTGAGATCTCATAACGTCTTTATTTGAGACTCTAGGAATGTGATGGAGTACGACTATAACACACACAAGGGATATCCCAGTCAGCCGTTAGTTATCACCCTAGCACTAAGGTGCAGAACCCTTTTCCCTTCTGGGGTCCTCTTTGAAAATTAGTACAAGCTCTGGGTTTCACATAGAACAGGGGTTGAGAACCACAGGCAGTAGGGGCCAAGCTCAGCCCATGGCAATTTTTTATGTGGCCCCTTTCCAGTTCCCAGATGTGGTCCCTGGATCCAGTTCCTACCCCAAGCATTGGAACACTGAACTGAGGGCAAGTAAGCAGAGACTAGGGCATGCAAATAAACATAGGGGACAGATCCATAGCACAGATCTATGACCTGGACCCTCTCTTTCTTCCGCATGCCCCTTAAGAACCCTGCTCTCAATGTCTATGTGACCCTCAGAGCTTGTACACATTTTCAAAGTGACACCCCCCAAGAGGGAAAAGGTTTCCATAGCAGCATAGGAGGTTAGGGACAGGGTGCTTAAGGACTGCATTCAAGAAGAGAAGCGTCCAGATCTTGGAACTGTTCACCATCCTAAGCGCACCCCTCAAACACACCAATCACCAGGAGAAGGGAGAAGAGGGAGAGTGTGAACAGGAGGAAGAAAAAAGAGCAGGGGGTGGAGTCTAAACAAGATGGGAGATAATCGGGAGAAAGGCAAAGGAGGGGGATCCCAAACAAGGGGAGAAGAAGGGAAGGAAGGATATGAAGACTCACGTGATCATAGCTCTGGTGGCCAGTTTCCCCAGCTCCGCTGAGCTGGGTTCTGGGGGAGGAGGGAAGGTGGGAGGTGTGAGCCACTGTCATGTATTTCCTATTATAAGCATATATTTTTGGCCATCTGTGTTCCTAATGTATTAATTTTGAGTTTTTATATGTTAACTTTCTGTTTCAAAGTATTGGATTAGTGTTTTGCAGCATTGATTTTTAAAATCAGCTTTTGTCATTAGCTAGGTTCAGATTGGGCCCCCTTAGCTACATTCCAATGAGCTTTTTTCTAAACTTCCCAAATGAACTTTCACCGTATCCAAGGAAACAGTCAAATGACTAGGAGTTAGAAGGCAATAAAGAGGCCCTCTGGCCAGCCTAGGTGTCTGGAATCTTATCTATTACATATCTAAATGACAGATGGTACCATTCATAGAACATCTCCAGACTAAGAAGGAGTCTTTAAGTTAGTTTTTTCTAGCTAACATATCTATTTAATTAATGGTTGAAATAATCTTAAACTCTGGTTATTCTCTCTGTAATCTGACAATTATCTTTGATAAAAATATAAGGTTTCTATTTAAAAACTTTACTTGCTCAGAATTAAGAGACCCAATTAGAATCCAGTGTATTTCCTTATTAACTGACGTCAGCAAACGCCAGTAACGTCAGTGCTCAGAAATGTGAGCCTACTGGCAAACTGCTTAAGAAGGGAGACAAGAGAATTGCTCTTTAGACTGAAATTCCACACAACATGGGATTTCTTTCTCACCAACATCGTGGCAGACAAAGGGAAGAACTGGGAAGAATGTAACGTATGATTCTTGATATCTTTGAGCCAATGAATTGTGCATATGTTAAGCTTTTAGAAGCTTTTTCTTAAAATATAAATGTTTTAAGATCATGTAACTTTGATTGACTATCAATACCATTCTATGTAAACTACTGATATTTTCTATTTAAATTTAAGTAAACTATGTATATATTTTTATATTCAAAAGTCTCATGTTCCTTTATTTATAAATATATTGTCATTTTACAATACTTGCTTTGCTAGTCAGATATCAAAGTAAAGTGTAAACTCATTTTATACAACTTGGATAAGTATGATTAGTTCAGCTAAACCACAAAGCTCACTTTCCATTTGTAATAAATGAGACCACACAAGACGTGACACCACCTCCTGCTTCTTTTTTTCTCTGCTGTGATTAGCTGGGGGTGCTGGCTCCAATGCCCCTCCAGCCAGCCTGATTGTCTGCAGGGCTCCATAGGGGGCTACACGCAGTTCCTGAACCCCCACCTCCAGTCCCTCCCCTGGACTAAAGTGTGCTGCCATGCTGGGAGTAATTTCAAGCCCTAACAGCCTCACCTGCGCAGTGCAGCCCAGGGAGGCTTCTCTCTCCCGTTGCTGCTCCCGCCCCACCTCTAAAGGAGGTAGATGCACAGAAGGTAGAAGTAGAGAGCAGCCTTCTGTGCATGTGCCTGCTTTTATTAGGATAATGTCGGGCAGCAGCGGTGAGGGCTGGGAGCTCAGAGAAAGCAGGGCACTGCCCCTTTCATCCCTTATGACTCACTGCCCCTGGGTCTGATGCATAAAAACATTCATTCTGTAACTAGTTGGCTGCTCACCTGAAGCCACCCTCTATTTGATAGAATGTCTACAACAACTATTCATGATATCAACAAGTGGAATTGTAGGACATCATCTGAGGGTAAAGTGAGTGCACATCAGCTGTAAGCAGAACTGCTTGAGAACAAGATATTCCCAGTGGTTTTAGTCCTTGTCTGTGCTAGAATACTATGGATTAAAGTGTGAATTTAATACAGATTAGAAAATCCATATTAAATCCCCATGTGGACACACTTATTTCAATTCAAATAAACGTATACTGATTTAGCTTAATTTGGGTTGTTTTTAGGCCTGTTCAAAAAGGGTTGAAAATAAAGTTAAACCGATAAACCACTTAGCCTGAAATAAATGTCTTGTCCACACAAGACTTAATACCCCACAGAGTCCATATTAAATTCACACTTTCAATTGGTACCCGTGTGTGTGTGGGGAGGGGGGGGGGGCGGGGAATTGGGGGTGTTAATCTGGATTAGCAAATGACAAATTCTCAGCACAGCAAAATATTAGCACCTAGGCATAGTTAGTGGTGAAATTTATTCTAGATTAATACGCTGTGCAACTCACTCATTTCAGAGAAGACATATGTGGTTTAAATCAGAGCAGAATTTGGCTTTATCTCACTTTAACGTTATCATCAGAGATTCATGAAGTAAAACAAAGCATACAGGCAAAATTCTGGCATTGTTTGTTTTTAGCCAGTTTCCCCAAGACAGCTTTAAATTCATGCACATGCAGAACTACAGTTTCTCTCTACATACTTCTGGAGGGTGAGACTCAAGTTGTAGCTTGCAGATTTGATCTTGTTCTGGGCCTCTAAGTGAGTCATACCATCTGTGCTGGCTCCATCAATGGCTACCACAAGATCCCCCTGGTTCATCTGCGACTGGGCTGCCTTGCTGCCAGGGGTGATCTACAGTGGGGAAAAGAAAAAGTCCATCAAGATACTTTACCCTTTGTGCAGTATGTCTTCAGAGGTAATGGTCAATATCTACTAGATGAAGAACCCATTCTCCACGTGCATTCACAAAAATCTCTGCTAATTACCACATTAAAGGAGATAAGCACATTTAAGGGTTAAACTCAGTCTCCTTAACAGGGTTTATGTACCACTTACAGGTCACTTGAACTCTATTTTGAGAGCTTAAGTGAAACATGAGTGATGAATACACCTTATACTGGCTTCTTTATACAGGGATGAATGTCACCTTCAATGAAGATAGCATGGATCCCCAAATCTCTGTAAATATAAGAAAGACTAGAAATATTCCCTAAAGAATATTTAACACACACCTAGGTAGTGCTGAACAGGGTCATATTGGTTATATCTATTTGCCGCATTATTTTCAGAAACACTTATAAATCAATTAAAATATTTTAACAATAATCTGGCTTTTGGAAAAAAGGGGGGCAGGGGGCACTTTAGCTCTTTCGAGTGAGTTTGGACAATTTGAGTATATTTAGAATTACCCAGATTCAGTTACTCTACCTAGATTTTCCAAACTACTCAAACAAGTGAAAATGATTTACCCCAGCTGGAGGATCTGGCCCACAAACTGAGTAATTATTTGCTTCTCAAGGGTCTGGGCCAGTGCTCACCAGCTGTGGATTTGGTCCATTACATCTACATAGAAGCATTCAAACTGAACAGCATTCTTAGTGGCCACACCGCGGCTGTAGAACTCCCTCCCGCTTGAGACCGGACCTCCCCTCCTTTCGTAGAAGTTGTAAGACCTGGCTGTTCCATCAGGCATTTGGCAGGGGAAGAGAGGTGATGGAGTGAGGGGGGAGTGGGTTAGGGTGAGTTATTTTATTATCCTCCTTTTTATGTCTTGTTTTTAGGGCAGGGTGTGTGCGTCAGTGTGTACCACGGTCCATGTGCGCTGGGTGGGCGGGAAGTTGGGCACACACCGACCTCCCCCCCCCCATTTTGTCTAGTGCCTCCGCACATGGGGGATGAGTGTAGGGGTGCGTGTGCACAGTTCTTTCCCCAGCTGGATTAATGAGGTGTTAATCACCCCGTTTATCTGATGAACCCATTACAAATCTTACATTGCAGGGAGCCCGGTACAAGATAACAAAATCTGTTACTGCATCAAGCAAACAGGTCCCATTGGAGGGTATGCAATGCTTGATACTACAATAAATGGTAAAGAGAATATTCAATTTTTAAAAAATGTTTTTCGGAAAAAGAAGTGAAACAAATCTGACTTCTGATGGCTACTTGCACAGTAGCTTTCCCTCATACCCAGCCCATAGACTGGAGCAGGTAGTTTATTTATTTATTTTAAATTCTTGCTACCCCGCCACAGGCAGAAGGGGCAGTTTACAATCAACACTAAAAACAACAAGGGCCCTTGATTGGGAACTTACAGGGTACTGTCAACAGGGGGAGCAGGAATAATAAGAAATCAATGAGGCAGAGTGTTGTTTTTACCTCACACAAAGGAGGGAGGAAGTGCCAAGCAGCGACATAGCTACCATGGAGTGAGGGGGCTCAGTTGCAAGCAGCCTTAGCACTGCTAGGAACCTTTCAGACTAGGGAAGGGAAGGAGTGGGCCAGCACTCCACGTCATCCGCTCTGGAAAATTTTGTAGTGGCACTCTGGCAGCTTGGGGATGGAGTTCTGTCTCCACCCACTTCCACTCTTAAAACTTCCTTCCTGGTGACCTTGCTGATGTTCCAGTGGTGGGAAAGCTGCTGGGAGTTGGGGTGGTGCTGGCCTCATGGGTAAGCCTTCACCCCACCCCAGAAACCTTGCCTCATTGCTTTTATGGTGGGCGGGGGAGCATATTTGGGACATGAGCTTAGGGCTGCTGTAGCCTTTGTACACCACTGGTGCCAAGGGTTATTGGGACAAAAGAGGGCTAGTGTTCAGAGTAATCACCTCCTTCCAGTACAGACAAGCAAGTCTCCCAGAGAAGAAGGCCCCTCCCCATTTTAACCCGCATCTTTGAGATGTAAGTAGGTATCCTTGGCTTAATTCTCTTGATCATGAGAACACAGACGTTTATATAATTTAGGAGGTACTTGCTATAAAGCACTCTTGTGAGAACAACTCTCAATATTGTATGTTGGAAAGCTACCAAGAATAGCAAACAATACCCCAAATGGAGGAAGGCTGTAGTTGAGACAAAGTAGCCAGACACCAGGGGTGCCCAGATGGCATATCATTCATTTTCATTTTAGTTTATGTTTCAAAAAACCTGTTCGTTTGGGGGGGGGGGTGTTTGTAAAGGGCTCTATCGGGGTTTGTTTTTGTTTTTATTATATTAAAAATATTTTTTTTTAAAAAGAAATCACTGCACATGCACATAATGGCCACCAGGGCTGTTTTGTGCATGCAAGCCCCTTTTCCTTTTCATAATTAATTAAATGATATGAAACTGCACACCCCTACCAGACACTATAAATAATGCATAAAAAACTAGATTTTACTGGAGTAGGGATCATTCTTTAGCTCTTTAATCAGAGTTAACTTTGATGCCTCTTACAATAAGGGATTTCTGTATGCTCAGTGCATATAAAGGTAGAAATAGTAAAACCTGTGTGCACATGCAGATAGGTTTAATAACTATCTTACCCAGTTCTGCTTTATATTTTTCTGCTTTCACAGACTAAAGGAAGTTCAGGACAACTCCTGCTTCTAAAGTCTTATCCTGCCCTGCATTATTTAAGTACCCTCAGTTCACTATGAAATTTGGAATGAACAAGAATCAGACCTATAGTATCCTTCATATCTTTAAATATTGTTTTTGTGGAATTTTATTGTATTGCTAGTTGTTGTAAGCCGCCCCGAGATGCCGTAGGCACGAGGGGGCGGCTAAAAAATATTTATAAATAAATAAATACTATGAACATAATTATGTTTTGTGTAATTTACTTTATAGGACTAGAGAATTGCCTAAGCCCTGAGGCTGATATATTTCACTGACATGTACCCATCAAAAATAAAACTTACAATGAATATTATTTCAATTGCTAAAGTTGACTTGTATGAAGATTTTCAGAAATTAGAGACCCTTCCCACTGTCTCAGGGATATGCCTGCAAACATGGTATATCAGAACAGAAATTAAGATCAAGTATCCTGGCAGTTCAAACTCTACTTTATGTACTCTACTATATATATCCTCCTAAATATGAGATTGGGCTTCCATGGTATTCAGTAACTCCACTCTTGAGTGACAGAAAGGGGCTTCCAAACAGTGACACACTAAGATGTGAGCCTGACTAGTGGTTCTCAAACAAATTCTCTACCAGTTCTCTCTAAGACAACACCTTTTTTGTGGAATATAGATGCCCATCATAAAAAATTTAACTACGTTTCCGACACTTCTAAATTCAGGATAGCTGGCTCCTAGTGCCTTGCACATCTGCCTGTGTTTATCAAGAATGAAGATTCCATACTCAGCATTGGCTCTCCTACTGAAAACTGCCAAAGCCAGACTAAGTTTGGAATTCCTACTCAACACACAGGCTTCTCATCCTTCTCACCCACTCCGTTCATTCCAAACTAAATAAGCACAGGGCAGGGAATATGTAAATAGCATGGACAACAAGTTCTAAGCAGTGCCAGACAGAGAGGATCGAACACAGATGCATCTTCCACCCACCTAAATAAAGGCCTCACCTCCTGAAATAACTTGTAATACACAAAGCTAGCTCTAGCTACTTTGCCATCTGTCCCCCCACCACCACCAAACTTGGGACTCTTTTAGATGAGTGGCGCTCCGTTTTGCGTCGGCGGCACGCATATTTTGAAACCTCCGCCTGGTCTAATTAGACGAGACGGAAGTGGCTTAACATGCGCATATTACGGCAGTGGCTCATTTTTTAAGTGTGCGAATTAAATACCTCGATTGTGAGGTATTTATTTCACGCACTTAAAAAATGTGCCACCACCGTAATATGCACATATTAAGCCACTTCCGTCTCATCTAATTAGACCAGGCGGAGGTTTCAAAATATGTACGCCACTGATGCGAAACGGAGCGTCGCTCGTCTAAAAGCAGCCTTAGACTGCCTTATTTGGCAAAGGAACCCTACTTAGTTCCTGTCCTACGACTGGGTGTTTCTCTGTGGCTTAGGGGATACTGGGTGGTGCTGTTATTTTTTGGAACTCCTGTGTGAAGCTGCTCCTGGACAATTGCTCCAATATAGTGACTGGGAAGGTGACCCTATATCTCGGGCACGTTCATGCTAAAAAGCTGCGCCAGGAAGTTTATAATTGATGGTCCTCTGGAGCTGTAACCGTAGGAGAAAATGTGGATGTGATATGTTTAAATCCCAGCAGGCCTGGGTAGACTGGCAGATCCCTCTGTTTTGGGATTTACTGCTTTTATTTCACCTTGCATATATTGATTATATTGATTATTTGATTTTAAGGTGCTTTTAAAGTGTAACGGCCTTTGGCCATGCAGTAATTAATAAATATTACTGCAAAAGACAGGGGACACTGCCAGTGACCAATTTTGGCCCAAGCAACGGAAAAGAGATCTGTCTGGCTGGGGGACTATGCCATCAGAATAGTATTACATTGGTATATTGCCTTGAGCTATATTTCTTGCAGTTTGGTACTTACTGCCATTATTTCCTATTTTGTAGAGCTGAATTGATACTCTGCTTGGACATTGTTTTTCTGTGCTACCATGATTGTTTTGTATGTCTGCAATGGCCAATGGCCACGCAATAAACTTATATAAAAATTTTTTTGTTTGGAACTCAAGGAAGTGCCACATGCTGTTGCTGCCTCGAGATAGACTACTCTACGGTGAAGCCAGGGGTTGGTCTGCTCAGCAGCGCAGCTGTGGCTCAGGCTGCATCTGCATTGCTGGTGCCACATGAGCAGGCCATGTGCCACACCCAGCACATACAGCAAAATGGTAGCACATTTGTCTTCAGCCTGGGGATGCTGCAGCAGCCTGGAAGCCCCACAGCTGTAGGAGGCAGGGAAGCAGGAATTCTGCAGTTCTCCAGAAGAACAGGAGCATGTCTGTGTTGCTTTCGTCCGTGGCCCCAACAGCACATCTTTCCTTGTTCAATGGGCAGACCAGTCCTGCTGATGTAGAAGAGATCTACAGCTATCCTAAGATGCAAAGGACCAGATTATCTGAGAGTGAAAAAGGGGTGAAAAGTTTCACTGAATTTTCTGTTTTAAGCAGAAAGTTTGCTCTAGATTTTTTTTTAGAAGAAAATAACTAAATGAACCCAATTCAGATAAAATGGATTCTTCTAAGGGTTTGATTTATGCTGCTCTTCACACAAAACTATGGTTCTTTTTACACGGACGGAGGTGGGTGGGGGGATGGGTGTTTAGCCGCAGTGGGTGGAGGTGGGTGTGTCTTTGTTTACACAGACACACACACACACACACACACCTCCACCCATATTCACACACCTCCATCCACAGAGCTTCCTCTGGTTTTCTGGAGGGCTCCGTGGGTGGAGATGGGTATGCGATGGGTGGAGGTGGGTGTTGTGCAGGAGCACGCACGCACCCCCATCCATCCCGGTTGGTGTTCACACAGGCGAACACTGAGTGAGCACCCATCCACCGCCAGCCATACAGACGGATACTCCCCCCCACACACACACCCGCCTGAACACGGAGCATGTAAAATGGCCTAATTATAGCCATCGTTGTCTACCCAGGCCAAGAGCCTTATAAGTGACACCTTAAAAGAAAGGCTGCTCTTAAGGAAAAGAAAACAGTTGGGGCCTCTCTGACCTGTGACCTAAGTTAATGCTTATGCCAGTGAAGGAATTAGTAGCCTTGTGTTCAGGTAACAATAATGACACCATACAGCTCTACAGCATATTGTCTCAGTTTTGAAGTGCCTCACTAACTCAGCTAATTCATTCTTATCTTGGTACCTGATAACCTTGTTTCCCCAACTCTGTGATTCTGAGTAGAGTACTATTTTTAATGCATCTTGAATGGCGTATTTCATCTTGAAAAAAATGTGTACTTTCTCTCACCAGTTTTTTCATGTCCACACAGTCTATTCTCTTTAAAGAGGGGGTGGAATCACCCACTGACAGAAGTTTTATTTTACAAACAGCTACCAAGTCTATGATTTTCCAAAGAAGGGTTAAAAAAAAAAAAGTATCCAAATTAATTTTATTAATTAGACTTATAACTCAGAATCAACACAGTCAATAAAAGTGGTTGGCTTAAAAGGATAAAAAGAAAAAGTAGGTAGCAATCAAGTAATGGTGGTTCTTCAGCTCAATGGAGTTTAAAATCCAAATGGAAGTTTCACCTTAGTGTACTGCTATAATTAGAAACTAATTGGCTTCACCAATATACTGCCAAGTGAGCCAAAAGCATACAATCAGGATGAGCATAGGGAACATTTAGTAATCACTTGAAGCAACATTCCAGCATACTGGAAGAGATAAAGTAGAGCCAGCTCTGAAGTGTCAGGGAACATCGGGGACTATCTTGTTCCCATTTTTAAAAGTCCAGCACAAGAGGATGAAATGAAAAGTGTATGGCTGCTGAGGCTATCTTTACATGAAGTCTTATCTCTTATCTGCTACCAATTCAGTAAATAAAAACTGAATTCCACTGAACTTCCATGTTAGGGCTTTTCAGCTTGGAAAAGAGACAACCAGCCTACACCTGGAGATAAGGGGAATTCTACTCTCTTGATCTTGTTAGATCTTTCAGCGGCCTTTGATACAGTTGATCACGAGGTGTTGTTGGCACAAGCGCAGTGAGGATACTTGGCTAGGGCCTTGGGACCTGGAGGGGATTGGGACCCCTGCTATTGATGGATTCCGGCCCCCTCTGGTCAGTTAGGTTCGGAACCTTGGAGTGCTTCCGGGCTCCTTGCTGCCCCTGGATTGTCAGTTTGTGATGGTGGCCAGGAGTGATTTTCACCAACTCCATCTGGTGAGGAGGCTGGAGCCTTTTTTTTCTGATTCGGATCTGGCCACTGTCATCCATGCTTTCATCACCTCAAGACTAGATTATTGCAACGCACTCTACATGGGGCTGCTTTTGGTGATAGTCTGGAAGTTGCAGCTGGTGCAGAATGCAGCGGCTTGCCTCCTTTCGGGGACGAGACACCAGAAGCACATTGCACCAGTGATCCGAAGTCTGCACTGGCTCCCGACAGCTTTCTAGGCCCAATTCAAGGTGCTGGTTTGGACCTTTACAGTCCTAAACAGCCTGGGCTTCACATATCTGAGCCCTTCCACGCTCCATTGCAGCTCCTGCAATTGGCCAGGAGCACCTCCCTGTGGGCACTATCTATTAGCTTTTGTCATACAACAAGGGCTTGCAGGGAGGCGTTCTTGCTTGCTGTCCCAATGTTATGGAACTCCCTTTCCTCAGAGGTTTGCTTGAGCCAGGGCCTTAGAGTCTCCTGGAGGCAGTGTAAGGTTGTTTGTTTGTTTGTTTGTTTGAAAAGGCATCTGGCAGGTGGGGATAGGGGAGTTGGGTGTGGGAAATAGGGAGGTGGTATTGGATGGGTTTCATGGGAGGGTTGTGAGGCTTTTAGGGGGGGTTAATGTACTAGCTTTAACGTTATGGTTTGTGAGCTGCCTTGAGTCATGGGAAGGACAGCATATAAATAAATAAATAAATAAATAATTGCATTCACTCCCCAAGTGAAATTGCTGATGCAACCCTAATGAAAGACAGGCGCACCCAGAGCCTTTGGGATTGTATGCACCCTGCATGCCTTGGCTGGTGG
The DNA here is from genome assembly GCA_003113815.1 of Sphenodon punctatus. NCBI lineage: Eukaryota > Metazoa > Chordata > Lepidosauria > Sphenodontia > Sphenodontidae > Sphenodon > Sphenodon punctatus. The sequence goes on along the minus strand of QEPC01006548.1, from coordinate 3,297,077 downwards.
ACATGCTAGAGTCAGCTGACCTGGTTCCATGCCGGTGGAGTAGAATGGCAGAGCTACGATGATGCTCCAGTCTGGCAGTCCTCCCCATCCCCTGACATGTGCTACAGCTGACTAGCCCTCAAGCCTGAGGATAGGAGTGAAACTCTGGGCCACTGAGCAGGTGTGCTGACACTGCAAAGAAGTATTTACCTTGACAAAATTGTTTAAAGAACAAAGAGAAATCTGAATTGACAGGCTCTTGTTCCAACAACAGATTTTAATAATTTGTGACCCTAACCATGATCCTGAAAACACCAATGCATGTAACTATGCAGATGTGAGTAGTCTTTTAAAAATCAATCACTCATGCATATACAGTTAAGCAGGCTTCTAACTACTTGCAGGATCGGGGCTCAAGTTTCCTCAAATGCTTTTTTAAAAAAGAATTGAATTCATTATACAGCAGTACTTTAATACCTTTCCTTCTTCTCAGGAGTTACATTTGTTTTTCAATAGGGTGTTTAAATGTTGCTATAAGTTTATTAAAAAATCACACTTCAGATTGTCGTGGCATTATAGCCTGTTTCACAAATGCTCAGTTTTGATTAATTAGCCCCATCCTCACCTACTGATCCACAGAAAATGTATCTCGCTTCTCCTATTACAAGCAATAGGAGCTACAAAGACTTTTAAAATAATAATAACAAATAAACAGGTCTCAAATATATACTTTTCAAATCCTTAGGATTTTTCAATCTTCATCATTTTTGGGTCTGACTCATGCAGTAGGCAGAGGGTGGTTTGTGGTAGGGAGTGAACACTCTCAGTCATAAGAGACACAGTGGAGGCAACATGAACTGCATATGTATAGCTGAAGGGAAAATTTGGAATCGCGAAAAAAGAAAACCTCAAAATAATAATAAGTGAAAGGGTCCAGAAATACTCCCTTTCCTTTTCAGTCTGCACCCAAGAGGCAGATACACACGTACAAGACCCCTTTAATTTGACAGAAACTATCTGGGACAAAGGAACCATGTTTGCTTTTCCTTGAATAATGAAAAATATATATTCCTGAAACTACTGTTCGGTTTCCTTTCATGGCATACCATTGCCAATGTTTGGGGCTACTGTCTTAAAGAAAGAATGTATCAAAACACGCTGCCTTCTCTTAGCTGCCAACATAAACTGGAAAACTGCTGGACACCTCTTCACCCATAAGAGTAGGGAGAACCCCAAAGTATTAAATCCATCATATGCTATGCTGTGCAATACCCATACCTAAATATGTCTTAGCAAGAATTTGTATCATTCCTAAGCAGAGAAACTGGGTGTTTTCAGACAAGATGCTACCCCACATGGCAACCCAGAAGCCACGGATCCAACCGGCTGTCTGAAGGTGGAGGGCTGGATGCATACTCCTGTCAGCCACAGAACACTCGCTCATTGCCACGCACAGAGCCATGCTGGGAAATCCAGAGTGCTTCGTGTGAGGCCAGCCAAATGTATAGTGATTGCTTCCATGGCTGGAGTAGCCAATGCTGAGAGCCGCACATTTAAATTGCTCCCCATGCACTCCACTTGCCTGGGTGCTCTGTCACAGACACACACACACCCAATCACCTTGCTCGTTTGAAAACACACACTTTCTGAAAGGGAAAAAAAAGTATTCCTCTTTCAAAAGGTTTTGAAATGGTTCACAAATAATAGTTTAATTAACAAACTGGAGGTAGTGTGGGGAGAATCCCTTGTGTGAAAAGATGCACAATTCAAACACCGCTTGAATCTGATGAAACAAGGAAAGCAGCCAAGTAAGTCATAACAGAATTGTCCCCAAATAGGGGACAAACACATTTTCTTTCTGGGTCAGTCTGATGGAAGCTTGACGACATTAACCTATCTGGATTTTCTCCTCCCTCCCCCACCTTCTCAGTGTTTTTTTTAGTTAGACTTCCCATCCCTGAGTCTAATATGCTAAACAGGAGGGGGAAAGACAAAAATATAGAAAGTAACCTACGAAGTATAGAGATATGAAAATAATATTCATATCAGACACACACTGGTTTTGGTGCAGATAGAGACATACACACAACCTTTATGCACACATACAACTTTAATACAATAAAGCACACACAGCAGGTACAAGGTGTGCGAGGGGCACCCTGAAAGGACAGCTATGTTAATAATGAAAAATACAAAATTCAAAATACTCGGTCATCTTAATGCAAAAGGTCAAAAATAAGGAGTGAAACAAACACAAAAAAGTTTTTACACGAATGCATCACATCTCTGACAAACCATGAGTTGATATTATAGATGGGCATTTAGAAAACATTTTAACCACAGGACACAGGGCTAGATGAACTAATATAGATACAATAAACCTCGCACCTCATAAATGGATCTTCATATGGAGCCTAACACAACCTCTTTTTAAGAGAGTCTCACAGCCCAGTTAAAAATATGCCATGACAACAAAAGTGAATACATTTCAGGAAGTGTAAGGTTTTGACTGGGATTTACAACTGACAATTTTAAAAGTTCTATATTATAAAATAATTAAGCCTCTCCTGCAGCACCATTATCCTGTTCTTAGTCAACGTCAATACAAACACTTTGTGTGTAGTCTGCTGTGCTATAGGTAAAATGCATATTAGACAGCACTGCTCAAAATAAATATGTTCATATGAACAAGGTTTGCTATCGAACAACTCCAGCTTATAGCGCACTGCAGGAAAACTGCATGTTACAAAATGTTTGTGTAGATGCGGTCTTTGTGTTGCATCAACCTTTTTATGTAGAAGTTACTAATACTGCTCAGTTAAATTGTTAGGACCCTACAGGAGATTAGGGCGCTACGATGCTAAATACTATGCCAATACATAAGAGAGACTCCCCTCCGAAACCCTACAAGGCTAACTAGACAAAGCAGACCAAAAGGAAGATCATAGGGTATTAGTGCACTAAATAGATTAAATGACTCAATCAAGGTCACACAGGAAGCAGCCTGTGACAGAACCAAGGACTTAACCCACATCATCTGAGATCCTTTCTGGACACAATTCAAAGTGCTGGTTTGGGCCTTTAAAGCCCTGAACGGTCTGGGCCCCATATTTCTAAAAGATCGCCTGTCTTTCCAGGCCCCATTGTGGCTCCTGTGATTGGCCGAGAGCACCTCCCTGTGAGTACCATTTGTTGGCCTTGTTCATGTTCACACAACGAAGGCTCGCAGGGAGGCGTTTTCAGTTGCTGCCCCAGTGCTATGGAATTCCCTTCCCCCGGAAGATTGTTTGAGCCTGAGCATCTTCTAGAGGTGGTGTAAGACTTTTTTTATTTGATAAGGCATTTAGCAGGTGGGGATAGGGGGACAGGGTGAGGTTTGGTGGGTGGTTTTGTGGTAAGGGTGTGAGAAGGGGTTCAATGAGGAAGTAGTGGTAGAAAGGTTTTGTCCGGGTTGTGGGGTTTGTTTGTTTTTTAAAAAAGGTCTTTTTATATTCGTTTTTAATGTTTTTGTGGTTTGTAAGCCACCCTGAGCCTCTGGGAAGGGCGACATTTAAATTTAAATAAACAAATTAAACAAATAAGCACCTTAGTTATAAGACTATCATCTCGCCGCACTCCCCACCCCACTAAGATTTTCCTGGGAGTTTATAATCACATATAAATAGGTCTCTACAGAATGAGAGAAGCAGCAGATAGTTCAAACTGTCAACCTAATTTTGGCTAACCTTTTAGAATGGCATTTTTCCATATGCACTTCAAAGAACCATACCAGTATTAATACACTGTTTTACAAAAGAACTGTATTCACTAGAGTAGGCCAAGGTAGAAAGCTGCAGCTACAGGATGTTAAAAACTGAGACAACTGGCAGGCTTCAGGCACAACAGGGACCTTCTCCCCTAACCCTGAAGAGGAAAAAAACCAACCAACAACCAAACAAAAAGGTATTTGGAATTGTTCTAGACATATACAGATCTATTAAAGAATTCCCTACTCCCTTCCTTTGTAGAGATCATGACTTTAGCTACACTCCTCTGATTCAGAACCTTGGTTATTATGGGTCAGCAAAGACAAGATAGTACCATGCTAGTTCTATATTCCTGGGGCTTTCCAGCACAAGTTAGACTGGAGAAAATGTCTGAACAAGACACCTGACATAGGGTGTCTGCACACAAGCTGCAAGGGCCCAATCCCCGCGTAGCCCTGTGGCATGCAAGCGTAGCTGCCACACTGCGGGGCAAGCATGGGACCTGGGCAGATGGTTTCCCACCCCCCCACCCCCCAGGGCTGCCAGGTGGCCAGGCCACTGGCAGATACCCTGCCATGACCAAAACAGACCAAGACAGCAGCCACATGAGCAGGCTCCTGGCCCTCCCCTGCCTCCTTCCCCTGGCCCGGCCAAAGTTCCGCCCCTGGCCATGACATGGCGGTGCCCGACAGGTGACAGCACCCGTTGTGCAAAGCCCCACCGTGGCGCTCACTGCAGAGCAGTGCAGAAGGAGCCCCAGCACACGAACAGCCATATCTTGGGCAGCCCAGCTGATGTAAGGCAGCTACGCGATGCATCCTCAAACTTTTTCCAAAAATGCAGCACGTAGCAGTTGCCCCGGGGGTGGGGGGGGGGAGGGGGACACATCTGGTGGATGCCAGGCACACTGTGCACTGCATCACGTGTGCCGGCTGCCCGGAGCGGGTTAAGGCTACTCAAGGTGTGGTGGCCTCCCCCAGGCTGTCTTGTGTGGCTGCAGCCATTGTACTTTTATCCATTTCAGACTGACACATTTATCTATCTTTCCTTTCATGGTAGGAATGCATATTCCTGTTTCCCTGAAAATACCAAATGCAGAGATTGTAATCACCAGGGTTCCTGATTTTCTGTTTAGTATGGAAAACCAGAGAAAAACATGGAATTCCTGTTTTCCCGGAGAAAAAACACAGAATTCCAGGTTTTTCTGGGGAATTTCTGACTGCAAAAACTCACCAGCAGCAGCCGAAATTTCAAGGAGGCAAAAGCTCTGTGGAGGTTCTGATGTGCAGCTGTGTCCAAGAGAAGAGATTTGGCCCAAGAAGAACACAGCGGCGCCTGGTTTTTGGTGAGGCAGAGGTATGTTGGGGTCCATGCCAGCGAGGAGTGAGTTGGAGCAGCTCCCCCACTTCCATCTGCAGAGGGAGACACTTGGGCTCTGTGCTGGGGCTGGCTGGTGTGGCATATTGTTTTATTTTGTTATTCGAGTGGCAGTGGCAACCAGTGTATCAAATTGTCACAAAAACGAATAATTTGCAATAAACAGTTTCTAATTTTAACAGCCGAAAAATGCAGATTTTGGTGTTTTTAATCCAAGAATTTGGGTTTGGTTTTTTTTCCAGAGAATTTCCACTTTTCCCATTAAAATTTCTACAGGACAGTTTCTACAGGACAATGGTCCATCCAATAAATCCTGGCTCAATTCTTATAAGGAGTGTTACATTAAAATGACAATTTGAATTTCATAAAATGAAGTATTTGAAGGGTAAGTGCCTCAACACTGCATTGCTTAGTAGTATACATTGAGACTCCCATTTTGATCTTGGGTGCAGCCAAAAGGAAGGCAATCTCCCAGCAGCACAAGAACACCACATCCTTGGACACACAGGTTACCCATTTTGAAGCTGATAGCAGGAGGTCCAAGACCAAATAACTGATGTGCTGAAGATTGGGAAGATGTGTTTTCTAGTGTTCTACTGCATTGGGTTGATTAATTGTGGCCTCTCCACTGACTGTACATGAGGGTTTGAGTAGGCATGCATTAGGCATTCAGGCTCTGTTCCATGCTATCTGCCCTTCACTTTCAAATTCTCAACAAAGTTTTGTAAAAATTACAGTGTTTCTAAAAGTAAAGCAAATAAAATAAAAACGTGCAGGTAATGCAAAAGCACCACAAAGGAAAGCCCAAAGGGAACTTGAAGAAGATAAATTTACCAGGAATTTGCAGACTCAGATCCATTGTGGTTTCAGATATGCAATTTCTTGATTTAATTAAGGATTCATATTACTGATCTGTATTTAAATCAATTTTAAAAAATAATTTTAAAAATCATTACATATGCACAAAATGGCCACTGGACCATTCTGCTCATTAACAAAATGGACACCAGATGTTCTGCACATATGTGCCCCATTTCAAAACCTGCTTACCTTTTGGAAAAGGGTAGCCGGTCTGCACATGCACAGAATGGCTGCTGTGCACGTGCAGACTGTCTGCCCTTTTCCAAAATGGCAGTGACACTGCTGTTGCCATTTGGAAAAGGGTGCACATGAGCAGAATGTCTAGCAGCCCTTTTGAGCATGCACAGAATGGTCTGGCAGTCATTTTGTGCATGCAAAATGATTTTTTTTAAATTATTTTAATTTTTCTATAGATTTAAAACTGACCCACAACAGGTGTGCTGCCACTGTCACAGTTCAGTACAGATTAATCCATAATGGTCAACTATGGGCCATTATGGATTAATCAGAGTCCGTATTCCTGGCTGCACGATGAAGTCAAGGAGTCATCCCTTCTTCCTATAGGTGCTGTTTCTTCTGCCCTTGGAAAGAAACCTAGTGTTGCTCTTTCTTCCCATCTTTCCATTTCTTTTTCCCTCTCTCTCTTTTAATTTGCACACAGCAAAAAGAACCTTTGCTTGTTCTAATAAATCATGTTTGTAGGAGAACGTTTCAGTAACGAGGCCTTCAGATACTGTCCTTTGAAAGCCTGTCAATTTAAGGACATTATGATGAGCATTGAGTACAGCATTCCTTACCAATGAATATGAACCCATTTTAAGTATATGAAGTTAGTACCACATGTTCCAGAGAGACACAGGAAACCAAAATTGAGAATGCTAGGGACCCTCCAACAGGTGGCTGGGGAAATTCCTGGGAGACTCACAAATGCCATTTGGAGCTGTATTAGTAACTAGTTTACAACCCATGATGATTTTAGTTCCAGATATTTATAGAGTTATGAACTTTCCTAGGGACTGTGAAATTACAGACAAATCCCACGTTAAAACAATATATAAACATTGGGTGTTAACTAGGAGTGTGAAGTTCGGACGCAGATCAATACAAATCGTCCGAATTTGGACAGTTCGTATTGATGTAATGAACTTGGGGGGAGGGGAATATGAACCAAAAATAGGTTTGTATTCCCCCTTACAGATCTATCAAAGCTCCTTGGAGTGGCACTGGTACTGCTCCAAGGAGCTTTATGGGCTGGGGAGGGGGCAGAGGGCCCAGGAAGGTGTGGGTAGAGGGTAGGAGGGTAGGCTGTACTTTACTTTATCAGGCAGATGGCAGTAAAGTCTGCCAGGTACAATGCCGCTAGGGCCCTGGCCATAGAAGATGTTAGTGTTGGTCAGCAGGGGTAGCCATCTGCCTGTGATGTTCTAAGACCAACTAGAGGGGTAGAAGTCACACGGTTTGGCTGGGACGGGTGGGCTCCACCAAGCGCTAGGTGAATACTTAACTATACGGTCTGCCCTCACGAGCACCCTATTCAGGCACACTGATGGCAGTTTACTGACAAGATATTAATTCACGGCCATAATGCGGGCCATGATGGCAAACCGGCAGAAAATCTCCCCTGGGGACTTTGGGTCTCCTTCCTTCAGGATTGGGGAAGCCAGTTTTGCAGCAGCTTGCCTGAACAGGGTATTTGCACCATAGTCCGATGGCACTCTCTGGCTTACCGGTGTTATGTCCGGGTGACCCTACCCCCTTCCTGCTGTTAACTGGTGTGTCTATCTCCTCTCCAGTGCTGCCCTCCACTGTAGACAGCTGGTGGCGATCATCGGCCACAGCTTGGTCTGCTGGGCCAGCAAGACAGTTGGGAAAATGTACTGGGGTACCCAGCTGGAGCTGTCAGCACACGTAGAGTTCTACTAGAAAGGCTGCAGAGGCATCACTTGCTCCCCATGATGTTGGGTGGAGCAACTAGGGGGCCCCGGCCAGGGATTATCGTCCTCCACTTAGGGGATAATTATTTGGTTCACTTGAAACGGGTCCAGTTTATTAAGAGCATAAAAAGTGATATGTGGGATTAAACTGCTGGGTTAACCCAGCCACAGCAATAGTTTGGACTAACTAAGTCGAAAGGATGACTTGGGGCAAGGCAGTTCCACCTCAAAGAATGGACAGGACCAGAAAAACAATTAATAGGGAAATAGGAAAATGGCTGAGGCGGTTCGGGAGTGGGGGGGGAGAAGATACCATCACACCATCTCTCACAGGAAGCTTGAGCTTTTCCGCAGCAACGGGGTTCATCTGTTCCCAGCAGGTAATGAATGTTACCTACTTGCCCTGAAGGACAAGCTCAAGGATGTCTTAAGTAAGATGAGAGGTTAGGTGGGTGTTGGGCCCGTCCAGCTAACACCAGTGGCCCTTCGTGGCAGGGGTCCAGTGCTGTGCCATAGATTAGTATAAAATTGATAGGAAGGTGACACCTCCCACAAAAGTAGCCTCCCTGGGAGGGGTGACCTACAAGGGTGGCAGGGATAGGTATGGTCTCCAGCTTGCGGGCACCTTCCTCTACTCTGGAAGGACCTTGGACTCCTCCCCAAAATCCTAGCTCAGGGGAGGGGGAGACGTTTTGGTTAATAGGGGCTTGGTACCCGAGGGTATAATCGGGCCAACCCCTGAGGTTAGGTGATGTTTAATGTTAGTTGAAGTACTGGACCCAAATGGCATAGGCAAATACCCACCTACCCTGATCAGAAAGTTAATCAGTAATTTGAGTAAAGAGAGCGGCCATTTATTTTATTTTACTATTTTTATACCCCGCCCCCTCCTACTCAAGAGCAGCTTTAATTTAAATACACTTAACGTTGTCGTGTCTCATTCAAGATGCGCCGGCAATTAAAGATGGCAACATTGATTAATGCAAATCAAAATGCTTCATAGTGGGAAATAAAATGGGAACTGTAAATCATGTGAGTGACTGAAAAGAAGAGTGTAAGATGTTATATGATAAAAGGCTTTAAAACTGGTAAGAAGATAAGGACAATCACTCCTCAGTGTACTTTAAAGTGGCTAAAGCTCCTTGGTGGACAATTTTGTTGTGTTTGAGTCCTGAAGATCAATCTTCTTAAAGCCCAAAAGCATCAATTTTAGATCCTTTCCCCTATCCTGTCTTGTAGTGAAAGTTATAACGCTGTCGCTTTTACACCAAGATTTTTAAGTTTATGTTAATTTACAATGAGAGAGCTGGAGAAGGTTAAAAGCCAAAGATTTGGAGACAGTAAGATATCGGTCATGTCCCTTGGGACTAGGCCCCTTGCTCCTTTTTATCATGCATGACCCTGTAAGAATGTGCAATGTGATAGTCCAGAGAAAAATCTCTGGGCTGTCAAGCTGGACTTTTGCTGGATGCTATTCAGAAGTGATAGTCATGCCTGTCTTATGTAAAGACTTATAAAAAGGTAGTGCATTATTTGTACTGTAGCCGCTTGTAATTAGAAGGACACATGCTTAGAAAAGCAGGAACTCTGATAATCAGTCATCGTAAAAGACCAAAAGTTAAATATCAAAAGTGACTAAATCCTTCTAGGGAAGAGAAAACAGTGAAAATTTAAGTGAGCTATGGATTTTTAGGTTCTGTAATAGCAGAGTTAGTTACGGTTGCATTATCAGGTGAGTTTTAAACCTCTGTCAGAGCAATTGCGGCTCTCTTATGCTGGTAATTAGTGCACGTGTCATCGCACTATTCCACTTTTATGCTGAAAACACCCATCATTGTAAAAGTACCATTTGGGGACCCTGCCATGTGCAAGCGTTCCCATGGTGTAAAAGTGAAATAGTGCATTCCCTCCCAGGAAACGCATGAAAGTGGCTTGACTAACTAGCCAGTAGCCCTGGATTAGGATTTGCCTTTCAAAACAGCACATCAGTCAATATTACATCATTCAGAGCTCAGAAATTCTCTCGGCAGTCCCGCTAAGTTACATTGGCGGGCTTTTAACAGTTGACATAATGCTCCATTTGTTTTTTTTTAAGTCAACACAATCCTTTCCATTATGCTACTTCTACTCTAAATGGTATTCCATGGTACTTGCACAGCTAGATATGTGCATCACCTGGTATATTGTAATCCAGAAAATAAAATATGGCAATAGGATAAAATTATATTAAAGTGATATTTTATTTTTAAGCAAAAAGAGCTCTGGCGTGAATGAGGTGGATAGGGAGTTTAGAACATTAATCTTTCACTAATAGATATCGATTTAAAATATGATTACTTTTATAAGACGGATAAGAGAAACATTAGTCCAGCATAAGCATTCAGGTTCACACAGTGATAAGCATGGCATAAATACCTAGAGAGTCTGTCTGGTATGTCATTGGGGGTGAGACAGGTGAGGGGTAGGACAGGTCATTGGGGTGGGACAGGTTTTACCATGAAGAGAAAGCCAGTATACTGTGCCTTGTGTTTGCAGCATAGCTCTCTGATATGTGCCCCTGCCAATTCTAGTGAAATGAGTTTCCTGTGGGCTCAACGTTACTTAACCCCGATATCGAGATTTTACCAATGCAATTTCTATAGAATGTACGAGCGCGGTTTTCAATGGCAGCCGCAAGTCTAAACGCCACCCATGCAACTTTTCTAACAGCAGATTATTTGAATTCACACGCTCTGTGGCACAATGGCCACATTCATACCTGACGCTGTAAAAACAACGTGAGGCAAAGACGCGGCAGTGGGGAGGAACCAGATGCTGGAAGTAGCACCGGTGCGAATGGGCGTCTGCTGCAGTTTTACTCGCACATGACAGGGCTGGATTTTGCACCCTGTCATGAGTGAGTAAAGTCGCAGCAGACCCCCATTTGCACCAGCAGTAATTCCAGCATCGGGTTCCTCCCCACTGCCGTGTCTTTGCACCGTGTCGTTTTTACAGTGCAGCAGCATCAGGTGTGAATGTGGCCTAAAACAGGATTAATCTTTCTGTCAAATTCAGTCAGGCTGAAGAATGTAGTGAGGTCATCTGCTGCACCTACTACAACCACATATAAGGACATAAATTTGTATGCAAACAGCCATTGCTAGTTGTGGTCAGCAAAAAATACTAAGTCTTCCAAAAATCATCTCAGAATACTTTGTTGTTACTTTTCTGGGTTTTCACAGCAACTTGCTGTTTCATTAGCTTTTGTTATTCCTTTCCTAAAGCTTGAACAATGTAAATCAATATGCAGATCTCACTTCCACAATGGTGACCTTTAGTAAGTTATTTTGAAAAATCACCTCACTTGTTTAATGTGACCTATTGCCCACAGGAACTCATAGAAATAAAAGATGCACCTAGTCAGACCCCTAGACAGTCAGGTATAACAAAGCATGTATGATAGAAAATTAAAGGTTTGTGAAAAATAATAGAGCTATCCCATAACCCACTTGGGAATCAGCCTAACCCAGACTGAAGCAGAATCCATTAGGTAAGCAAGCTACATTATAGACTATAAGAAGATAAAATAATGTACTTCTAATCCCATTTCCCTTTCTCTACCCCCTGCTTTATGGACCAGATCCTCAGCTGGTTTAAGTTAACACTACATTGTCTTCAGTGGGGCAACACCAATTTGTGCTGGTAAAGATCTAACTCTGTATTCCAGAATAATGTAATGTTCCTTTTCCAAAACAAATTTTGAATTTACTTTAAATCACTTTTTCTCTTTTCACTTATCCTTCTTCTTTGAAGATTTTGATCTGTAAAGAAAGCTATCTGTTGCCAGCCCATAAAATTCTATAGGTCAAATTTATTCCTCGTATAACTCAATGGAGGTCAGTGAGTTATGCCCGGGATGAACATGGCTCAATAGCTTCAGCTATGCTGAATTTGGAAAATGTTCTCCTGACCTTCAGTGTAATGCTAAAAACAGATCTTGTCTGTCATCACCAGTCAGTGAGACTGCAAATAAAGCAGAAGTCACAGCTCCTGTAATGAAATTCCAGGAGTGTCTATTGAAGTCCAGCTAACAATAGCAACATCTTGCAATACACCAAAGCCATTTTTACCTTGATAAAAGAAGAGGAAAGTTCTGTACAAGGGCCATGTCATTTAAGATTTGGCATTATGGGAAGGTTTAGGGCCCAATCCAAGGCCAGTGGAATCAATGGAATTCTTCGTTACATTTTGATACAGACATTCAAAGACTTCAGTGCAAAAATAATGAGTTTCTTATAGGACCATGCTCATGCCTAACTAAACTCCACAGAAATCAGCTCTGTATATCCTTACACCAAGTATTAATTTGATCCTTGGCATAACATAACTAAATTAGCTAAAAACATGGATGTGCTCCTCATGAATGCAACTGGTGATGAACATGCTTTTTAAAAAGGCTATATTCTAGATTATTATGCAGTAATTGCAAGTGAGAAGTACAAATGAAAGTAGGGGCTGTGGTTTGTTGTTTTTTGGTTTTTTACCGTTTATAAATGGCATAACTGATTAAATTAAATTAAATTAATTAATAACTGATTAAATTAACAGCTTTAACACAGGGACCTTACTCAGGCTAGTAACAAGTCTCAGGGAAGGGCCCTGTGTGGCCCAAAATCTTATATTCCCTCACCAAAAGAGGTTAATCCACTTATTAAAGTAAGGGATTGTTGACAGTGCCTAGAACTAGATGGAATTTGTGGTTCCTTAATACAGTTTTACTACTACAGATTATTCCTAATTTGTTGTATTCTGTCCTATTTCACTCCTGAATTTCCACTCAGTTCTGGAAATGCAGCTCAGTCACAACCTGAACCTTACAAACTATTCCATTCTCAACATTTTTTAGGCTTTGGCTGCCAAGCTTTGAAGGTTGACCATCCCCCCCTCCTTGATTCTCTCCACTCCCTCAGTTTCCAGGGTTTAGTTCTCAACTGATTCCCTCCTGTTTCTCTAACTTCTCTTTCAAAGTTTCTATTGCTGGTACCTTCTCTGACTCTCTTCTGCTCCCAGTTGGACTTTCCCAATGCTCTGTCCTTAACTCTCTTCTCCCTTTACACACTCTCTCTGGGCAAACTCTTGGAATCTCATGGCTTCTAGTATGTTGATGACTTTGGAAAATGTTGTGTCCATTTGGATACCAGCTGTTCGAAAGTGGTAGCTCATTTCTGTTTTGGTGCTATAATTTGCAGACAAAAATTGTTAGAATAATAATAATTGCTGGTTAGTAACCAGGGGTGGCTGGTGGGTTTTGAGTTTGGAGGGGCAGTAAGGCTGGCCGGCCGGCAGGCCGGTGGGCGGAGCCAGGGCAACAGTGGGCGGAGCCAGGGCAATGGTGGGCGGAGCCAGGGCAATGGTGGGCGGAGCCAGGGCAACGGTGGGCGGAGCCAGGGCATAAGCCAGAAGCAAGGAGTTCCCAGGGTTAACATCGAATGGAAGAAAACACAGTCTACATGCACATCAAGCTTAAAATAAATAATGTATAAACCCCAAACACAGGGAAACACAGAAAACACTGGCAAAACACTGGCACAACACAGCAGCAAGGAGTTCCCAGGGTTAACATCGGATGGAAGAAAACACAGTCTACA
>QEPC01006548.1:3238977-3283322 GCA_003113815.1 Sphenodon punctatus | reverse complement strand
CCTAGGGGGAGGATGCAGGGTGGGTGGGTGGAGGGGGGTGGAGGAGGTCGGGTACAGGGTGGGGGAGGAGGGATCAGTCAGTCTTACCTGATGAGTCTGACTGCTCCTTCCTTCTCCTCCCAGGCTAGGCATAAGCGGGGGGAGTTTAGTTGTTTTGCTTTTGTTTTTAAATTGCCCACATATCCCTGCACGCAGAGCCAGGACGCGTGGGCAATTTTTTAAAAAAAAAAACCAGCACAGCAGTTCCTGCTGCCACTGCTACTTCCCCACCGCACACCCCACTCTCAGCGGCGAGCAGCAATGCCAGCAGGAGCAGCAGCGGGAACTGGCGCAGAGACTGAGGCATGCGCGCTTCCTCCCTGCCTCAGTCAGTCCCCTGAGAGAGATCTCAGGGGACTGACTGAGGCAGGGAGGAAGCGCGCATGCGCGCTTCCTCCCTCCTCAGTCCCCCAAGTCAAGCTATCTCGCTAGGGCTGTCATCGCGACTGCCCTGGCGAGATCTTCCATTGTGCCCATTGAGCGCAATTGAAAGGCTTTACCCCTCCCTCCACAGCACGTCCCATGAGTGCTGTGGACAGAGGAGTTCAGCCACCCAAATCGTGTTTTCCAGAGGAAAACGCTTTGGGCGGTTGAGCAGCTGAGCCTTTTTGTCCCTTCGGGGACCCACTCCCAGTGTGGATGGGTCCCCGAAGGGAGAAGAACACAGTGACAGCTACAGAAGCCTCTGCAGCAGCTCAGAGGCTGTTGTAGCTGACATAAGCGGCAGCGGGTTGTTTTTTTAAAAAAACACAAATAAAAACAGTTTTGGCGCCGGTAGCCCCCGCAGTGCTTTTGGGGGGCACTGCCCCGAACTCTCTACAGGGGGAGCCACTGCTGTTAGTAACTATCTAATACTGATGGTATGGGGTTCGGGTTATTCTTGGTTTTTGAAGTGTTTGAGTTGATTCTATGGTTTGTTTATTATTGCTGCAGGTTGGGTTCGCTCAGATCCCAAATTTTCAGAAAAATAGCTAGTTGAATGACCACGGGTTGACTTTTGTTTAATGATTGTGTTAAGGTGCTTTCCTTAGTTTGTTATAACATGTTCTTTGAATTCTGATTGTGTATCTTGTTATTGATGGTTTTAAGTTAATTGTATTTGTCTATTTTGTTATAACTTTTGGTTACTACAAATAAAGGTTATACATACATAGTATGTTGATGACATCCAACTCTAGCTCTCTACCTACACCCTTTCCCTCCAGTCTCACATTACCAATGGTCTCTCTAACATCTCTGCTTGGATGTCTCACTCTGCTTGGAGATTCTCATGATCAACTCAAGCTTAATATGTTCAAGACTGAACTCCTCATTTGCCCCATAAACCATTCTTTCCATCCTTCTTCTCTCCATTGATGGCAACCCCTTCCAGACCATCCCCAGGCATGGAGCCTGGAATTCATCTTTGATTCCTCCCACTCCTTTGCACCTCGTATTCAGTCTGTTGCTAAGCCCAGTCACTTCTCCATATATAACATTGCTAAAATCTGGCCTTTCCTTACTAATCCCACTGCCAGAAACTCTAGTCCATGCTCTTTATTATTATTATTATTATTATTAAACATTTATAAAGCGCCAGTAACAACCTGGCGCTGTACAGAACATACAATCAGCTGCGGTCCCTACCTGTGGCTTACAATCTAAAAGACAAGGAGGGGGAGACAAGGAGAGGGGACAGCGGGAGAGACATGGGAGAAGACAAACAAACATTCAGGCGGATGCGAAGTCTCAGGTGCGTGTACTTGGCTTGGTTACAAGGTGGTCGGTAGCAGCAGTCAGCAGAGGAGGGCTGACAGTAAGAGCAAGGGGAAAGACTAGAGGGCATTGGGAAAGGCAGCATGGAAAAGGTGGGTCTTGAGGAGGGATTTGAAGGAGCGGAGGGAGGAGGCAAGGCGGATGTCGGCAGGGAGGGAGTTCCAGGCATGCGGGGCAGCGAGGGAGAAGGGACGAAGGCGGTTGGGCGAGCAGGAGAAACGAGGGAGAGCGAGGGAGGGGACAGAGGAAGAGCGGAGAGCGCGCGCAGGAGTGCGTAGGGCGATTAGGTCCGAGAGGTAAGGGGGAGCTTGGTCATGGAGCGATTTGAACGTGAAAACCAGGAGTTTGAACAGGATACGTTCAGGAAGGGGGAGCCAGTGAAGGGAGAGGAGGAGAGGCGTTACATGGTCGAAGCGACGGGCAGAGTGAATGATCTTGGCGGCAGAGTTTTGGATCGCAACAAGGGGGGACAGGTGGGAGCGAGGGAGGCCAGCAAGGAGGAGGTTGCAGTAGTCGAGGCGAGAGATAACCATGGCATGAACAAGGATTTTGGCCGAGGAGATAGATAGAAAGGGGCGTATGCGGGCAATGTTGAGGAGAGCGAATCGGCAGGATTTGGCCACAGAGTCAATGTAAGGTTTAAAGGAGAGGTGCGTGTCAAAAATGAAGCCCAAGCTGCGGGCACGGAGAACAGGACGGATGGTGACCCCATCAATGCAGACGGTCAGGTCAGAGGGAGAGGAGGGGGATGGAGGAAAAATGAGGAGTTCAGTCTTGGCCATGTTCAGTTTGAGTTGGCGTCGGGACATCCAGGCGGAGATATCAGAGAGGCAGTCGACGAGGCGTGAGCGGATAGAGGAGGAGAGAGAGGGGGTAGAGAGATAGAGTTGGGTGTCATCAGCATAGAGATGGTATTGGAATCCGTGGGAGGCAATAATTTCGCCAAGGGACAGGGTGTAGATAGAGAAGAGGAGAGGGCCAAGGACAGAACCTTGGGGAACCCCAACCGAGAGGGGAAGGGAGGGGGAGGTCGACTCGGGGAGGGAGACATTAAAGGAGCGGTCAGAGAGGTAGGAGGAGAACCAGTCAAAGACAGAGCCACGGAAGCCCAAAGAGTAAAGCGAGTCCAAGAGGAGCGAGTGGTCGACAGTGTCAAAGGCAGCAGAGAGGTCAAGGAGGACAAGAACGGAGTAGTGGCGCTTCGATTTAGCGACAAGTAGATCATTGGTGATCTTGGCCAGGGCAGTTTCAGTAGAGTGGAGGGGGCGGAAGCCGGACTGGAGAGGGTCCAGGGAGGAGTTGGCAGAGAGGAGGTTCAGGCAGCGGGAGTAGACGACACGTTCCAGGAGCTTCGAAGCAAAGGGAAGGAGGGAGACCGGCCGGTAACTAGAGGGATCGAAAGGGTCCAGGGTAGGCTTTTTGAGGATGGGGGAGACAGTGGCATGTTTGAAGGCAGAGGGGAAGGAGCCTGTGGAAAGGGAGAGATTGACGACATGCAGAAGGGGGGGAGCGACAGTGGGAGCAATAGAGGTCAGGAGGCGGGAGGGGATCGGGTCAAGGGGGCAGGTGGAGGGGTTGGATGAAGAGAGAAGAGCAGAGATTTCCTGGAGAGAGGCAGGAGGGAAGGATGCGAGGAGGGAGGGGGGCGGGGGGCGGAGGGAGGCAATATCCCGACGGATCTTGTCAATCTTGGAGGTGAAGAACGATGCAAGATCCTGAGCAGCAAGGGAAGAGGGCGGAGGAGGGCAGGGGGGTTTGAGAAGGGAGTCGAAAGTAGAGAAAAGGCGGCGAGGGTCGCGGGAGAAAGATTCGATCCTAGAGGCATAATAGCGATGCCTAGCTAGGGAGATAGCCGAGGAGAGGGAGGAGAGGGAGAATTTGTAATGGAGGAAGTCAGGGAGGGAGCGGGATTTGCGCCAGAGGCGTTCGGCAGCCCGGGTGCAGGAGCGGAGGTAGCGGATGGCAGGGGTAAGCCAGGGGCGGGGGTCGAGGGGGCGGACGGGGCGAGCAGAGGGGGGGGCAAGAGAGTCAAGGGTCGAGGAGAGAGAAGCGTTGAGAGCAGAGACAGCAGAGTCAGGGGAGGAGGAGGCGAAGACGGGGGGAAGAAGGGGGGAAAGATGTGCGGCAAACTCCGAGGGAGTAAGGGCCTGCATATTGCGGAAGGGGCGCATAGAGGGGGAGGCGGAGGGGGGTCGGTGGGAAAGGCTGAAGGAGCCGAGGAAGTGATCAGAACTAGGGAAGGGGTCAAAGGAGAGGTCAGTTAGAGAACAGTTTCGAGTGAAGACGAGGTCGAGGGAATGGCCGTCAGTATGAGTGGGGGAGTCGGTCCAGAGTCGGAGATTAAAGGAGGAAGCGAGAGAGAGAAAGCGGGAAACAGAGGGGGCGGAGGGCGTGTCAACGTGAATGTTGAAATCACCAAGGATAAGAGTGGGGATATCATCGGAGAGGAAGAAGGTGAGCCAGGATTCAAAGTCCGGGAGGAAAGAGGAGAGGGAACCCGGGGGGCGGTAGATGACAGCAACCCGAAGGTGTAGAGGGGAGTATAAGCGCACAGAGTGGGCCTCAAAGGAAGGGAAGGAGGAGGAGGGGGGAGGGGAGAGGGTTTTGAATTGGCAGTGCTTAGCAAGGAGCAAGCCCACACCACCACCCAGGCCCTCAGGGCGGGGGCGGTGAGAGAACGACAGGCCCCCGGAGGATAGAGCAGCCGGGGTAACAGAGTTGGAGGGCGTGATCCAGGTTTCCGTAAGAGCCAGGAGTTGAAAGGGGCGAGAGAGGAAGAGATCGTGGATGAAGGGAGCTTTAGCCACGGACGAGCGGCAGTTCCAGAGGGAGCAGGAAAAAGGCAATTGGTGTTTGGGAAGGCAGGGGATGCGGATGAGGTTGGGGGATGGGGAACGGCCGGGTTTGCGGGGTGTGAGTCGTGCACTGGCCTCGTATTGGCCACAATGGTCTGTGGAACACCTGGGTGTCGCGGGTTTGGGCCTAGGGGGAATGGGTAAGGGGGGATGAGGGTGGGGAGGGGGGATGGGCGTGGGTGAGAATAAGGGGTAGGTTGGCTGGAGAAAGGCCGCTGGTGATGGAAGAGGGAGAAGGAGGGGGTGCGTGAGAAAGGCTAGAAGGAGGGAGGTGATAGAGGGCGAGGAGGTGAGGGAGGTATAGGGAGGCATCATAGGTCCTCACTCCGGCCTCACAACGGCCACAAAACGGCCAGCGCCCTTTTGTCGCCGCCCTTCGGGCGCCGCCCAAGGGCTGCCGCCCGCTGGGGGCGGGCGGGCAGCTTTGGCCTGTGGCCTGGGCTGGGCCCTCCCAGGGGGTGGAGCCTCGCTCACCTGCAGGGGATGAGCCCTGCTGTTGCTATGGCGGCTGGGGGCTTCTGGCTGGCTGGGGGCGGAGCCCTGCCGCAATGGCTTCTGGGGGCTTCAGGGGGCGGGCGGGGCTTCTGGGGGCGGGCGGGCAGCCTTGGCCTGTGGCTTGGGCTGAGCCCTCCCAGGGGGTGGAGCCTCGCTCACCTGCAGGGGATGAATGCTCTAATAATCTCTCACCTTGATTACTGCATCATCCTTCTTGTTGGCCTTCCCCACTCTCACCGTGACTCTCTAACTTGTCTTTAACACTCCACTGCCAAAGTCATCAACCTCGCCCACTCTTTGATCATGTTGAACCTTTCCTGTTTCCTCTCCTCCTTCACATCCAACAGAAACTCCTTTTCTTTGCCTTCAAAACTCATTGCCTTCAAAACTCATTGCTACATTCTCTTTGCACTTTCTCCTATGTCAGAGCTGGGGAAAGTTGCCAATCCCAAGCAGCACATCAGCATCTTCATATGCCAAGAGCCACGATCAAATGTTACTCTGGCCCTCACACACTTACTGTGTGTGTGTCTGTGTCCTAGTGCCACTGCCTCCTTCTGCCACTGTTTGCTCCACCTCAGTCCACCCCTCATTTACTGCTCATGTCTCCTACTGCAGCTGCTCGGCTCTCCTTCCTCCACCAACAAAGGACACGGACTACCCAGTTCTGGGCACTCCTTTCTTCCCAGCTCCCCACACCAACAGGCACCACCTAGCCTGTCCACCATTCATCAAGCACTCAGCATTTGGCAGCCCCTGCCAGTGAGCAGAGATGGCGGGAGAGGTGAACGCCCAGTGCTAAGTGGTGCATGTGGAGAAGGCAGAACTGAGAGCACCGCATGGACACTCTGACTCCATGCAGCCATTTCTTTTGAGAGCAGCGGAAGAGGTTGTGGAGAGTCACATGTGGCTCCTGAGTTGCCATTTTCCCATCTCTGTCCTATGCTGTCCCCTATGTCTAGACGTCTCTCTCTCAACACACACACTCCCTCTGAACCTTCACATTCCTTCTAAAAACCCACCTCTTCCATCAGACGTGACCTAACTCCTCACCCCCACAGGATGCTCACTGATGCTCCTTTTGCCATCCTATCATTCAGGGTCCCCCTCTCCTCCTGGAGGACATGCACCTGTGACTTCTCAGCTTTACAAATGTATCCACATTGTTTGCACTATATAAATAATTAATAATACTAGCACTAATGAACGTTGAGAAATGAGAATCAAACTGGCTTCCAATTTATGATATAATGTAGTATCTGAAATCAAGTCTCTAGAAGTGAACACTGCAGCTCGTTTGCCAACACCAGACCAGTCCAAACTGAAGTCTATTCTACTCCAGAAGTATTCAGGAGAGAACACCATAGGCTTCAGTAAGGGAAGGATTGTCCTCTTTGGCGAGTAACACTATGTGTGCTACTACGTAGTAGGATTATTATATCTATGAATGTGAAAACAGAAATAATTTAGGTAGGGTGGATGGAAGATGAAAATGAAAGTCTAACATTATCTTGAGTATGGTGAGCTCAAATAATACATTTAGCAATTTATGGTTTAGTTCAGTAGTGAAAGACTTGTCTGCACAATTAGTTGGTTTAAGCTTCATCATTAAATCAGCTGAAAAAACAGCAAAAACAGCTATAAGAAGAAAATATGAATATTTTCCAATGGAAAACGGAATACAGGCATGAATGTATACATCTGAAGATTAATTAAACAAAAGATAATTGCAAGTGTAGCTAATACAGAAGAATTTGGATCTCTCATTTTATGCTCACTCATTAAAAGAAGAACTTTTATACACAGACACAGATACAGACAAACACTTTATTTACGGCTTACGCCAAATAAACTTTTATATAGTTTAGGACATTTAGAAGATACACACAAAGTACTAGAGCCTCTCTGCCATGACACAAGTTAAAGTATCAATAAACACACTATAAAACTAAGTTATTTGTATTAAAATAGTGCTTACAGGCTTTAACAAAGTGGCTCTCAAAACATTTGTTTGTGTGACCCCATTGTGAGACTTAAATATAAGCCTAATGACCCCAGACAGCAACAAAAACATGTGAAATATATCAGTTAGGATCATGACCCTACTAGTGAGACATGATTTGGGGTCCAGACCCACAGTTTGAGAACCTCTGCTCTAATCTGAAATACATCCCCAAGTCCAAATGACTACAGTACAAGTCCCTGATCCAAGGTCTGTGTGTGCAAAGTTCACTGCTGCTGACCATGCCACCTTCTGAATCTACCACTGCAGCTGCACCTCTCCCTCTCCTGGATGGTGGTGCAGTTGGGCAGTGGCAGACTTTGGTTGCAACACCATAAGTAGTTTTGGTCTGCACATACGTGGACCATGGATCAGGGCTTAAGCCAGTTTTCCTCAATAGGAGGCCTGGAAGTCAAATTCAGCCTTTTGAGCCTGTTTTTTGGTGGGCTCCAACTCCCTACCATACATATGCAGTTAGCCTGAGCGTCTGCAGCTGAAATTTGGGTTGCTCCTTCCCTCCTCCCCCACTCTTTTTCAACCACCTGTTGAAGGTTATTCAACAGGTGGTCGCCCAGCAGCTTGTGGAACATCTTGACACAACTGGATTCCTGGACCCATGTCAGTCTGACTTTCATCTTGGGTATAGTACTGAGACTGCCCTTGGTCAAGGATCTACACCAAGAGATTGGCAAGGTGTGGATGACATGACTACAAGATGTGGCAGGGGTCCACGGGATGGCTCTTAAGTGATGCTGATTATTTCTGTCAAGGAGGTTCCAGAAGGTGGTGATGGGCAATTCTGTTCCCCACCCCACATCTCCCACAAGGTTTAATCTCATCTCCCCTCCTATTCAGTGTATCTAAAGCCTCTGGAAGATTGTGTGCAGGTTTGGGGTGCATTTCCATCAATATGCAGATGACACCCAGATCTATTTGTCTTTTTCATCCCATGCAGGCCCTGCAGTCTTGGTACTTGCTCAGTGCCTGGCTAGGCTACCATTGGGGGCTGGATACAGGTGAGCCAACTGAAACTGAATCCAGACAAGACTAAAGTGATGATGGTTGGCTGGCCCTGTGATCTTGGGGGGGATTGGGACTTTTGTCATTGATGGGGCACAACCTCTCCTAATTACTCAGGTTCACAGCATTGGGGTGCTCCCGGATCCTGAGTTGCATCTGGAACATCAGGTCGTTGCTGTAGCCAGGACTGCCTTTCACCAACTCCATCTGGTGAGAAGGCTGCGGTGCAGCCCTGTCTTTCAGATATGGACTGGCCAGAGTCATCCATGCCTTCCATTACCTCAAGGCTAGACTACTGTAGTGCGTTCTAGATGGGGCTGCCCTTAAAAGACTGTTCAGGGGCTGCAGCTTGTGCAGAATGTGACAGCTTGCCTCTTGATGGGGGTGGGTTGCTGGGAGCAGATTACTGCCGCACTTCGGAGCCTACACTGACTGCCAATAGCATTCCAGGATAGGGTGTGGGTGGGTGGGGGGCAAGGGGACTGGGTTAGGGTGGGAAGGGCTGACCCCCTTGGTGTGAGGGAGGGGTGCAGCCCTTTGGGGGGGGAGACTGTCCTCTGGTGGCAGAGGAGGAAAGGGGGGTGGGAATCTCCCTTGGGGGGCTGGAGGGGGAAGGCCTCCGGGAGGGGGGTCTGCAGTCATAGGGGTCGTGCTGGGACAGGGGAATTATGGTCCATCTGGGAGTCAAGTTTGATCTGTGAGATGATCAAATGCTGTATATCTGTCCTGCTCACTGGCCCCCAGGCAGGTGGTGAGGTGATCGGGGATCAGAGGGCCCCTGGCCTCGGTTTGAAGCTGGTAAGTGTGATGTCAGTGGCTAATAAGTCGACTGCAGCCTGGGAGATGATCCTGGACCAGGCGGCCAACCGCACATGTGTTACGGAGACCTGGTTGGACAGTGAATCAGG
The DNA here is from genome assembly GCA_003113815.1 of Sphenodon punctatus. NCBI lineage: Eukaryota > Metazoa > Chordata > Lepidosauria > Sphenodontia > Sphenodontidae > Sphenodon > Sphenodon punctatus. The sequence goes on along the minus strand of QEPC01006548.1, from coordinate 3,274,248 downwards.
GCCTATATAGGCTGGCCTTGCTCCTTACAGCATCAGCCGTGGCTGGAGGGCCTTCATCTGGTGTTGGATTTGGCTGGAGACAGAGTGGGGGTATTGCGGATATACCGGGCACCCACCTGTATGGCAGTCTCCCAGTCCGCACTGACCGAGCTGATGTTGGAAGTGGACTTGCAGTCCCCCAGGGCGATAGTCCTGGGGACTTCAATATCCATGCTGACTCCAGTCTTGGAGGGGCAGAGCGTGAGTTCTGCTCTTTCCTGGCTGGGAGAACCCAGTGTGTGGCTGCCGATAGTCTTCAGGGCCCAATTCAAGGTGTTGGTGTTGACCTTTAAAGCCCTAAACGGCCTGGTCCCGCCTACCTGTAGGACTGCCTCACCCTCCATATCCTGCGTCGGTCCCTGTGGTTGGCCGGGGGTGCCCTCTTTGAGGTCCCCCGGGCTTCTCGGATGTCGACCTTGCAGAGGCCATTCTCTGTGGCCATGTCACGGCTGTGAAACTCCCTCCCACTGGATGTCCGCCTGACCACCGACCTCCCCTCTTTCCGTAGACAATGTAAGACCTGGATGTTCCGCCATGCCTTTCCGAGGGAGATGGGGTGGGTGAGTTGGGGGGGTAATTTGTTTTTATTGTGGGATTTTAACTGTAATTTTATAATAAATAAATAAATAAATAAATAAATTCAAGGTGCTGGTTTTGACCTAAAACCCTAAATGGCCTTGGCCCTACATATCTAAAGGACTTCCTTCCTCCTTATGTCTCCCTGTGGCCTCTAAAATCATCCAAGAGCACTCTCTTACAAGTTCCCCATATGACCTGGGTATGAAGAGAGGTGGTCTTGGGGGATGCTCCACGGCTCTGGAACTCCCTTCCCTTGGAAAGGGAGCCCTAGTCTGAGCATCTTCCCGAGGCAATGGAAAATCTATTTATTTGGCCAGGCATTTAACAGGCAGGGTTAGGTTTGGGGAGTGGGGTTTATAACAATTTTAAGGTTTCATCTTGTATCTTATGTTTTTTAGGACAATGATGATGATATTTTCTGCCCTGAGCCCCTTGGAGAAGGGTGGGATAGAAATTAAAACAAAACAAACAAACAAACACACACAAAAAAACACCTCATACCCCCTTCCTTCCAAGTTGAATGGGAACAGGAGAAAGTGATCAGGACTAAACTCATTTATGGTTGGCTACTCAGTAAGTCCCACCTCCTTCTCTTTCCTCTACAAATCTGAAACACAAGGACTGTGGCTCAGTCTCCATCAAGTGGGAAAGGAGAAGGCTGCTCCCTTGATCAGCAAAGAGAATGAGCCCCCATCCTCCCCAAGAGTGAATAGGAGGTGTTACATTTTTGGGGTGTGAGACAGAGGAAAGAGAGAACATTGCAGTGTGTGTGTGTGTGTGAGTGAGAGAGAACACCCACCGGTCTCCCTTTGTTTATTCCCCAATCTTCTTTCTTTGCTCCATTTCATTTCCTATTCCTCCAATCCCTTTTGCCCTGCCCACTTCATTCTGCCTCTTTCTCTGACCTTCATGCCCAGTCTTCCATCAGCTCCTTTCCAATATTTGCAAATGTGTATTTAATTTTATGCAAATGTAACATTTGGCCCACAGTGTAATATCCTTTTTTTTAAAATCAGGTCCACCGCTGAGTAAGAGACATCTAAAAGGTAAGAGGGCAAATGAATTGCTTTGCCCAAAGTCATACAATACATTCATAGCAACCTGGAACCAGCAAGCTGGAACCAGAACCCAGGTCTACCACCTTCAAGACTGGAACTATATTGATGAAATCATCATTTGACAAGACATCTAGGTGAAATGTGATCTAACTTGGGCTGCTTTCCCACATGCTGAATTTTGCGTTCGACTAGAACTTGCGTGAATGCAGCAGTAATGAGAGATCCCTCAGGGCGGCATGCCCGCGTTAGGTTCTTCTGTTGGTTCTGTTTCCCAGACATGGTCACATGATCTTAATAGATCCATGTCAATGTTACTCAATTTACTGAGTCATTTCTTTTCTGGTTCCCTTTAAGAAAACTTCCCCCACTGCAAAACAAAATCCTCCTCTCCTGAACTCTGGTGCAGAAGAGGAAGGTATACCAGCAAGTTAGGAGGTTTCAGAGAACTTCCTCTTGCCTTTCTTCCCTGATCTCTATGGTTAAAATGGCCACGTGAGGACTGAGTAGGGATCAAAAGTAACGCAAGCCGCCACACCTTCACATTTCACAGTGAGTACTTTTAACATTAAGTTAGGTGTCTGTACGCATTCCAAATTAACGTTAAAAGCAACTCACAGTAGTGTCAGGGCTGGATTTCCGAACCAGTCCTGACATCCATGATGTAACTTGCATTATTTTCACTCCTGTATGAGAAATGCATGCAGAAGTTACACAGTCTCATCTAAGATACAAATTAACTAAGCTGTCCTTCTGTAGCAGACCAGATACTTTGTGTCCCCCCAGTTTCTTTTTCTTCAGTGTAAGAAATAAAGAATGAACTACAGCCAGGAATAAAAGAGGGGTGTATATTTGAGTCAAGAAAATCTGAGTGTTTGTTAATGGACCACTTAAGTCTCAAAGTAAATATATAAACCTACTGTGCAATGTGCTCTGGATGTGTAGTATTTCTTCTTTTATGCCTCTTGGGTACCAACCAAAAGTATGAAACAAATATACACCAAAAGGCACTCGAAGTCAACACATAGCCCTTTGCATTGTCTATATATTTCCATGATTTGCTATCTTTCTAAACAGACATGCTTTATCTTATCTCAAATGTCCTCTCTGCTCTTCTCCACTGTGGACCTTGGAAGTTACTTTGTTGCCATTTACATTAACAAAAGCTCAGATTCTTGCATTATTCCAATCTCCAAGGTGGTCATCTTAACCCTGTCAACTGACAGTCAGGGAAGTGCACCCAATAGTAAGTAACAACATAATGTGAAAGTTCATTACCATTAAGTTTTACATTAGCAGGTAAACATAGCTTAAATAGAGCACGGTAACATTTTCACAAGGCACTTCTCACCCACTTGCCTGTATCCTTAGTCTGAAAGGGACTGGATACATTCATTGACCAAACAACATCATTTTTTGATTACAAGTCTGTTCTCAATGTTAAGTTCTGCTGAGCAAAATCATACTACTCTGAATCACTCAGAAGAAGTGTCATGCCTGATCAAACAAGTGAAATTGATCCATCTTTCTAGTCCAGTATCCTCACCCAGTCAATATCAGCTTCTTCAGAGTTAGGAACAAAGACATAAAAGCTTAGCGGGCAGTTATAGAACATGCACAGGAAAAGCTAAAGCTTCTTCTTTCAATCAGAGGCCGGTTATAGGACAACAATGGGCAAAGGGCAGGCAGGGATCCACATACAACTCTCTGGCATCTCTACTGCAGCTCTCAGACAAAATGGCTGCCGGGGGTTGGGCTGTCCATGCAGCTCCCCCCGTTCTGCTTCTTTCAGGTGCAGTGCGTCGCCTAGCACTCACCTCTCCTGCCTCCTCCATGTGTCAGTAGGGGCTGCCCAGTGCTGGGAATTTGCAGCACCAGCGGCTGCATGATGTGGCCCCTACTGGCATGTGGAGGAGAAAGGAAAGATGAATGTCCAGCGCTAAGCAGTCTGTGCTGGTGGTGTGGAGGCAGGAGTGTTAGTAGATGTTCAGCGATGAGCGAGATGAGCAGCAGGCGAGGAGTGGGACAGAGTAGGGACAGGCAGAGGCAGTAGCTCCCAGGGCAGCAAGCATACCCATGTACGAGTGATTCTTTGAGACTGTGATTCTGTGTACCTGTGTGTCGGTGGCCTCAGCAGTAACCCCTCAGAATCAAGAACGGCTAGCCCTTACCTGGTGATGCCAAGATCATAGGGATAAAAAGGCCCTTTGCAACTTCAGACAGGATGGTCCAGATAACGCATGAGTCCTGCAGGTGAGTTCCAGAGAACTAGACAAGCACCCTACTACAATAGACCAGAGAATAGAAGCGGGACTTAAGGCTTCCAAGGGGCTGGATGTCTATGGGACAGGGTCTATAGGGAACAATGACAACAGGAAGATAAGGCTCACTTGCGGTGGTGGCAGCAGGAGGGAAGACGCAGCAGCGCGGAGGAGCCAGCCGATGGGAAAAGAGCCGGTGTGAACAGGGATCTGCTGCGGCTCCTCTCACGCATGTCAGGGCAGGATTTTGCACCCTGACATGACCGAGAGAAGTCGCGGCAGATTCCCATTTGCATCGTCTCTTTTCCCGTCGGCCGGCTCCTCCGTGCTGCCGCGTCTTCCCTCGCCCCTCCTGCTGCCGCCACCGCAGGTGAGAACAACGCAGCCTAACTTAACCAAAACAGAAGAGCCACAAAAGAACTCCGGACTAGGCTATATCTCCAGGACTCCTGGCATGGCTGAGAAGGAACAGGGAAGGCAACAGTTGTCCCACCAACACCCTGGTGTTCCCATCAGGCTTTATGGTCACTGGAAGCCAATCAGGAATCAGTGGGAGGGGCTAGGGGCTTTACCGACAGGTCCAGTTAACAAGACAAACAGCTCCAGAGAGCAATGGGCAGTCATTGGACAGCTGAGATGGTAGCACAGCAGGACAAGGCACTGCCAGAGGACCCCAAAGGACTGAGAGAGAGCACATGTGAATGTGTGAGAGCTAGAGCAACACTTGATGGCAGCTCTTGGCCATATGAGGATCTAAATGTGTGACTCTTCAGACTGAGAATTTTGCCCACCTGTGTTATAGAATCTGTAACAGGGCAGGCTAAGGGGCAGAACCTGGCCCTTTAAGAAACAGGAAGTCAGTGTCAATTCAAGGTGGCACCAGCTGGAGAGGCACAGGCTGTGGCCATTCCTAGCATGTCTCAGCTGTGTCAGCCAGTAGCTGCCTAATGAAGTTGCAGGCGAGTCTGGGCATGGAAGGAGCCTGCCCAGGGCTCAGCAGACTGAGCTGGGGATCAATCTGGAGAAGGTTTAGCAGGGAGAAGTCTGTCCAGAGGCCAGAGCCGGGAAGGGCCTGGAGCAGCTGAGGTAGCAAAGCCCTGCTGGGAAGATAAGCAGTCCAGAAGGGATTGATGGAGAGAACAGAGATGGGGGCTACGAGGGCTAGGTCTGTAGACTGTGGGGAGAGATCCCCGAGTCCCAGAAGGTGCAGTGGGACTGCCTGGAAGAGATCGGGAAAGGGGGTTTCACCAGTCTGAGGGGAGTCTGGAGTGGAGGGTCCAGAGAAGGGTCTGAGAGACTGGATGAGGAGCAGGGGGTTGTGCCTGGCCACCAGACAACATATTGTGGTGGAGAACTGTGAATAATTTGTATTCATTTTTATCCTGCCTATATCTGCCTCCAGCAGCTCCGGAATAAAAGGGCTGTAGCATAATTCTCCAGTATGGACTCAAGTCTGTGGGGATGACCCAGAAATAAGCACCCCAGGACAAACCCACAATGCAACAGAATTGCAATTGATTATAGTGTCCTTAAACTAAATTCTCTCATGGGGCTGGATTCACTCAGAAAGAACTAAAGGAAAGCCAAACAAGGATGCCTAAATACGGATTATAGGTCTAATTAATTTTTTTGTCTCGGTGATCTCGATCCCATCCAGCACAGATCACATGCACAGCCACGTGCAAACCATGTAGATCTTCACCGAGGGCACATTGTGCCTTGCGGAAACGGTGCACATGTGTACACACGCGTGCGCACATGATATACGTGGGATGGGATTGAGCTCAGTGTCTGTCTTGAAGGCTAATCCTATTTCCACCAAGAGCAAAATAATTTGGATCAGGTGTTAATCTCCCCAAAATTATTTCCTGTAATTTCTACACACCCTACATTTCTTCATCATGGTTTCTTCGTCTCAAATTCCTATCTGACCCAACATAGAAGGAATGGGATTTTATTAAACAGAAAAGACAAAATATTTAAACTTAATACCGGGTCAGTGAAAATAGAAGCTGTCCATTCACACTACTAGATAGTGTGAGGGTCCAAGACAACTTTATTGATTCCTTCACCATAAGCACCATTGCCTCAGACTGCACACATAACATGCTGCATATATTAAGAAGTGCCCTGCCCTTTTCCCAGGTTAAGCTGTTAGGACACACAGACCCTAGAGTATTATGGATGAGGGAGATGGAAGTTCATACTGCAGCTGTTTGACTTGCACCTGCTGAAGGGATAAATAAAGCAACTCTGTTCTAGTTTTGGTTTCATTCACTGCCAACCCCTTGATATGCAGAGGAACAGATATTCTAGCTCCTCAGACTGTCAGAATAGACGCATACATCCAGTACTCTGAAAGCAATGATCACTCTTGTTTCTGCTTGTGAGACCAATCCTAGGGAAGAGAAAACTATTCCTCCTCCAGAACTATGTAGATTTTGGGTGTTAACAGATAAGATGTTGGCCTGCTATGACCCAAGACCCACCAGCACATGCCAAATGTGGACCCATTTCTGCACCAGGGCAGGTAAGCAGCTGACCTGGGATGGGCCCTGGGCCCAATACCAGACACCCAATACCCAAGAGCCACCCATGCGGGCCAATACATCTGTTTGGCCCCATCTAACTGTTCGCCATGGCTAGTTGTCATGGCAGGGGGTGGGGCACTGGGAGCAGCATAGGACAGGTCGCATGTTTGTTGCGATCCACCACCTCTACCCAAGGTGTGGGGGTAGTGGGATGGCTCTCTCAGGAGCAGGCACATTTTTTCCGTGCTGCTTACCAACCTGGAGAGTGGCGGCTGCGGTTTTCCACCCTCAGGTGGGTCGGGGAGCCACCACATCACCTGCACAATTATTTTTAGCCATTGTGACAGACTTAATTCCAAGTATGGTGTTCCATACACCTTTTGATGAAATCATCACAGCGTAGTAAATGGTATGAACAAGGGTTTAAGTGGTCAATCAACAATACCTTGCTATTTCTTCAGAAATAAAAGGGCCAGATCAAAGGGTAGGTGAACTAGCACAGATGAATGAAGACTTAAGCCAAGTTCATAGTTTCTTAAAAATCTGTATTCTCTCCTGCAGAGAATGGAGATAATTTCATGGCATAAGCCATATTGCAAGTATATGTTCAAAACTCTAGACTAACGTGAGATCATATGCAGCCCAATCTAAAATTCATTCAAATCAATTAGAATCTTTCTTTGAACTAATGGCAGTTGGATCGTGCCAGTCTTTAAACATTAAAATGATTGATTATATATATTTCAAATAAATGTATATCTTTCTGCCTTTGTGTGGGTAGGTTGAGAAGGATGAGGATGAAGTTGTGCACCACTATTTATTTATTTATTTTAAAAAATATTCTGCCCGTCCTGCCACAGGCAGCTCAGGGCGGCTAACAATATAAATATATGAGCAATATAAAAACATACATTAAAACAATTTATAACAATAGAAAGAAGTTAAAAAATATAATCAAAACCCACCTGCTCATACCCTCTGCCCCCCTCCCATCACCCTCACCAAAAGCCTGGCATAAGAGCCAGGTCTTACATGATCATTGAAAAGAAGGTCCAGGGCCAACTGGACCTTTGCTAGGAATTCCACAGGCTAGGTGCAGCCACCAAGAACACCCTGTCCATAGTCGCCCCCTGGGGAACCCAAGGAAGTTCAGGAAAGGCACCCCGGTCGTCCGCAGGAGCCAATCCAAGGTCTAGGAGTGAGGCGATCCCGCATGTAGATATGGCCTAGGCTGTTTGGGCTTTATAGGCAAGTACCAGCACCTTGAATCGAGCCCGGAAGACTATTGGCAGCCAGTGCAGAGAACAGAGCACCAGTGTCATATGCTCCCAGAAGTCCGACCCTGTAAGGAGGCAGGCTGCCACATTTTGCCAAGCTGCAGTCTCCAAACTGTCACCATGGGTAGCCCCACGTAGAGCGCATTACAATAGTCAAGTCCTGAGGTGATGAAAGCATGGATGATAGTGGCCAGGTTGGAGTTTGAGACGTACATTCGAAGCCGCTGCACCAGATGTAATTGGCGAAACGCACTCCTCGACACAGCTCCCACCTGGACATGCAGGCAGAGCTGGGAATCGAGGAGTAATCCCAGACTATGAACCTGGGGAACCAGCAGAGGGTGAACTCCATTAATGAAGGGGGATGCCAAACCCCACTGCCTTCCCCACTAGCATCACCTCAGTCTTGTCAGGATTCAGCTTCAGTCGGTTAGCCCTCATCCAGTCCCCCACAGCTGCCAAAACACCAAGCAAGCACAGAGACTGCTGAGCCTGGGTCGAATGAAAAAGAAAGGTAAAGTTGATGACACTGCACACCAAAACTCCTTACAACCTCACCAAGCGGCTACATAACAAGTTGAACAAGAGAGGGGACAAGATGGAACCTTATTGGACTCCACACGAGAGGTCCTGAGGTGATGAAAAATAATCCCAGAGCACCACGTACCGAGTGCTTCTGGCCGAAAAGGAGCGGAACCATTTGAGAACAGTCCTGCCCACTCTGGTTTGGTCCTGTAAGTGAGTCACCTACATCTCATGATCAACGGTATCAACAGCAGCCGACAGATCTAACAGAATCAGCAGGGTCGAACGACCCTACGTCGCTAGACTTATGAAGATACATCCCTCTTTTGACCCAACAGTTATGATTGAGGCTGTTACAGGAAGTTAGATGGGATCATTTAAAGGTCTTGCCTCAATGTCAGGGCAGTGTGAGCATAGCTGCAACCTGGCCCTGGTTGGCACATGAAAGCTGGCCCCAAGCAGTGTTGCTCAGAACCCCATGGGGGCTAGGTGGCACACAGGGTCTGAGTGGCATGGCCGGGCAGTGCATGGAAGGTGGGGCCCAAGTGGGTTTTTCTGGCAGTTTATTTAACAATTTTATACCCTGCCCCTTCTGCAGAGCAGCTCGAGGCAGCTTACAATTTAAAACAAAAATATAAAACATATAAAACAACAATATAAAGCCACATAGTGAAGCTATAAAAATATAAACATAAAACAAAAACCCACCCACCCTAGCCCTCAATCCCCCTCCCCCCAAAACCCATCTCCTCCCCCAAATGCCTGGCAGAGCAGCCAGGTTTTACAAGCCTGACAAAAAGTCAGCAGGTCCGGGGCCAGGCGAGCCTCCTTCGGGAGGGAGTTCCACAGGCGAGGTGCGGCCACCAAGAACACCCTCTCCATAGTGGCCCCCTGATTCACTCGGGGGACCTCCAAGATGCATAGAAAATGGGTGGCATAGAACCCAGACCCTCACCTCTGCCACCAGTGAGTGTGTCTGTGGCTCAGAGTGTGAGCGTGAGCGACAGAGAGGTTGACCTACTTCTTGTGGGGTCTGGGTTTTTTTTGGGGGGAGGGTTCCCACCCCACCCCACCCCAACCTCAAAGGTAAGCTTTAAAATAGGCCATTGCCTATCAGTTTATATAAATCATGTTTCAAATCCCGCCTCAAAACCCACCTCTTTCTCGATGCCTTTCCCGACGCCTGCTAGAACTTTCCTTCAATATTTACTGTCTGCTCTCCCCGCAGACTCCTGCCTAACTGCAGCCAAGTCAAGCACATGCACCTGAGACTTCGCATCCGCTGAATTTTACTTATCCCGTGTCTCTCCCTATGTCCCCTCTCCTTGTCTTCCCCCTCCGTGTCTATTAGATTGTAAGCCGTAGGCAGGGACCACGTCTATCTTATTGTTCTGTAAAGTGACAAGTACATAGCTGGCACTATACAAATGCTAATAACACTAATACTACTATATACATAATTGTGCAAATTGGGGAAACGGGGCATCCCACTTTGATATTTTTAAAGTCTGGTCACCATGCACTGGATGATTTTGTGAAGTGTAAGGTGACCAGATTTAAAAAAAAACAAAGTGCAACGTCCTCTTCCCATCCCTAGAGGTTTTATTTACAATGCATATCTGCAGACACAGATCAATAAATCCCTTGGAAAGTACATACAGTGGATAAAACATACCAACATTGATATTTAGCCATGGCCATACATATTGCTGTTCATCCATACCTATCATGGACTTGGAATGTTCCCCAAGAAAAATATTATTACCTTTGAGTTGAATGCTAGACTGCATATGCGAACACAAATTGCAAAGCAAAGAATAAGGAGTTAAGGAGTACAATCCATCTACATTCAAGTCCTTAAATTTTCCTTTATACCATTAACTGCTTCTCTATCAGCACTCTCAGTCAAGAAGCTTTAGCTCTGACCAATGAACAGACTCTAGTCCTGCAATTTTCACATAAAAACTGGAGCTCAAAACTTTATAACAATCAGTTACTAATTCACATATCTCTTTCCATAATGGTTAGGGGGAGAAAAAAAAATCTCACGGCCACTATTTGTAAACTAACATTGGGTATTTTCAGACGTTATGAGATCACAGTGAACCATGGTGAATACCCACCTGTGGTCACTGTGACTCGCACCTCTGTTCGGCGGCCGCCAGATGCTCGACACGCTCAATCCCCACATGGGGTCACTTTCAACCACGCTTCCCAGGCTAGCCGCACCAATTCCCCGGGAAGCGCGGTGAAAGTGATTCCTGGAGGGGATCAAAGAAAAGTAACGTCTGGTCGGTCGCGATGGCCCGGAATCACCGGCAGGATTCCGGGCCGTGGCGAAGTCGGCCAGACGCTGCGGCGGCATTGGCCCTGCCACCCGACCATCTCCCCAGAGGGCAGGCGGCGGGAAGCGTGGAGGGGGTGGGGCCGTGCGGCTGCACGTTGCACCACGCGGCCCCTCCCCGATTCCCCGCCGGGATCCCCCAGCACGTCTGGTAGGGCGTGACGGGGTCATCCCAGTGGAGGATCAATGTACTGATTTCATGACGGGGCCAAGTGGCCCCGTCACGTCTGAAAACACCCATTATTCCTTGCTTGCACCACACACCAATACAAAACTATGTACTGGAATCTATTAGAAGGAATTTATAGAAATGACAAAAAGTGGATTGACCATAAAACACAACATGTAATCAGTAAACATGATCATACTATTTTCATTCCTGAAAATTAGCCCAGTGAGTGTCTTTAGATGGACACCTGCTCCACTCTCACTCCATAAAGGTGAGCCATACCGGGGGGGAGGGGGGAAGCAGGCACTGCCTTCTCTGGGTCAGTTCTACTTGTGGTGCTTTGGAACATCCTGGAGCACTGAGTGGACCAGGCTGCCTGAACCCAGAGCACCGGCCAGGGGCGGAGCAGCAGTCCATCTAAAGTACGAACGGCCACTGCAGCTCTTCTCCCGGCCATGGGTTGCCCTGGCAACCGCCCTAGAGCTGGAGGCAGCAGCTTAGGAGTGGCTGCTGTTCCACCTGAGCTGCATGGTGCGGGGGAGGTGGGACCTCTCAGCTCTATCTAAAAACACCTATTGAGGGTGCATTCTTCCCCTTTTGAAACCAATGGAAAAAAACTTCCACTGGATTTAATGGCAAAGGATTGTACCCTTAGTTGGGTTCTGCGTTGGGAGAGGGATTTGCCTCCGAAACCAATCTGTAGACTACAAAGAGAATAGTAAAACCCAATGAATCCCTCCAGAGCCTATAAGAAAGAAAATATCACCTTAAACAAGGAATTTTCTTACAAAGGAAATCTGATAAGGGAACAGGAGGTCATTTGTATTTTGCAGCTTCTGACAAAACAAGCACATTAAGCGGTTTCCTTAACACACTACTAGGTGTATATTATTGTGATTAAACATTTTGTGTTTGTCGTGCCTTTTTAAAAAAAGACTTAATTTAGAACCACATACATCACTTAGCTACCATCATTCTTAAACCAACTGTTACTAGGCAAAAGGGGAATGCTAACAGTCTCATTTCTAATGGATTGCTCGGGGTTACCCTTAGGATGAAGGAAATCTGAATGCACCCTAACACCACAGCATTCTGGGTTCTGGGTTTCCTTCTACATATCCTAACATGGGTTTACAAGCTGTATTTTGGGAGTTTCAGATATCCTACCCTGATCACACATTCCAGAGGTGTGAAGTAAATGGGACATTAGCTCCAAGTCAAAATACCTTCCTACATTACAGGATGCTTTAAATATAGAATGTCAGGCCAGGGAGGCTTTAGAGTGGTTTACATCTGGCCTGGGGAAGGTACAGGTTATACAGTGTCCTTCCATTCTTACTTCTGTGGCATGCAGACCGACGAATTCCAAATATCACTGGCTGCACATCAAAACAATACAAGTTGTTCAAAATAAGTTTACAGCCTGGAGATGGTGATCTTTCAAAAGAAAAAGATTTAAGTCAGTATTAACAGCGGAGATAACAAAGCAACTGCTACAAGGAAGAAAGACAAAATAGACTACCAACTGGCATTTGTATTCCAAGTAAAGTAGATGAAGAGGTTATAGTTCCATATCACAAACAGCAGAGTTCTAACCCATCAGCTGCTATTGCTACAAATCAATGTGCTTGGAATGATTTTGAACAAAGAATAAGAAGAATCAAAACATTTATTTCTAATATTCAAACAGGTCATATCACATGAAAATGGCACCAATCCTAGCCATGTGGTGTGAGAGAAACAGAAGCTAACTCCTATTTGCACAGATTTATACCAAATTTGACTCAGATTCAGAACCGACAGTGACAACAGTCATTTTACAATACTCTAGTTTTGCCTATGACCCAAGAATATAAATGACACATATCGGATATGACCTAGAGTCAAACTAGCCCAGTATCCTATCTGACAGTGGACAGTTTCAATTGCTTTGGAGAAATGCATAACAGGTCATATTGGAGTGACACATTTCCTGCTATTCACTCCTCACCCCTGACCAATTTGACTAATAGCCATTTATAGGCTATCCTATACAAACTTGTCCAATCCCTTTTTCAACCAAATTATGTCATTAGCCATCAAAACATTCCCTGGCAAGAAGTTCCACAGGTTAATTGTACTTTTTAATTGTACTTTTTAATTGGTTTTATATCTGCTGACAGGTAATTTCAGAGGGTGTCCCATACTTCTAGTATTTCGAGAAAGGGTAAATAGCTCCCTATATACTTGTGCTCCACACTGATCATGATTTTATGAACTTCTATCATACCCCTTCTAAATTATCTCTTCTCCAAGGTGAAGGAACCCTAACCTACTGACTCTCTTCTTGTATGGAGGGCGCTGTTCCATACCTCCAATTACCGTGTTTGCTCTTCTTTGCACTTTTCCAGTTATACTATGTTCTTTCTGAGATGGGGTGACCAGAACAGCACACAGTATTCAAGGGCACAGCAGCATTATGGTATTTTCCATTTTATTTTCTTTTTCTTTCCCAACAATTACTAAAAAATTTTTTTTAACCTTTTTGATTTCTCTTGATTTATATTGTGCCCTATCCCCAAAGGTGGTTCTCTTCACAAAGGCCACAATCCCAAGCAAGATCTACACGGGATCCACGTGGGTTCCGCCTGGGTTCCATGTGGCACAATGTGCCTTCAGTGGACATATGCACACTTTACATGCGTGTGTGCACATGCATGTTGCATGCAGCGGACGTGGGGCATGGAATTGGCCCCAATAACTCCAAGATCTTTTTGCATGCTGAGTGGTAACACCCAATTTAGAATCCAACTCTGGGTGATTTCAGACGTTACAGCCCTCCCTCTAACCACAGTCAATCCCCTGTGGTGGAGGAGAGGTCCGTAACATCTAAAGGATTCCCGCCAGAGGCTCACCCCAGTGAACCTCCGGCGGGAATCAGATTAACCACAACTCCGGGGGTGAGGTCAGTCTCACCCCCGGAACCGTGGTTAGCGCAACCACGATCTGGGATGGGGCCGACAGTGGCCACGGTGCACGTCTGGCCGCCAGCCCTGGAGCATGGTCCCAGTCACGATCCGGGATCGGGTGCAGAGGCCGGATTGGCTGCTGCACCCGTCCGTCTCCTGGGGGGCAGACGGCCGGGGGAGGGCGGGCCTGTGTGGCCGCACATCGCACCACGCAGCCCCACCCCCTTCCCAATCCCCCTCCAGAATCAGGCCGGCCCATCTAAAGGATGGCCGGCCTGATTCCTGACCAGGATCCGAAACGGATCCCGGACCCTGGCTAGATGGAGACCCGTCACATCTGAAATCACCCTCTGTGTATGTATAAGTGAGAATCATTATTTTTTTTCTATGGGCATCACTTTTCATTTCTCAACATTGCATTTCATCTGCCATTTTATTTGGGACAAACACAGCAACCACCACCCCGCCCCTCTCTCTAGAGATTTTATTGTTCAATCTCTGGTCATGAGAGATCTTTCTGTACCACTTCACAGTCTGTACTACAGAAATCTGGGTGTTCATGCATGGACAAGTCTCATGTAAACTCTGCGGTGAGTAGGTGGGTGGGTGTGCGTGCATGCACGTTCCTGCAAACATGCATACACACCCACCTCCACCCATCCCCCATGCACAGAGCAACCGGCTAAAACAGTGGTTGCTCCATGTGTGTAGATGGGTAGAGGTGGATATAGATGGGTGTGCGCCCATCTACACCCTCCCCCCACCCACCACACACAGACCTCCATGCACCATGACCCCCCCACATGTCATGGCCCATGTAAAAAGGGTTCAAGTGTCATCTACAAATTTCGCCACCACACTTTTCACCACTGTCCAAATAGTTAGAATATTTATTAAGTGGCACCAGTCCTAGTAAAAACCTCTTAGGTACTATACTGTTCACTTTTCTTGGATGTGAAAACTGACCATTCATTCCTACCCTTTGCTTCCTATCTTTTACCCAATTATTGCTCCATACCAAGGAGGTACGCTCTGATACACAAAAAAATATTTCTTCTTATCAGGTTTAGAATGACCTGTGCATTACCTAGAGTATTTAAAACGAGAACAATGTGATTGCCAGCCTGATCCTCCAATAGTTTAGTACTTTTTTAGTACTCACTTTTGAGTATAGCCCCAGTCATTTAAATGAAAAACTCATGCTGGCACTACAGTCAAAGATTCCCTTGTCTTCAAAATGCCTTTTGTTGTACAATATGACAAACATTGAAATGCTACACCATATTAAACTGCAATTGAAGATTTTTAAAAAGGCAAAAGACTTTTTAATATACATAATTTTTCAATTAGAATTATTCCTTCTAATTCATTTAAAACATCATCCCAGATCAAGTTTTTTCATTGCCTTGGAATTTACAGGGGTAAACACTCAGTATGCTAATGAGATTTTACCATTTGGTTTTCTCACCATTATTTATTGGGAGTTTAAAATGCTGAGATTTCAGACTGCACGTTGAAAACCTATCCCAGAAAATGCTATAGCTCACCGAAGGGCAGGCATATCTATATTATACATCACACTGCAGTGGCAAATATTAAGAACATTAAATAGAGGCAATAGAGACAAAGTAGTTCAGGGATATCTTTTATTGGACCGACTACAGCTGGTGGAGGTATGCAAGCTTTCAGACCTCACAGGGTCCTTCGCCTGACAAAGGCCTGATGAAGGACCCTGTAGTGGTTCGAAAGCTTGCATACTTCCACCAACTGTAGTTGGTCCAATAAAAGATAGATATCACTGAACTACTTTGCCTCTGTTTGGGACCAACATGGCAAACATTAAATAGTATCTTTTTAACATACTACAAATAACTGAGATCACAGAAAAGAGTGTGAATAATATTATGGTGGACAGCATGATGAGCAGTGTGTATTCAGCAAGATTGTTCACATTAAATAATGGAAGGTCTGAGCATGCCAAGGGCATGGTATTGCCCCATGAACTAAGGAAGCCATTGCATTTAATGATTACTTTAATACTTTCTACAGTGCTGTAGGAGCTTTTTCTGCAACCGAGACAATATTGTAGGGATCTCCATCCAAAGTTAGGTGCTTTTTACACCACTGCATTTTTCTTAAAATAGGTAGGCTGTACATAACTTGGCACGAACTAATCTACACTGCAGCACTGCCACCAACTAACACAATCTTGTTTCCTTCATTATTTTCCTTGTGCTCGGTAGATCTCCTAATCATAAGTCATTAGGAACCTTAAAGATGTATTAAGGAGGTTCTGTTATCCAGTTTTATTTGGAAGACAGCATTTTGCTCATGCCATTTCCATTCCAATGCTATAAGGTAGTCGGTCTGAGGCAATGAGCATCAAAGAGAATTAACAACACCATATCTGAAACTGTACATTGACAAGACTTAGCAACTAAAATAAGCAAATATTTTCTTGTTTCAAGTATTAATTTGATTGATCAAAAACCTATTAAAATAATTACTAATGTTATTAGCCTGACCAGGAGAATGTTCAAGTAGTTATTGTGACATCTGATCTCTGCATCTACACCTTTTATTTGCAACTAGCCAAAAGACTCTCACTGATCAAACATGATCACCTCAGTTTCTGGACGTTACTGCACCTAATCCCAGTCTAAAAATCTCCCATTCTCCTGATACCTTCTTGCTCAAAGGGCAATATTAAGTTCCCTTCCTTTTCCACTCAGATGAGGAGGAGGGTTTATATGATCACAGAACAGCAGATCTTGACATAATCAGACAAATAAAGCTAATAATAGAATAATATGGGTTTACATTCCAATGCAATTGTGGGTAAAACCAAATGTGATGACCCAGGTCAGGATAGCGATGCCAGCAACTTGTTCTGGACTGTTTTGGGCAGCACAACTAATGTGCCGGTGGCCGGGCCACCGAAGAAGACAAGGAACCACACAAACATGTGGTTGCCAAGCCCCGGCAATGCACTTCGTCCATCGGAACATCCCCCAAAATGGCAGGCAGCCGTGGTGGCCAATGACAGCTGCCATGGTGGCTGGCCATGGAGGACCTGATCCGGGCCATGTCACAGCAGACCATAACAAACATTGTAGCCCGTGGTGGCCCACTTTGACGCAATCGGGCAGAGGCTAGCCCAGGCTGTGATCCCGGAAGTGTCCAGGGTCATAGCCCAGGCTAGCCTCTGACACGCCTGGCAGCAATCCCCAGCAAACATCTGGCAGGCCCTCAAACAAACATGCCGGTGGCTCATGGATCAAAGTGTGAAAACGTGGGCCACCATCTCATCTGTTTTTACTATATGTTTAATCCATGACTCACTCTTTCAACTCATCTGCTTTTCCTATACAGAAATAAAAATGCTAGATTTCTGGTTAACAGGCAGTGTCACCACACCCAGATGATGTTGCAACAAAAGGCAAGGATTAGTGCAAAAGGAGAAAAGACCCATCTCTTTCCAGCTACAGTAGAATAGCCACATTAGTCAGAAGAAACACAGTGCTAAATACCTCCCCAGAAGTTTGAAACATAGCCAAACCTGAGAAAGGGGATGCTTTTATTATAAATTAAAATAGGTCAATATACATAAGATGAAGGAAGACTTTACAATATACACATCTAAGCGTCTGACTCCTGCATCACCTCCCCAAACACTGCAACATTCAAAGGACCAAGCAGAGGAGCTAAAGCTCTGATCATTCTAGCATTCTGCCAGAGCAAGCCCCACTGGGACTTGAGTTGAGGGGCACTTTGAAGATCAGGATGTAATTTAATTAATAATTTGATGAAACACACATACAGAGATTGAAACTATTGCCCTTCAGCTACAAACACCAATGAAATGACAACTTGATTTTAAAAGAAAGCTTATTTAGCTAACATGTCAGTTATGTTTATCTCCTCTCTCGGAGCCAAGGATGAAAGCAACATTATGCAAACATTGCACACATTATAGCTATGCTGGTATAACTGAGATTTAACACAATCCACAAAGGGATTCCAGAAGATCCCTTTTTAAGGCAGGTGATAAACATTTGTATGTGGCGATGGTGGCGGCATTTTAAAATTGCCCCTTCGCGGCCACCCCCTGGCCGCGAAGACCAATTTTTCGCACCCCTCCCCAAGAAAAAGAAAAGGGGGCATGACAATCTGGTGGAGTCGGTGCACCTGGATTGCACCGCCTCCCTTCCTCCCAATTCCTCCACCGTTATTGGGCCTTCCCTTCCCCGCACGTGCCAGGCGCTTGGGTGGGGAGTGGAAGGATGAAGAGAGGAAAGGCAGTGAAGCCTGCATGACGGGGAAAGTCCTCGGACCTGGCTGGGGTTGCCAGGCAACCCTGTCTGGAGAAGCGCAAAGAGCGCACTACTGATTGGTGCACCACCTTGAAAGGGGCGGTGCAGTGAGTGAATCTGCTGCTCATCTCCTCAGTCGGGAGGCGGCAGCATTCAAGACAGCACCCTCCCACCCACCCACTCAATACTATGGCTGTGCGGTCACTTAGTAGGGCCAGGAAGGAATTTTTGGTGGAGAACTTTATTGGACCTTGTTCTTTGTTTTTTCGCCTTCCTCATAGTGTTGAAAGTAATTTGGCTGATTGGAGTTAACCCTGTTGAATGTTTAGTATTGGGTGTTACACTTTATTTGTCGCACTCTGCAGGGGTCCAGCACCTGAGTTAGGTATGTTACAATTATTGATTGGGGCATCTCCATAAGAGATATGGGGGGATTCCAGCCGCAATGGCAGGGTATGGCAAGCGGCGGAGTCAACCCCTTGGGAGAAGTGACCGCGAGGGCTGTAGGGACATGTACTCCCCGGCTTGAGGGCACTACCCTCCTTCCTTTGGCCCACATGGGCCCTGGTCCCCCTCCCATGACCTCAGTATTGGGAGGGGGAGACGTTTGAAAGTTAAGAGGGATTGGGACCTAATGGTATACTGGGCCAATCCCTGAGTTACAGTTATATTATTATTATTATTATTATTATTATTATTATTAACAAACATTTATATAGCGCAAGCAGTGTACCTGGCACTTTACAAAGTAATAAAATAGACACGGTCCCTTCCCCTAGGGCTTACAATCTGAGCGACAGGAGCTGGGGTAGAGACATAGGAAGGGGAACAGAGGGAGAGACAAGGGGTCTAACATTCATGAAGATGCGAGGTCTCAAGTGCACGTACTTGGCTTGGTTACGATGAGAATGACAGCAGGCAGGTCCATGTGGCAAGGATAAGGGTAAACAGATCGTAGGTATAGGAATAGTGGCTCAGCAGGATAAAGAGTCAGACAGAGCAGAGCGAAAGAGGTGAGTTTTAAGGAGAGATTTGAAGGTATGAAGGGAGGGGGCAAGGCGGATGTGGACAGGGAGGGAGTTCCAGGCATGGGGGGCAGCAAGTGAGAAGGGACGAAGGCGCTTAGGGGAGCAGGGAAGGCGTGGAAGGGTGAGAGAAGGGACAGAGGAGGAGCGAAGTGCACGGGCTGGAGTATGGAGGGCGATAAGTGCAGAGAGGTAGGGGGGAGCAAGGTTGTGAAGAGCTTTATAGGTGAAGACTAGGAGCTTGTGCAGGATTCGTTCAGGAAGGGGAAGCCAGTGAAGCGAAGAGAGGAGGGGCTGCACATGGTCGAAGCGACTGGCGAGGTAGATGACCCTGGCAGCAGAGTTTTGGACAGAGATGAGGGGAGAAAGGTGAGACCGGGGAAGGCCAGTGAGAAGGAGGTTACAGTAATCGAGGCGAGAGATGACCAGAGCATGAACAAGAGTTTTGGCAGACGAGACAGAGAGAAAAGGGCGAATCTTAGCAATGTTATGGAGGGAGAAGCGACAGGATTTAGCAACAGAGTCAATGTAGGGTTTAAAAGAAAGGGCTGAGTCAAAGATGAAGCCTAGGCTACGGGCTTGGGGGACAGGCAGGATGGTGACTCCATCAATAGTTATTGACAGTGAGGAAGGAGAGGAAGGATGAGGGGGGAAGATAAGGAGTTCAGTTTTAGCCATGTTGAGTTTGAGTTGACGTTGAGACATCCAGGTAGAGATGTCAGAGAGACAGTTGATGAGACGAGCTTGAACAGAGGGAGAGAGAGAGGGAGTAGAGAGATAGAGTTGAGTGTCATCAGCATAGAGGTGGTATTGGAAGCCATGGGAGGCAATGAGTTTGCCTAAGGATGAGGTATAGATCGAGAAGAGGAGAGGGCCAAGAACAGAGCCTTGAGGAACACCAACTGAGAGGGGGAAGGAGGAGGAGGTGGAGTTGGAGAGAGACACATTAAAGGAGCGGTCAGAGAGGTAGGAGGAGAACCAGTTATGGACAGAGCCACAAAAGCCAAGGGAGTGAAGGGAATCCAGCAAGAGTGAGTGGTCAACAGTATCGAAGGCAGCAGAGAGATCAAGGAGGACAAGAATGGAATAGAGACGTTTAGATTTAGCCACCAGAAGATCGTTGGTGATCTTAGCGAGAGCAGTTTCAGTAGAATGAAGGGGGCGGAAGCCAGATTGGAGGGGGTCAAGGGAGGAGTTGGAGGATAGGAAGTCAAGGCAGCGGGAGTAGACAACACGTTCAAGCAGCTTGGAAGCAAAAGGAAGGAGTGAGACAGGACGATAGCTAGAAGGGTCAGAGGGGTCAAGAGTGGACTTTTTGAGAATAGGAGAGACTGTGGCATGTTTGAAGGCAGAAGGGAAAGAGCCAGTAGAGAGGGAGAGGTTGATGATGTGCAGGAAGGAAGGGGCGACAGTGGGAGTAATGGAGGTGAGGAGGCGGGAAGGAATGGGATCAAGGGGGCAAGTGGAAGGGTTGGAGGAGGAGAGCAGAGAGGAGATTTCCTTAAGGGAGGCAGGGGAGAAGGAGGACATGAGAGAAGGAGGGGGAGGAGGGAGAGGGGTGGCAGTGGGAAGAGAGGAGTGGGAAGCGATGTCGAGGCGGATCTTGTCTATCTTGGAGGTGAAGAAGGAGGCAAGATCCTGAGCAGAAAGGGAAGAAGGGTTGAGTTATGGGTGCTGGACCCAATTCACCCGAGCGAATTGCCCCACCATCACAATTCGGCCATAAGATCTGATCATAATAAAGAGTGCGGCCGTTTTAAATCCAACTTTCTGGTGTCATGTCTCATTTTGGGGGTGCGCTGACAAAGCCTGCTTTCCTTAGAGGCAGCAGCCAGAATATTACCTCAGCTCTATACTACGCGGGCAGAACTGTAGCTAAGAAGCACAGTAATTCAGATTCTGTCCTTAGTCTTGCAGCTGAAAGTAACTTTTTGTGCCTTTTAAACTTCAGTAAGGAGAAGCATGTGGAAGCGATTAATTGGCTGAAAGATGTGAGGGGAGGAGAACGCTCTGCCCCTTTTACACTCCTTCTTCCTCAGTGCACCAGAAACCTCTTGCTGGGAGGGCGAGGTGTGCACTCACCCAGCTGAACTGCTCTAGAAGTTTATTTGCTGTGGGCCACTGCGTAGACGTACACACATTGGTAGGAACACACAGGACCATTCAAGGAGGATGCTAAATAAACCATTATTCATCTTGTTGAGATCCTGGTTGCATGTGGTGTATTGTACACACCACACAAACTCGCTGTTTGTGATGTATGGCTTCATACAGTGTTACATAATTTTACGTAAAACTGATGAATAGCTCATAACACAATTGGTACATAGGCCATTTTTAGACAAGATGGTACCACACAAGTCCACTCAGTGGACACGTGTGGTACTACTCAATTTAAAAGTGGTAGTGGGTGAGCACACACTCCCACAACAACACATTCCACCTATCTCCCTGCATGAAGCAACCGGGAAAAAACCTGTGTGGGGGCATGGGTGGCTGGCAGCATACACTGAGAGCAGACCCATTCATCACCATCTAAACCCTCCCCCATCCACCAGATCTGTGTACACGCCACCGGGTGCATGTGGACCTACCTCCCTGCCCCAGCATCTGTCTAAAAATGGCCTAAGTTACATATGCTTCTAACAAACATGTTTGCTAGCTAACCAAATTTTTGTCTGGACAGCCTGGCATACCTGTCAAAAAGGTTACCAATGTCACAACTCCAACAAGACTAAGGAAATTCTGTGGTTATGAACTAGCTATTGAGTGAGTGTTGGAATGATCTATGGGTAAATCTGGTACTTTCAATTTACAAAAATATTCTTATAAATTATTTAATAAAAAGGTTCTGTGTCTTGACAAATGTGTTAGTTATATGGAGATCATACATCATTGCTTCACTTTTGAAAAGACAGACCAGGTAAATAGTTTTGATTGAATCTTCCATGGAATTAGCACAGGAATTACTGGAATGGGATTAACACATCCCATTCAAAAAAGGTATGGATATCTTAATCCTTTCAAAGGTTATTGGTCTGTATCAGACAAGATAAAGCATATTTAGAAAAGGCACATTTTTAGATGGAAGATGGATGTTTACTATTTTATCTCATAGTAATTACAAATATTCATTTAGATGGTCACTCTTTTTTTAATGAAGTCTCCATTTCTCTACAGTTTTAAAATGATTGTTTTGCATGTTTTTTCTTCTTTGACAGCAGTTCATGCAATAGCATTCAGCTGCCCAGTTGATGGAATAGTACAAATATTTGGATGGCAGTGAGGAGATAGTCCTTAAGAAAGGCAACCTGGGGGTTCACAATCTTCTAAGTTTAGTCTTCTCTACAGGAGAACTCATTTAACTGCCTTTAGTTTACCATGTTCAGTTAACATTGGCACTTGGTGAATTCTCTCACAGTTCATTCCTACTTACATTATAGTTCCTTGAAAGAGAAATGCTGTCGCATTATCAGCTCCTCGGACACTATGGCACCAATCCAAGGTCCGCGCCTGCACACCATGTGTGCGTGCGCGCGCACGGTTCCCCAGGCAAGTCCCTCACTTCCAGACTGCACTACCATCCAGCAGAGGGAGAGGTGGGACTGCAGGGGTGGTTGCAGGTGGCAGCACATGGGGGAAGGTGGGGGACTTTGCCTGGGACACCATGCATACATGCCAGGGTAGGTTACTTGTCCACATGCACAACGCTTGCATGCAGACCTTGGATCAGGGCCTAGGTGCAGTGCTTGAGAGAAAGAATGAAGGGGATCACTGGAATAAAAAGAGAAAGAAGTTGCTACAGGAGGAAAATAAAGGAGGAGAAAATATTGTACTTTGGCAGCACAAACAGTTCATATAAAATGGTTTGTATAACCAGTGTCAAATAGTCTTGCACAATTGCCTAAGGGCATTTACTTCTCCAATTCCCTTTCTACCACTACTCAGTCACCACTCCTTCCTATGAAACTTCATCTCGATACGAAAAAAGCTAATGCTCCCAGCCCCAGTGCTTCCACTTCAGAGGAAATACAACAGACAGCTTTAAGTGCCACATCAATACAGTAACTAGCACATTAGAAATAACAACTGCAGTTTCACTCTTCAGTCATCCCTAGCACCAATTTCCAGGATCAATAAATCAAACATATTTTCACTCATAATTTCATTATAAGCCAATTCATGTGGTGCTTTTTTCCTGCACTGGACTGTTGCTGAGCATACCATGTTTCAGTGGAATATGAGAAAAATCTACCTATCGCCTATTACCATAGTATCCAAGCAGCATATTAGCTAACATAGCAAACTGGTAGTGCAAGGTTTAATTAATATACCCCGCCTATACAAGTATTTGAAGCATTAACATACTTCCCACCTCTAGGTAACTAATGGAGTGTGTGAATGGAAAAAAGCACCACAAGAGCAATAGGGTTTTTGCTGACCAAGTCAATTTGGACAGGATCAGAGCTACATGCACACAGCTATCCCTAAGATCCTGATTTTCAGTGCCCATGAGCATCTGAATATTTCCTGTTCACTTCCACAAGAAAGTATGAGCACCAAGAACTATTAACAAAAAAATTAAAATCAAACCCCAGCAAACGTTTGCCTGCTATGGTGTAAGGCAGTCACCTCTGCTCAAGTGTGAGAAGTTTCACAATGGGGCAGAAAGAAGTGTGAAGTATTTATAAACAAACAAACAAAAAACAACAACCCAACATCTGTTGGCTTTTTCTTTTCTATAGTTTCAGGAGTTAGGAATCAGGGTGACCTCAAATCTTGTGTGTGTGTTCTCAATTTTGCTACCATGCAGACACTTATTTTTAGATAAAAGACAAGGCATTAAGCACAATGCTTCATTTCATGAGAACACAAAGATATGTCTTCACCCGTCACACAGCTGATTGACTGTGACTCCTGGTCCAATGCTGTTGAAGGCGCTGCAGATATCTGATCACCTGGACCTCCCAGAAGGGAACAAGTGAGCACCTCAACAAGCAGTTAAAAAACAAACTACCACTAGTTCATCACACAACTTATTTTGACAAGAAAGAACAATTCTACTTTTCTCCTGTGTTAAAACGAAGGTCAGTTCTCCTATGCAGGGGAAGGTTTGAAGAAGCCCTATACAATTTAAGTGTCTTTGTACAGTGAAGTGCTGACCACTTAGAAAGTGCTAACAAAATATTTTAATCACTAAAAACTATGGGTCTCATAGGTTCTGATTTTTATTCAAAAGCAAACAGCAACATCCAAGCATTCCTAAATACTTTATCCCAAGCAAAAGCCAATCGGTACATTTTTATGTACAAAAACAACTACAGTTCACTGTTACTTTGCATCAGGGGTGGGGAACCTTGGGCTCAGTGACCAAATGCGGCCTGCGGCAAGTTTTTATGTAGCCCCTTTGCAGTTCCTGGATCTGGCCCCTAGATCCAGTTCCTACCTCCAACCACCGAAAAACTGAGTTCAGGGTAAAAGGATCTAAGATGAGGGCATGCACACAAAAAAAGATAGAAGACAGATCAATAGCACAAATACATGATCTGGGCTTTCTTTTTCTTGAGTACACCCCTTAAGCACTGCCCCCAACTTGTATGTGGCGCTCAGGGATTGTACTCATTTTCAAAGTGGCCCCAAGGATAAGAAAGGTTCCCCACTCCTGCTTTACATCAAGCAGAGTCTAAACGAAGAAAAAACATTCTCTTAAGGAAGCTTCCAAGTATCTTAACACCATATTTTGAACATTGTGTGTTAACAAACTTGTCGGCGGCCCACCATCATGGTTGTTGGAGTCCTTCAAGAGGTTTGCCCCAGATTTCCTGGGAGTGTTAGCGTCTAGCCCAGGCTTTGATCCTGGAGACCTCCGGGGTCACAGTGTGAGGTACCATCTGCCCAATCAGGCCCCAGTGGGCTATAACGTTTGTTATAGCCTGCTGTGGCCGGATACAGATTGAGTCCTCCATGACAGGCTGTAATGGCAGCCAACACAGGCCTCCACGGCTGCCCATCATTGTGGGGGGGCAGGGCACTGGGGATAACTCAGGGGTGGACCAGCTGGCAGCACATTTGGACAACTCCCCACCTCCACTCCACACGTGTGAACTGGGCTGGGGTGCCAATCCGGATTGAGTTGTGATGCTGGTGGTCCGCCATCACTTGTATTATGACTCATTATCACTGCAAATGAAAAGTAAGGCACATTAAGGTTCAAATCCTGCAAGGTGCTGGGCACTCTTACTTCCAAGCAAGTGAGAAATACAGCACTCATTATTTGGGTCTCAATATTAGAGATATTACAATATATACTTAATTATACTGATTGCCTGAGGCCCACTGGAGTCAGACCACACTGAGATTATACTGAGGCCAACTCGAGTCAGACTACACACAGTGCATAAGCTTTCATATGTGCTTAAACCTTTAAAGAATACAGATTCTTTACACCAGGAACTCTTTTCTTTAAGTGTATATTTTTTCCAAAGCAATAGAAAAATCACCAGTCATCTTAGACTGGTGGCCAACAGGCACCGATTTTATGTGCATAGTGATTGGCAGCAAAACCTAAAATGTCACAAGTACATTATATTGGCGCTTATCTAGCAAAAAGCAGTCTGTGTTTTTGTCTTGTCTGTGGCAAGGGATGGAGGGGAGAATCAATCCACTCTGTTAAAATTAGCATAAATTTGTAAAAGTGACTTTACTGATTTTTTTGGTAGCAATTATTTTTAATGCTGACAAAAGAATGCCATTCTTTCTTTCTTTATTTTATTTATTTATTTGCATTTATTCGCCGCCCCCTCATGCCTACGGCATCTCGGGGCAACTTACAAAACAAATACTAAAATTCAATAAAAGACATAAAAAGTTCCAACAGTAATTAAAAATATCTTCCCCCAACTACCCCACCCTCCCCTCCAAAGGCCTCGGCAAACAGCCAGGTTTTGCAAGCTCTTTGACAGACACCTTTGTTGCCACACCCTGAAAAAAGACAGGGAGAACCAATGAATGGGTTTAACATTCCGCACTCTTTATTGATCAAATATCCATGATCAAGGGGACCAATTCCCCTGTCAAAAATGGGTCTGACAAAGCAAGCACACCGTGTCCAGGAGGGCAGTCTGTTGCACGCCCAGGTACTGGTGCTCCAGTTGCCTGAATCTGATCTAGCCCCCTCCCCTTTATTGTCCCCCCTTCCAGTCCAAGACACCCTACTTGTGGGGGTGGGGGCGGGGGCGGGAAGAAGGGGGGGAAATAAAAGCAAGGCTCTCTGTGGAAGCCTATAGAGCGAGGATAGGGAGGGGGCCACCGTTAACCTTGATCCGCACCCAACCTTGGTTGAAGTTTGTAGTGGCCCCTAACTCCTTGGAACCTGGGCAGGCAATTGGTCGCACTAAGCTTGCATGCCAGGCACTGATCCCCATCTCTTTAGGAGGTGGCCCCATTTCTCAATGCTGTGTTTCCCATAAAACCCTTAACTCCAATCCGGACCCCCGCCTACAGAGTGTGATAATTTGATAATCACCCAAGGTATGCCCCATTATCAAGCCAATGGAGACTGTTAGACTTGTTCACTACCTAAGATTTCAGATGCTTGCTGAACTCTTGGGTTAAACGTTATTGTAAGAAATCCAGCCATATTCTCAAAAGAAAGCTTAGCAAATTTTGAATTGAAAAAGCCTCAAAATTCCAGAGATTCAAATTAAATGAAAGGGGAGGTTTTTAAGAGAAGTCTGAACATTCCAGTGCATACGTACTTTTTACTAGCAATCTGTTTATTTTGTATAAAGTTTTATTAAAAGTAAACAACCTTTCTCTTATTCCTGCCCCACTATTTATTTCACACTTTTTACCCCGCCTCTCCAACAATTAAGCAGCTCGAGGCAGCTTACAAATAAAAACATTTTAAATCAGCAAATAAAAATAATAATCATAAAACAAATACAAAACCCAATAAAAACTACAAATGGGAGTGCCACTAAAAGTCCCTCCCCATCACCCTCACCAAAGGCCTGGTGGAACAGCCAGGTCTTACAACGCTAGCAGAAGGAGGCAAGGTCCGGGGCCACCCAGGCCTCTGCCAGGAGGGATTTCCACAGCCTAGGAGTGACCACTGAGAACACCCTCTCCATTGTCGCCCCCCAAGCAACCCAGGGGACATCAAGAAGGGTGCTCCTAGCGGACCACAGGGGCCGATCCAGAGCACGGAGGGTGAGGCAGTCCCATAGGTATTACAACGCTAGCAGAAGGAGGCAAGGTCCGGGGCCACCCAGGCCTCTGCCAGGAGGGATTTCCACAGCCTAGGAGTGACCACTGAGAACACCCTCTCCATTGTCGCCCCCCAAGCAACCCAGGGGACATCAAGAAGGGTGCTCCTAGCGGACCACAGGGGCCAATCCAGAACAGAGAGAGCGAGGCAATCCCGCAGGTACGTGGGGCCCAGGCCATTTAGGGCTTTATAGGTAAGAACCAACACCCTGAATTGGGCCTGGAAGTCTATTAACAGCCAGTGCAGAGCATGGAGCACTGGTGTAATGTGCTCACAGTGGCCCGTAAGAAAGCGGGCTGCCGCATTCTGCACCAGTTGCAGTCTCTGAACTGTCACCAAGCCCCACATAGAGCGCATACAGCCTAAACCGTTGCACCAGATGTAATTGGCAAAATGCCCCTCTCACCACAGCCTCCACCTGGACATCCAGGCGGAGCTGCGGATCAAGGAGCACTCCCGAATTCCAAACCCGGGAAACCAGTAGGGGTGAACCCCATCAATGAGAGGGGACATCACACCCATTCCCACCAGCATCATCTCTGTCCTGTCAGCATTCAGCTTTAGGTTGGCTCACCCGCATCTAGTCCCCCACAGCTGCCAAACACCAGGTAAGCACCGAAACTGCTGCGTCTGGGGCGGATGTTAAAGAGAGGTAGAGCTGGGTGTCATCAGCATACTGATGACACTGTAGCCCATACTATCTCATTATTAATTATTATTATAAGCTTTTATATAGCGCAAGCAATGTGCCTGGTACTTTACAAAGAATAAGATAGACATGGTCCCTGCCCGAGAGCTTACAATCTAAAGAATGACCTCACCCAACGGCTGCACAACAAACAGGAGGGGGGGACAGAATAGAACTTTGTGGGATTCCACACACGAGGCCCTGGAGAACTGATTAACAGTCCCCAAGCACCACCCACCAAGTTCTCCCAGACAGGAAGGAGCAGAACCATTCAAGAACAATCCCGCTCACCCTGGCACAGTCCCACAAGCGGGCCACCAACATCTCCTGGTCAACAGTATCAAAAGCAGACAACAGGTCTAACAGTAGCAACAGGGTCAAACAACCATGGTCCAACTCCTGGCGAAGGTCATCAACCAAAGCCACAAGCATAGTCTCGGTGCTCAGTATCTGGAATTTAAGCTGCTATTAATATTAAGAAATAATAAGAACATATCTAAAATATAAATTATAAATTTATGTTGCCTTAAATGCTCTAAAACTAAGGCCCTTTTGTGGGGGCAATGGGTGGGTGCCAGAGTGGGTGAGCTGTGCATGGGGGCGCATTCCCACGGACCCCCCTCCCACTCCATGCATGGAGCATTGGGCATTGGCACCCATTGCCCTGTGCATGGGTGGAGGTGGGTGGAGCGCTGGAGCATGCACACACACACCAACCCACCACCCACGGCATTCCCACAGGCATCCATCCATCCCCTCCACACCTGTTGCGGCATTCCCACAGGCACCCCCCCACCCACCCATGTGTGCGAAGGGGGGTGGCGTCAATGTGAAAACGGCCAAATATGAGACTATATTTTTTAAAAAACCAAAACCCTCAAATAGGGAGCAGATCTTTTTCAATTGCCAAATGAGAAATGGTTTCTGAAGTGCTTTGCTTTTTGATTACCCAATTTGTGATTATAGGGAAAGCCTGCATTTGTTTAGAAGTGTAAACCTATTTTGGACAGGATTAAAAGGCCAAATATTTTATAAAACCTTTTATCAAGCTACTTAAATATGCCAAGTAATAAGAGTAGCACACCACTGGATTGCCCTAAAGTTAGTGTTACGGAAAGACAGAAATTCAATAAATGGGCTGATTTATGTCCAAATATTTAACTGGATTATTAAATTGAGTATTATTCTTCAGCTACAAAAGGTCAAGCATTATGTAGAGGCCTCTGATNGGGGGGGGGGGGGGGGGGAAATACAGGCAGCTGTGTGTACATTTTCTGGAAACTTCCTTCTATTTGAAATGATCAGTTTTCTCCATCTCCAGCTCAAAATTCCTTATGAAGTCAATACAACTCTGTGTCACTTTGTACAGATACAGGAATTTTAAAAGGAGGTTTAGCTCTTACTAAACAAACAGACATACAGCTTTATATCTTTCTTATGCTCTTTATCCAAGCTGACCCTTCCCAAGAATATGCCAAATCATTCCTCGAATCAGCAAAACGTCAAGAGTACTAGAACAAGACCAAACTATTCTCTTCAGGTTCCTCCAGCAGTGGTCTTTGTGTCAGTCTTCACTACCAAGATGAACCTTTTATATTTAAGCAAAGTAACCAAACTATTACCTTTGACTGCCAAACATTTAGGTCAGTGCGCACAGTTACCAGCTGGTCTGCTATTTCCCAAGCTAAGCAAGAACAAGGAGGCTTTTTGTTCACTAGCACTTACTCTGGAGATGGTCAAGGGCATATTGAAGTCTTTTCCCCCTTGCAGTCGGAAACCCCACGGTCCAGGTCCATTGAGAGTCACGCTGTAAGACATTTTGCAACTCTTATGCCAGCCACCAAAAAGGCTCTGCAGAACAGAGGGGAAAAATAGAAAATATTTTTTTAAAAGATTTTCAAAAAAGGTTAACAGCACAAAATGATTGCTCTTTTTTCTTCTTCCCCTTTTTGCCTTGCCTGCTTAGTTGTGTTGAAGAGTCACCTAAGAATAGATGGGAGCTATAATGCAGATACTGATATCCCAGCTGAGCTGGGGCCATAAAAGGCTTGTAACGAAACACATACTATGCAAGGCCTCCATGACTCAGAGATCCAATATAGTATAGCCCCCTGTGAAGTTAGCAGATCTTTCCAGGCTCCCCACACCACCTATTCAGACTCTCAGTTACTTTACAGGGGTGATTGGTTTTTTAAAAATTAAAACCCTCAGATCTCACGGATACCTTGGAGACAACTGTATCAATTTTACTTTCCAAAACCAAATGTAACTTTTGCTTCCTAGAATGTGTTTAACATTCTAAATCAAACAACGAGATTTTGTATGTTACGATCAATTTCCTTTTATACATGCTTTCCTGATGTCCCAGTTTTGCAAATGGGAAGACTGGGGGAGGCATTTTCTTTTTTTAAAATCCTGCTATGAACAAATAAATTTGAATATTTCCAACACCACTGAAAAAATCTGTACATGTGCACTTTGCCTTCTCCAAGAAAAAGGTTATTTTTTTCTGCTATCATGCAGCAAATAGGGATTAAGTGATCTTTCATTTTAAAATATTTCTGCATCTAAAACAAAATTTGATCACATAATTCAAGTGGTTATGTATATATAAGAATTTAGAATTAAAAGCGAATAATTCTTTATCGATCAAAAATGCTACTGGATACAGTGTTATTTCTTCATTTTATTTCTGAAGGTTACATAGCTTATAGTTTCAGTTGCTGTTAGTAAACTGTCTTTTATTTTTAAAATAGGAAGTTAGGAATCACAAGAAATTTTAAAAATGTTTGCAAAATTATTCAGTTAAACTCAAGACCCCAGGTGTTGTAAGCATTACAATACTTCTATTTTACAAACAGAGAAAGAAACGCACAAGCTAAGTGACTTGCCAAAGAGAGTTAGGGGTTATGTCAAACTTGTGAGAACAGAATCCACAACTATGTTCTTCCAGTGTCAAGTTCTAGTCATTAGTTGAGAAAACTCCCTTACTTAAAGTTATGCACATACTTCAGCAAACAAAAATAAAGACTGCTATTATTTTTAGGGCTCACAGTAAAAAAGGATTTTAAAAAACAAAAACAAACAAAAACTACAAAAAAACTAGAAGAAAGCATTCTATAGTGGATGTGAAGAATATAAGCACACCTACTCCCCCAAGAAAATCAAGTACACCCATTAACACAACACAGAACTGTTTTTTTCCAGAAGACATATCAACATCCAATTTATAAGAAACTCCCAGTTAACTAAGGCTATCTGCAAATTACAGTTCTCAGAGTTGTGAAACCAATGTAACCCAAGTCCTCTGCTCCACTAGAAAGCTCCTTTTTGGGGATCTGCTTAACTAAAGCCCTTTTCAAATGGGCGCAGGTGCGTAGGGGGTTGGGTGGGTGGCACAGTGGGTGGACAGTGCGTGGGGTGCGTTCCCACAGACCTCCACCCATTTCCACGCACAGAGCATCCACCATTGGCAGCCGTTGCTCTGTGCATGGGTGATGGGTGAAGGTGGGTGGAGTGCAAGAGCACCCCCGCACCCCCACCCACCGGCCGCAGCATTCAAATGGATGCCTCCTTGTCTTCCCCGTACCCACCGTGGCGATCGCACGGATGCCCCTCCCGTGCACATGTGTGGGGGGGGGGCGCATCCATGCAAAAAGGCCTTAAGTCAGACCAATGGTCCATCTTAGATGTCACAACCTGACATGGCAGCAGGGTTTCAAATCGGGCTCACCAGGATCTCTGGCAGAGGCCCACCCAGGCGTGCTACCTGAAATCCTCCAGGATCCCTGGCAGAGGTCTCACCCAGGTGTGCTACCAGAGATCCCAAATCAGAGATGCCAGGGAATGAACTTGGACCTTATACGTGTAAAGCATGTGGTCTACCACCTGAGCCACAGCTCACCCCATGTGTTTGTTTGTGTTAATACTTAATATAGCTTAGTCTGTAGGCACCATCACTTATTAAATAGAAAATCACCGATACAGTATCCATAATGTTGACAGTACATTGGACAACACTGCAAAGGAACTACTGTATTATTACAAGTGGTTCTCTTCCCTTTGAGGAAGTACTAAGCAATAAGCATATGCTGCTGGACTTTGGCCTTAACAAAATATGGTAATTGAACAAAAAAATTAAGAAGTTTTTACTCCCAATATTTCACCTGCCCATACTTTCTCCCTTCAACTGAAATAGAAATTTAGTGTCAATTCAATTCCCCTCTCAATTTCCTTTGAGGGCATCGCCATCCAGACTGTCCCTCAGGCATGTAGCCTGGGATTCATTTTTGACTCCTCCCTCTCCTCAGATCCACGCTATTGCCAAATCCTGCCACTTTGCCCTGTATAATATTGCTAAAATCTGGCCCTGCCTTACTGTTGCCACTGTAAAAAAAAACCTAATCCATGCTCTAGTCATCTCTTTCCTTGACTACTGTAACTTCCTCCTCACTGGTTTCCCCATCTCTGGACTCGCCCTCCTTATCTTGGTTCAGCGCTCTGCTGTCAAAGTCATCCACCTTGCCCGTCACTTTGACCATGTTCAGCCCCTCCTCTCCACCCTACACTGGCTCCCTCTATGGGAACACATTCAGCACAAGCTCCTGGTCTTCATCTTCCAGGCTCTTCATGGCCTTGCTCCCCCTTCTCTCTCCACTCTTGTATCCAGCCACATTCCTGCACGGGAGCTTCGCTCCTCCTCTGCCCACACCTTCACCTGCTTGTAACTCCCCATATCCTTTAAATGTCTTTGCTCCTTCCCTCTTGCTGCCCCCCATGCCTGAAACTCTCTCCCTTGATACATTTGTTAATTTTGTTCTCCTCCCTCCCTCCCAACTTTCAGATCCCTCCTGAAAACCTACCTCTTCCATCAGGCTTTTCCTGATCATGAGTAAAACTGCATCTTCATCTCTCCCTCCCTCAGAATCTCTTCCCTGTAACTAAGTTAAGCACATACACCTGCATTTTCTCAACCTCATGAATGAATCCTTGTCTCGTCCGATGTTCACCTCTCTCTTGTCTCCCCCTTCCTTGTCTCTCTTAATCTTTAAGCCCCCTGGGGTAGGGACTTCTCTATAACTACTGATTGTACAGTGAAAGGTACACTGCTGATGCTATATAAATAATAACTGGACACAATATTCTTTGTTTAATGGTCTTCCTAAATAAAACTTTGTAGTGTTCAACATTTACTGCATCTTTTTGTTGCCATAAAATGGTGGATGAAGTCATCTCTATTCATGTATAGTTCAGAAACAAGATTGATACCACATTCACACCTGACACTTGTCATTACTAAAATGACGCACAGGCAAAGACGCGGCAGCGGGGAGGAGCCCAATGCCGGCAATAGAACCAGATTGAACGGGGATCTGCTGCAGCTTTGCTCGTGCATTACAGGGCTGGATTTTGCACCCTTACATGTGTAAGGCTAGCTGTAGCAGATCCCCGTTCGCACCGGCTCTACTGCTGGCATCGGTCTCCTCCCTGCTGCCGTGGCTTTGCCTGCGCGTCATTTTAGTAACACCCGGTGTCAGGTGCGAATGCGGTATGACTTCCTCTAAGAAACTAGGAGGGCAGCATACGCTAGGATTAAAAATTAGTTTAGTGTTGACTGAAGTCTGTACTAGGGGTGGTCTTTCAGCTGCAAATTCATATTCAGTTTATTTTAATTTCCCTAAGTTTCTTGATTTAAATGCAGATTTGTATTAAAAAACAATTTTAAAGATGACTGCACATGTACAAATGGCCACCAGACCAAACTGCACATGCGCACCCTTTTCCAAAGTGGCGGCAGCAATGTTGCCGCCATTTTGGAAAAGGGCAGCCAGTCTACACATGTGCAATAGCCAGTGCAGTGTGCATGTGCAAACTGGCTGCCCTTTTAAAAAATGGTGGCGATGCTGCAGCTGCCATTTTGGGAAAGGGTGCACATGCACAGAATGGTCCCGTGGTCATTTGTACATGCACAGTAATTTAAAAAAACAAAATTCTTCTGTGGATTAGAATCAAACCAAGCTTGTTGTCACACTGTTTTGGTTCGGTACGGATTAATCTCAACTTCTCACCCCTAGCCTGTAAATGATATAGTTGCTTAAACAAAAATTCTAACAAGAAGTTAGACAGCAAAGAACACATTTGCCTTACTTGCTGTTTTTCAAAGAAAGAATAAAGATTTTAAATCATAAGTAAATATGGTAAGAAAGCATTCAGCTTTTAAAGTACTTCAGAAAAACAATTTGAACAAAATGATCCTGTACTGGCAGAATTTGGACTACATTTATCTTTAATTTACATTTATCAATTATATATATATACATATAACAGTATAACCTGTTACTGTTTGTCCCAAAAGATGGAATTTCATTTCTTTCGTATTGACCTCCTCCACATAGTTTTTGAGGTTTGTTTTTTCCCTTGAAAATGGTGGAGACAACCTCCGTTCAATAAGTCAGAAGAGAAGGTCAGAGGCTTTACAGCAATATTTTTAAATGATTTGGAGGAACAGGATGACATTTTCTCTTAGAATATCAAAACAGAAGATTGTCAAAAGTTCAAAATTCCACAAAGTGTTTCCTGTCAGTTGATTTTAGAAACATCTACGAATTACTGTCATGTGAAGGGAGATAAATCTGGAATGTTAACAATGGTACTGTACCAAAAACATATCTAGAATGCAAGGGGGTGGGGAAATGAACACCCTCAAGGTAATGGCTCAGAATAGGAACAGTGTCATGGTCTGAACTACTACTATGGTTTCACAACTAATGCCATATTTGTTACAGTAATGGAAACAACTCATAAGTGCAAGGCTACTGTATGGTAGTTGTACTTCCAAATATACAATCGTGCATTTCCTCAAGCTCTCTTTTAGAACACAATTAAAAGACTTTTAAAAGTTGAAAAAGCCAAGGATTAATGAAAACTCAAGCAATTCCAAAGTAATAAATTGACCTTGTTGCTCATCTTGTGTATGCCATATATAGTACAGCCTGAAATTTGAATGTAGTCATGAGAGCAAAGTTGTAAAGAGCGGTATTAAGAAACACCAAAGACTGCTCCACAAAAGCAGCTTACAATAACATAAGAAGTGCCATACTGGATCAGACCAATGGTCCATCTAGCCCAGCATCCTGTCTCCGACAGTGGCCAATCACGGTGACTTGGGAGAAGCACCCAACAGGTCACAATGGGGGATCCATTCCCTGTTGTTTCCCCCCAGCTCCCGTCATGTTCCCTGATCCTGTC
>QEPC01006548.1:3185477-3206332 GCA_003113815.1 Sphenodon punctatus | reverse complement strand
AAAGCCACTAGGCACAACCAAAACACTGGTGTTGGTGCAGAAAAACCCAATAAACTTATGTGAAGTCCTAAAATGCACACCATAAATGTAGGAGCATGGGGTTTACTTTTCCCAAAGACCTCAACCATGCTGCAAAGTTCTGCTGCAGCGTAAAGCCAGGTGTTTTCTACCTGGTGAGCCACAGGGTGGCTAGCCATTT
Organism: Sphenodon punctatus; assembly: GCA_003113815.1. Classification (NCBI taxonomy): domain Eukaryota; kingdom Metazoa; phylum Chordata; class Lepidosauria; order Sphenodontia; family Sphenodontidae; genus Sphenodon; species Sphenodon punctatus. The sequence continues at coordinate 3,206,133 of QEPC01006548.1, read as the reverse complement.
GTTAGCCAACATGTGATGTGGCCTTCTTGCAGAAAAGCCATATCCCATGACCAGACTACAAATGGAGTCCGGACCATTTTAAAATGCAGGGAAAATCCAAGCAAGGAAACCCTTCTAACTAAACCCCCTCCTAAAATTAGCAAAAGCAGACAATTAGGGTCACAGGGTGGAAAACAGCAAGGGTCAGAGAACCATTTTAAAGAAGAAGAGGCAGTGAGCACAGCCACCATGCACAGTTCCAGTTGACCTAGGTTTGCAACCTTAGGTATATTTTTCCAGGCCACTTATGAAGAATATATGTTGCAGGGCTTGCATTGGCACCTATGGTACTAATGCAGGCCCTGCAACATATATTCTTCATAAGTGGTCTGGAAAAATATACCTTAGGTGGCAACCCTATGTTAGGCCCACAAAAATGCCTTGGCTGTTTGCAATGTATGCCATGGGGAGGGACAAAAGAAAGCAGACAATATGGGTTAGCCAGGGGAATTTCTTTTAATTTCTTACTGGGTTTGGAGAGATGGAAGAAGCTGCTCCTCAGTCTTGCCTTCCTCTTCCCTTCTCCCAAGACAAGTCCAAAAAACAACCACACAAGGCTGGCATATGCAGCCTCCTGGATTCCTCCAAGTGCCTGCCTGTAGTTCTGCCCACTTCTGAGTGCCTGAGGCTGAGCTCTGAGCTGAATACCTCCCAGCCAGCACTCCCCCACCCCTGCCCAGTGACTCCCAGACCCCCCACTCAGCACACTACTTCTCCTACCTGAGTCCTGCTCCCCCCTCCCACTACCAAGAGCCAGGGCCGAATGCCCACAATGATGCTTTTATAGCAGAGGTCTGTTAATGGAACTCAACCTGGGACCACAAGCCCCTTCTCCTGCCCTGCCCCTACTATTACATAGAGAGAGCCATCCTTCAGATACCGCACCTGGAGCATGCTCTCTGATTAGTGCCATGTCACTGTCCGCCTGCTCCAGCATTTGTGTGGTTCAGGTCCGCTCCAGTCCCTCAGCGTGCTGCTGCAGCAGCTTACCTTGCCTCCAGCAGTGGCCTACCCCACCTCCAGCAGAAGCTCCTCCTCTGAGCTGTGTATGCCAGTCAGGGAGAAGGCTGAAGCTGCCTCACTCAGTAGCTAACTTGCATATGGAAACTTTTTGTATAGAGCAAAAACATGGTGGTGCTGCAAGGCCAGGCTCAGGGTAGCAGCCTGAGCCTCCTGCGTATGTGCCCAAACTGAATGTGGAATATGGTCACCACAGCAGCAGTGATGAACGAGGTGGGGGAGGCAAAAATTAAGTGAGTCCTAGGGGTCTGGTGGGGGCATTCACCCACCCTCCCCTTAATAGAAACTGCCACTGCGAGAGTTCAATCTGGCTCTAGACTCAGTACAAGAAGGAGCTCCATGGAAGTTGTTACAGAGGAGAGAGCTCTTCCAGAGGAATGCCCAGAGATTGNCTCTCTGGCCTAGCATTAAGGGAGAGATTATATGCTCTATCCCAATAACATGATTCAATAAGAATATAATCAATCATGCTCTGGTATTGCGGGCCCACATAAGTATATCCTCCTACCATGTCGTCCCCCAATCAACCATTAAGAATTGTCAAATCCAATTTCTGGATAAAGGTGAAAAAAGAACATCCAATATTATTGATACAACTATCCTTGGACTGTCTACTGGGGATCTATTGGTGTCTACTGTAGATATCGTCCAGATCTGGACCTATCTCTCCATCTTCAGCTCCAACCCTAGCGTTCCAGTCGCCAGCACATATTATACAAGCTTGTGGAAATTGATCACCCAAAGAGTTTATTCTTTCCTCCAACACCAACCAGCTATCCTCTTTATAATAGGGCGAGGGAGCGGGGGGGATATAAACATTAAAGATAATATATTGGACAGAAGTACTGAAGTTCAAGAGGCCTATCTGAAATTCTGGTTGGTCAGAGGGCAGGAGTCAAAAAAAAAGGAGCACAAAAATCAGCTATCATCATTACCAGGCCCTCAGATATTCTGCCCTTCTTCTTCGACTTCTGTCATCCATGAAATTCCACCACAAAGTTAGGCAATCTAAACTTCAAATCTTCTCCAGGTCCCAGTCAGGATTCTTGTAAGCAGACACAATCAAACCTAGATAAATACTAGTCAATCCAATCCTTGTCAGCTAATTTACTTTTAAAGCCCATAATATTCCAGGATACTAACCCCAATAAGGTCCTTGAGGAAGAACCAATTAAATGAGAAAAAGAGTGCCCGTGACTGGGAGATAGATGTAACTCTCCAGTGACTCTCCCTCCAGGACACTCCTTGGGGTACCCAAGTCAGGTAGAACTCTGTAACGTCTCTGTCAATGTCTGGTCTAAGTCTATTACATCCAGCTGATCTTTAGGTCCATTAGTTTGTAGGTGTGTTGTATTTAACTGAACATTAGAGATCAAATGTAAGTCTACGGAAGGATCCTCATGGTCTATTCTCACCCTCTCATGGAAACTTCCCTTCTCTGAAGAATCTAAATATCGAACGGCAGTAAGTATCTCCGTATTATGCACAGGATTATACAAGGATAGTCCCTGGATTAACTCTGGGGCTTTAAAGTCTAGGACTTCCAACTGAGTATTAGATAGAAAATGATCAATCTTTTGCAAAATAGCATCCTGGTCAATCACAGGGAGACCATTAAACAAGATGTAAACTATAACTACATCCTTAATCCCTGTGTCATCCAGTAAAAAAGCTCCCATCTCAGCAATAAACTGTTGCTTTTTCTGGATAGCTTCCTTAAGTCCCTTATCCTGATTTGTTCCATTACACCCCATTGAGGGATTGTCCTCATTGGGAATGCAGGGAAGGGGAAGACCTTCCATAAAGTCTGGTTCATTTCTTTCCCCTACATTGGTCACCTCATTAGAGACTGGATTTAGGTTTTTATTAGAGAAGGCATCAATTGCGATTGAAGGCTCTAAATCAAGCAAAGTCTGTACTTGATCCTCAGGTACTGTCATAACCAGCTCAGACTTTTTTCCATCTGGAACTCGCACATTATTCCCAGAATGCAGGCAATTAGAACTACGACTCCAGACTCCGAAAGGGACCAGGTTAGCAGATGAAAACATGGACCTCAATTGCGGGATACAATCAGGGCCTGATTGTGAAACAGTCCTTTGTTCAGAGATTACTTTGTCTGTAGAAATCCCTCTTTGTTTAAGATATTTCCAGGTCTGAAAGATTACACCCACCATACTTTCAGACTTAAGGTAGATCTTCATACAATAATCCCATTCATGGGTCAAAATCCATTCTGCCTGCTCTATGAGCCCTGGACTCAGCTTTCTTCCAAGCAGACAAGTTAGATTATTAGAAATGTCCCCAATGTTCTCCCACGGAGGAGTGGAGCCCGTATAATCTGGTCCCACTTTCACGAGAATTGCATTAGGAACAACCCTCCCAACACGTCTAAATGTAGCCTGGGTGGCAGAATTCCAACCCCGAGACCTTCCATAGAATTGTCTTTTATAGGGATTACCACCAACTCCAATAATTGACTGATCCACAGAAGGGGCATTGGTGTTGTCTGCCAATGTAGGATCTAACTTACTCATGATCTTATTCAGCTGCTCTCTTGCTTTGTCAAGGGAACCACTAATCTCTGCTATACTACTAAATAGAGTAGCTACAGTTCTCTCAATTAACTTAGTTTGATCCACCAAAAAAACTTTCATAACATCATCGGACCTTACACCTAGCTCCTCTTCTTGCAATAAAAAGTGTTGATCTAACTGTCTCTCTGCTCTCTGAGTCGGAGCTTTTATATTCTCTTCCTCTGAAGAGAGGCAAGCAAACCTATTATGTAATGCTAAGACTTCCCCTGACTTCTCTAGAGAACAAACACATCTTCTATTTTAATGAGGCTGCTCCTCAAAAGCTAAACAAGGCGATGGGGAATGAACTCATTTTCGATCCCTCTTCAGGGGAGAGAAAAGGAGAAGAAGAGGGGAAAGAATAAATAAATAAATAAATAAATAAATAAAAATTAAAAAATATTAAAAAATATAAATAAAATGTAAAAAAAAGATATAGGGAATAGTCAGCGTTTTGGGCCGGTCTCAGGAGCAAGCGGCCAATCAAGGGCTGCACTGTAACCACACCTCCCCAGCAGTATGCCTCCAGAACCCCCAGGTGTCTCTTATCCACTTGCCCCACTCCTGGAAAGGCAAGCACCCAAGCACCTCGGCACCAGTCCACTGCAATAAAATAAAATAATAATAATAATAATAATAATAATAAAACAAGCCAAACTGTGTTGCCTGTTGAATGCAATGCCTTCAGCTGCCGGAGTCTCCTATGTGCTCTCAGTCCAGGCACGCCGCAGGAAATAGTCCACAACAGTAAGTCAGGCAGGATCAGGGCCCAAGCAGCAGTCTCACTCAGGGAACTAGCAGCCAAGTCTTCTTTATTCAGCTTGCCTTCATCATAGTCTCTCTCAAGCCCCTGCCTGCTTGCCTCTCTGCTTTCAAGAGGCTTCCTCAGTTTAGATCTCCAGCTGGCAGGGGCACCGGGCAACTTTGGTTTCCTTCTTTCTGGGGCAGGATGTCTGACCACAGGCATACTGGCTGACAAACAGCCCAACCAACGGCCGACAACCATTGGGTGTTGCCCTTCGGGCTGGCACCCAAGCGCCGGCACCCTCAGGGCCCTGCCTTGCTTTAGATACCTGTGGGAGGGAGGGGTGCAGGCTTGAGAAGCCGGGCAATCCTCCAATGGTAGCTCTCCCCTCCTCTACACACAGCAAACACTCACCACCCTCTCTGCACCCCATAAATAAGAAGAAAAATACCAAAAGAAATCACTGTGCATGAGCAAAATGGCTGCTATGATCATTCTGCACATCTGTAGCCATTTTCCAAAATGGTGCTGGCAGCGTCAGTGCCATTTTGCAAAATGGCAACCAGTCTGAGCATGCTTAGCCAGCAGCCAGGCATGTGCAGACTGACTGCCATTTTCCANCATACATAGAATTAAAATAAGGTTGCCTTGCTCTTTTGCGGGGATTACTGCAGCAGAGCTTGGCCCCTGATAGTTTGAAATAAGACAAACTTGGCCTGATCCGTAGCATAGTGCTGGTTGGCTAAATAATTACTTTCCCTTAACACTAAACTTCGCCCCAACCAGCAACTCCTCAGACCATACAGTCCCCAGGAAACAATGACTAAACTATATATATATTCCTAGACATAGTTATGACCGGATCAGCTTGCCCATAGATCAATTACAGATAGCCTAATTTCAACTCAAATACACAGATTTCCAGCCCATGAACAAATTAAGCAAGGATGATTAGCAGCCAATGAACCAGTAGTTATATTCCTCCAAAACAAGCAAAACAAACAAAACTGTTTCATTCATCAGATTAGGGAGAACAGCTTACAGGGGACCTTTAAGGCCTGCTTGTATAACTTTCCTCCTTTTTTCAACCAAGCCACTAAATGTAGCAACTGCAACCAGATCATCAGCTGTTGTCAGAGTAGCTAAAAAAGGGATCAATCTTTCTCTCGTTATCCTTCTTGATTTTTCCCATAATGGAGTTAGCCATACCTCCCTCAAGTTATGGTAATATGGGCAATATAGCATTTGGTGCTCTATAGTTTCAATCTCCTGCTTAGAGCAAGTACAATAACGTAGATTGTATGGAGTTTTTGAAAATCTACCATCCAACACAGTGGATCAGATCAACTGAAATTGCAGCGGAGTATAATTTCTCCTTAAAACCCTATTGGTCAGAATATCCAAATAGGGTTCCATAATAAAGAGTGTCTTAATTGCCCCCAAATTAGGCACAGCTTTCCACTGCTTAACCAGGGAGATATCTTCTTATTTGGCGATATCGCTAGATCTAAGATCGATTTCTCTTTTTATGCAAACCAGAGATTTCCCCCGGAAGCAGGCAAAAGAAAATCCCAGTCCCTGCAATAGGGCAGTCAAATAATTCACCCAGGGATAAGTACGAGCCCCAGTATGCATGAGCTCCTCCACTAAACACTGAACTGGGAGCAAGTCCTGCTGCTGAGTCATTAGTCTCAGCCAATACCTAATTAAAGTCATCTGGGCATAATGTGCAATAGACAGTATACCAGTTTCTCCCCGGAGCACTGCCCCTGGGATACTATTACCAACTCCGAGCAATCTGTGAAGGGCACAATTCTGAACCCTTTCCAAGATAATAATATCCAGGGAGTGAATAAGCTCCAGTCCATACACCAGCATAGGATGGATTTAGGCAGTAGGTTTGCAAAAAAGTTGATACAACAATACCTCTTGAGATATTGGCAGCCTTCAGGAGACCACCTGCAGTTCTATGTGCCAAAGCAGCCCTGTTTTTAACATGGGATGCCCAAGTCCCTCTGGAAGTAAAGACAACTCCCAAGTATGTAACTGTGGTTACAAGTTTGAAACTAAGGTCATCGATGACCCATTTGGGGGTTGAAACTCTGCCACCCACAACCATAATACTAGACTTTTTGTTATTGATTTCAAGACCATTTAGCTGGCAGTACTGGATTAATCCCTTAACTGATTCTTTTATACCTTTTTCTGTTTGAGAAAACAGGACCAGGTCATCAGCATACTGCAAGGCGTAGAGCGGATAGGATTGAATTTTAGGTGGATACAAACTTGGCTTTTTTATAGCTTATACCAAATCTGCTACAAACAAATTAAAGAGCAAGGGAGCCAAAACACACCCTTGACGCACACCTCTTTCTACAGTGATTGGAGCACTTGGTATGCTTCCAGGGCCACCTTTAATCCTGGCTAAGTTATTTCTATTCAATTGAGTTAAGTTAGAACAGAGTTTATCGTTAATGCCCATGTTGTTTAATTTAGCCCAGAGTTTGTCCCGAGGGACAAGATTGAACGCTTTAGTAAAGTCGATGAAAGCAAGATAGAGCTTCCCTTTTCTAATCTTAACATATTTGGAAATTAAGTGCATTACTATATAACAGCAATCAGTAGTAGATATTTTACTTCTGAATCCAAATTGCTCATTGGGGATTAAGTATTTTTCCTCCACCCAATTTTGTAGATGTTTCAAAATTTTGGCCGCATACAGCTTACTGATCACTGAAAGACAACTTATTGGACGATAATTTGCCAGGTCTGACCAGTCCCCTTTTTTATAAACTGGGACAATCCAGCTAGATCTCCAGGACGTAGGGATCCTGCATCCTTCTGTGACCTTGGAGAATAGTTTGGACAGCACTGAGGCCCACCACTTAGGAGTGACTCTCTAGACCTCAGCATTAATAGAGTCCGGTCCTGGAGACTTATCCAGCTTCAGAGCCATGATTGATTCCTCAATTTCAACCTCTAGAAAAATAAATTCCAAGACCTGAGATTCAACATGTGACTCCGATCTCACCTCAAGGTCAGCATTGTCCAAACTTTTTACTCTATATAGGTCTCCGAAAAAAGCTTCCCACCTGGAATTCACTATGGGAATATTCGGAGTCCTTTGATTGGGAGCTATCAGCTGGCGCAAAATTTTCCAAAAGGAGCTAACATTTCTAGTTCTAACCGCCAGTGCCAACCTAGCCCAAATCCTATTATAATATACAGCTCTTTTATTCTTAAGGATCAACTTGTATTGCTTCTTTAACTCCATATAGGAAACTAGGGATAGATGGGATTGATTGACTACCCAATGCTTCCTTTCCTTTATTAAATGCCATTTAATTAATTGGCATTCACTGTCATACCACTTGTTTGGATGCTCAATATCTGGAATATAAGATCATAATATTTCAGAATTCAGATAGCCAATTATTTCTGCAAACCTGTCCAGTATGCCATCTACAGTTTGATCAGCCAATATAGCATTCCGAAGATCTGAAAGGGTTCCTGAATTACTCACCTCCCACATCTTACAGCTCAGTTGAACAGAATCCCACCTCTTAACCTTCTTCTGCTAAAATTCCAAGTTTTAGCAGTTTTACGGGATGAATTTAAGGAGCAGGAGGGTATTATGAGTTGCACTTCTAACGTAATGTGATCACTCTCTGGCCTAGCATTAAGGGAGAGATTATATGCTCTATCCCAATAACATGATTCAATAAGAATATAATCAATCATGCTCTGGTATTGCGGGCCCACATAAGTATATCCTCCTACCATGTCGTCCCCCAATCAACCATTAAGAATTGTCAAATCCAATTTCTGGATAAAGGTGAAAAAAGAACATCCAATATTACTGATACAACTATCCTTGGACTGTCTACTAGGGATCTATTGGTGTCTACTGTAGATATCGTCCAGATCTGGACCTATCTCTCCATCTTCAGCTCCAACCCTAGCGTTCCAGTCACCAGCACATATTATACAAGCTTGTGGAAATTGATCACCCAAAGAGTTTATTCTTTCCTCCAACACCAACCAGCTATCCTCTTTATAATAGGGCGAGGGAGTGGGGGGGATATAAACATTAAAGATAATATATTGGACAGAAGTACTGAAGTTCAAGAGGCCTATCTGAAATTCTGGTTGGTCAGAGGGCAGGAGTAAAAAAAAAAAGGAGCACAAAAATCAGCTATCATCATTACCAGGCCCTCAGATATTCTGCCCTTCTTCTTCGACTTCTGTCATCCATGAAATTCCACCACAAAGTTAGGCAATCTAAACTTCAAATCTTCTCCAGGTCCCAGTCAGGATTCTTGTAAGCAGACACAATCAAACCTAGATAAATACTAGTCAATCCAATCCTTGTCAGCTAATTTACTTTTAAAGCCCATAATATTCCAGGATACTAACCCCAATAAGGTCCTTGAGGAAGAACCAATTAAATGAGAAAAAGAGTGCCCGTGACTGGGAGATAGATGTAACTCTCCAGTGACTCTCCCTCCAGGACACTCCTTGGGGTACCCAAGTCAGGTAGAACTCTGTAACGTCTCTGTCAATGTCTGGTCTAAGTCTATTACATCCAGCTGATCTTTAGGTCCATTAGTTTGTAGGTGTGTTGTATTTAACTGAACATTAGAGATCAAATGTAAGTCTACGGAAGGATCCTCATGGTCTATTCTCACCCTCTCATGGAAACTTCCCTTCTCTGAAGAATCTAAATATCGAACGGCAGTAAGTATCTCCGTATTATGCACAGGATTATACAAGGATAGTCCCTGGATTAACTCTGGGGCTTTAAAGTCTAGGACTTCCAACTGAGTATTAGATAGAAAATGATCAATCTTTTGCAAAATAGCATCCTGGTCAATCACAGGGAGACCATTAAACAAGATGTAAACTATAACTACATCCTTAATCCCTGTGTCATCCAGTAAAAAAGCTCCCATCTCAGCAATAAACTGTTGCTTTTTCTGGATAGCTTCCTTAAGTCCCTTATCCTGATTTGTTCCATTACACCCCATTGAGGGATTGTCCTCATTGGGAATGCAGGGAAGGGGAAGACCTTCCATAAAGTCTGGTTCATTTCTTTCCCCTACATTGGTCACCTCATTAGAGACTGGATTTAGGTTTTTATTAGAGAAGGCATCAATTGCGATTGAAGGCTCTAAATCAAGCAAAGTCTGTACTTGATCCTCAGGTACTGTCATAACCAGCTCAGACTTTTTTCCATCTGGAACTCGCACATTATTCCCAGAATGCAGGCAATTAGAACTACGACTCCAGACTCCGAAAGGGACCAGGTTAGCAGATGAAAACATGGACCTCAATTGCGGGATACAATCAGGGCCTGATTGTGAAACAGTCCTTTGTTCAGAGATTACTTTGTCTGTAGAAATCCCTCTTTGTTTAAGATATTTCCAGGTCTGAAAGATTACACCCACCATACTTTCAGACTTAAGGTAGATCTTCATACAATAATCCCATTCATGGGTCAAAATCCATTCTGCCTGCTCTATGAGCCCTGGACTCAGCTTTCTTCCAAGCAGACAAGTTAGATTATTAGAAATGTCCCCAATGTTCTCCCACGGAGGAGTGGAGCCCGTATAATCTGGTCCCACTTTCACGAGAATTGCATTAGGAACAACCCTCCCAACACGTCTAAATGTAGCCTGGGTGGCAGAATTCCAACCCCGAGACCTTCCATAGAATTGTCTTTTATAGGGATTACCACCAACTCCAATAATTGACTGATCCACAGAAGGGGCATTGGTGTTGTCTGCCAATGTAGGATCTAACTTACTCATGATCTTATTCAGCTGCTCTCTTGCTTTGTCAAGGGAACCACTAATCTCTGCTATACTACTAAATAGAGTAGCTACAGTTCTCTCAATTAACTTAGTTTGATCCACCAAAAAAACTTTCATAACATCATCGGACCTTACACCTAGCTCCTCTTCTTGCAATAAAAAGTGTTGATCTAACTGTCTCTCTGCTCTCTGAGTCGGAGCTTTTATATTCTCTTCCTCTGAAGAGAGGCAAGCAAACCTATTATGTAATGCTAAGACTTCCCCTGACTTCTCTAGAGAACAAACACATCTTCTATTTTAATGAGGCTGCTCCTCAAAAGCTAAACAAGGCGATGGGGAATGAACTCATTTTCGATCCATCTTCAGGGGAGAGAAAAGGAGAAGAAGAGGGGAAAGAATAAATAAATAAATAAATAAATAAATAAAAATTAAAAAATATAAAAAAATATAAATAAAATGTAAAAAAAAGATATAGGGAATAGTCAGCGTTTTGGGCCGGTCTCAGGAGCAAGCGGCCAATCAAGGGCTGCACTGTAACCACACCTCCCCAGCAGTATGCCTCCAGAACCCCCAGGTGTCTCTTATCCACTTGCCCCACTCCTGGAAAGGCAAGCACCCAGGCACCTCGGCACCAGTCCACTGCAATAAAATAAAATAATAATAATAATAATAATAATAATAAAACAAGCCAAACTGTGTTGCCTGTTGAATGCAATGCCTTCAGCTGCCGGAGTCTCCTATGTGCTCTCAGTCCAGGCACGCCGCAGGAAATAGTCCACAACAGTAAGTCAGGCAGGATCAGGGCCCAAGCAGCAGTCTCACTCAGGGAACTAGCAGCCAAGTCTTCTTTATTCAGCTTGCCTTCATCATAGTCTCTCTCAAGCCCCTGCCTGCTTGCCTCTCTGCTTTCAAGAGGCTTCCTCAGTTTAGATCTCCAGCTGGCAGGGGGACCGGGCAACTTTGGTTTCCTTCTTTCTGGGGCAGGATGTCTGACCACAGGCATACTGGCTGACAAACAGCCCAACCAACGGCCGACAACCATTGGGTGTTGCCCTTCGGGCTGGCACCCAAGCGCCGGCACCCTCAGGGCCCTGCCTTGCTTTAGATACCTGTGGGAGGGAGGGGTGCAGGCTTGAGAAGCCGGGCAATCCTCCAATGGTAGCTCTCCCCTCCTCTACACACAGCAAACACTCACCACCCTCTCTGCACCCCATAAATAAGAAGAAAAATACCAAAAGAAATCACTGTGCAATGTGCATGAGCAAAATGGCTGCTATGATCATTCTGCACATCTGTAGCCATTTTCCAAAATGGCGCTGGCAGCGTCAGTGCCATTTTGCAAAATGGCAACCAGTCTGAGCATGCTTAGCCAGCAGCCAGGCATGTGCAGACTGACTGCCATTTTCCAAAATGGCGCCAACACTGCTGGTAACATTTTGGAAAATGGCCACACATGCACAAGACAGTCATAGTGGCTATTTTGTGCATGTGAAGTGATTTTCTTTAATATTTTTTCCTGGCGTGGCCCTGAGAAGGCCATTCTGGACCCCACTGGTGGTTCCAAAGCCTAGGGGGGAAAGTAAATCAACTACTACCCCCATCCCCACCCCTACCCAGACACTCTGCCCCCAGGTCTGCCTCTCTTAGGCCCCAGGCCAGGCAGGAATCCAGCGGAGGCAGAGCTGCAGACAGTGGATTTAGGCCCATATTGCTCTCACTGAAACCAATTCTGAACAATACGATCCAAAATCCAATTTGAAGGCAGGTCACTTTGGTTCAGAAACCATCCCTTTTTTCAGCTTGAAGTTCCATCCCTAATGGCAAGTCACAAAAATACCAAAAAGTCACAAAAGCAGCAAAACACTCTGCAAGTTTCAACAAGACATGGACATTTTCCATTTGAGCTGAAAGATAAAACATTTCCTGAGGGGATGGCAGGAGGAAGACCTCAGGTGCAGAGGGGAGGCATGTGGGAGGGGGAAAATGCAGGTGGTAATTGGAGACCCAGGAGGAGGGGGATGAGCTGGAGAGGGGAGCAATGGGGCTGGGTGGGGTGGGGAGATCCCAGCTAATGAGGAAACTGCGGGTGTGTGGGTGTGTGATAACATGAGGAGAGGCATGAGGGAGGGGAAAACATGGGCAGATGATGAGAACTAGAAACCCAAGGGATCAGGGAGGTGCAGAGGGAGTGGGGCAATGTGGGTGGGTGGAGGGAGATTTGGTGCCAGTGAGTGCAGGTATAAAATTGGAGCAGAAGTGGTGGGGGCATGTGTGGGGAAGTAAGGGCAGGTGGTAGAAGCTTGGAACAGGAGATGGTGAACATCTATGCCAGGTGAGCGAGGGTAGATGCTGGGAATGGGCAACGGATGTGAGTCAGTGCAGGAATGGGCAAGTGGGGGAGGGTGTATATGTGCAAGGTTGGGTGAGGCTGGGGAAAAGGGCAGGTTGTGCGGATCAGAGAAGAAAGTGTGGAGGCATCTGCGCAGGGCCAAGCATGTGAAGTAATGGTGTAGGAATGGGCTGCAGGGCATCTGGGAATGGGCTCCAGGGGTGTGGAGTTAGGAGCAGAAGAGGTGGGACATCTGTGCTGGTCAGGTGGGGAAGGGAGTGGGAGGGGTAGGGGTGAAAGCACCTGTGTGGGGCTGGGATCAGGCAGAAGGGTGGATACATCTGTACAGGGCCTGATAGCTAACTGGCATTGTGCTGCTTCTGAAGTGGTCCGGAATGGCACAGAAGTGGGGCTGTGTCAGTGGCAGGGGGGAGGGGGAGGGACGCCCAGCGAGGATTTCAGGGAAGGAGGAGGCTCTGCACACCACGCACGCGCAGCACCACTGCTCTGGGGAGAGGCCCTCGAGGTTTAATGCCCATCAGGATAGAAGTGTGGCCCAATGGTTCCACAGAAACCAGGCCTCTATAATCATAGGGCATAGACCAGTGGAAGGACTGTATGGCCGTGCACCACGCACATGCCCAACTCTCACACTCCAGTCCATGGGGGAAGGGAGAGAAGGGTGCGGAGGCATGTGGGAAGGGGTAGGGTCACAGCGAAGGCAGAGGAGCTCTCACGGCAGAGGGTGGAAGGAAAGGAAGGGAAGTGTTCCTGGGGTGGGGGGGCAGAAGGGGGAGCACTCACCCCGCTTAATCGCTACCTGCTCTCACTCATGCACATACACCAAGGGTCAAGGGATAGGTAACACAATAACACACCAATACCTTTACAATACCAAGTACTGAATCACACTAGGAAGGGGGAAGAAGGGAGTCACACTTAGCTTTTGTCCAAACTGCAGTCAAGCCGGGGCCAGTCTCTCAAAGCTCTGATCACTGGTGTTGTGTGCCTCACGGCACCAGCTTTTCAAGTGCNGTCTCTCCCCCAGCTCCTGTCTCTCAGATTGTAAGCCCTAGGGGCAGGGACCGTGTCTATTTTATTACTTTGTAAAGTGCCGGTACACTGCTGGCGCTATATAAATGTTTGTTAATAATAAAATAATAATAATAGAAAAGATACAGAGAAGGGCAACAAAAATGATCAAGGGTATGGAACGACTCCCATATGAAGAGAGGCTTGATAGGTTGGGGTTCTTCAGCTTGGAGAAGAGACGACAGAGAGGTGATATGATAGAAGTTTACAGAATCATGAATGGTGTGGAACATGTTAGTAGGGCATGGTTATTATTTCACCTCTCTGCTTAAGGTTACAGAGGGGATCAATGTCAGAGCCAGAAATTTCTGCATTGCACTCTTGCTTTCAGAACACCGGATAACATTATTTTAATAGAAAAGCCACAATATTTTCATGTCATCTAGTATCATAAGTGACACTTTCGTGCAGGAAAAAAGCAACCGCATCAATTTGTTATTATATACAAATGTTACTGAACACTCAAGGATTACAATTTTAACAAGAGATAGTTAAGGTGTGTATGTGAAATAATTTGAACTCTGAAAGAACTGTTCCCCAGAAGCAGATGTCTACCACAGAATCCTCCACCGTCATCACAAAGGGCACTAATTGCCCCAATCTGCAGTAAGCAGAAGAATGCATAAATGGGCTTAGAATATGAAAGGAATCAAATATCAATGAGGTGGTGTAGGAAAGATTGTTGTTCATGCTGTACCTGACTTATGGACTTCAGTCTCCAAACCTGCCAGACAGGCTGGCATTTCATGATTAACACTAAATCATTTGACCATAAAAACCCCAAGGTAAATGTCAAAGACTTTTTAAAATATGCATTATCAGATGAAAGATTGATTTCTGGGATATCCTGCAAGATTTTAATTTTCACCACAAATTTCTTCCAGAATACAGAGTTAATTAATATTTTATTCTTTCTTTTGTGTAATCACTGAAAGAATTCTCATCAAAGCAGCAAACATTTTAGAGACAAGAGAAATGGTGCACACTTTATTAAGAATTCCTATCTCTTGCTAGATTCTGTCAGCAGCTGCCTGTTAAAAACTGTTTTTTCTCATATTCTGGCAATATGAGAATTTGAAAAGCAGAAAGTAGGGATACTTAAACAAACAGCATAATCCACTCCAGATATGCATCAAAACTGGTGCTGAAACTCAGTCCTCAGAAAACTTGGGAATTCACAAAGGATTCTGGTCCTCAGTTCGGAATTTCCGAGTTCCAAAATTCCAAGGACCAATGCCATTCCCTGGAAAACTTTGGAAGCCTCCATCAAATATTGGCACTACTGCGTGCATGGCTGGAGCTGAGTTTCTCAGAGCTAGGAAACGAATCTTAGTGCCATGGTAGGAGGGGGGTATGGGAGGAGACAGTTGAGTGATGGTAAGCCAGATGGCAAGTTTTGATTGGCTGCACAAAATAAAAGTGGCTGCACAGCTATTTTCCATTGTCTTTGGTGAATTTGACTGTGTGCTACACTGCTGATCTGTAAGTAATTGACTGTGGGTGTGTATGAGCCTGGCATGGCAGGTATGGTTTATCCTGTCCTGTCCATAGGGCCAGTGCTGGGGGTTACATTTCCCACCATGCCAGGATTTTAAAAAATAAAAAACAAATGGGTGTCACATTGCTGCTGCCTGATGTTTGGTTGGCACCATGAGGCCAGAGGGTTCTCTCTGCATGGCTCCCCTTGCCTGAGCTGTTCAAGTTACTAGTGCCATACCAATGCCATGCCTTTTTTTAAAATAAGTGGGTGCCCCTGGGGAGCGTGTGAACGTCTGGTGTCTTTCTTGTGGGTGTTATAATTATGGACAGACCTATTGCAGGTACACTGAGTTTTCTGTAGCTCCTCACTGAATGTGTCGGTTATCTTATATTTGTTTGGGTGTGTGTGTGTCTTTGAATAGCAGGGTCTGATGAGAGAGAGAGAGAGAGAGAGAGAGAGAGAGAGAGAGACGCTGTATAGTTAAGGCATGGAGCAAGGTGCGTTAAAACATCCAAATTCTATAGACATTTTGGTATCTAGAAAACACAGGCAGCAGAGACCAGAATAGTTATTTTTAAGCATTTATGTAGTATTTTCAGTTTCCTTCACACAAGTTCCCAGACCTAGTTACAGGATGTTGCCAAGGAAGGATCTCCTCAGATTATTAATGGGTTGCCCCTTGCCTGAAAGGTGTATATATGAAGATGATATATCTAATCACCACCAAGAAGAAGGAAGCCAGACCATAAGGATTTAGCGCATAAACAAGATTTATTGAAGAAAACTGCAGCAACAGCAGAAATCAATTCCTGTATGGAAGAACTGCAATTGATATCATTGTATCTTCAGCTCTCTGAAAGCAGAGCCTTCTGTTACTATTATTTTAATATTTTACCCCACCCTTCCTCTCAAAAGGCAGCTCAGGGTGGTTTACAATATTAAAAATACAAAGTATAAAACATAATCAGTATAAAACTACATGTAGCAGGGGGTTGTCCCAGAGCCACATGGGGAATTAGCTCACCCGCTGCTATGCTGGTTTCAGCCTCAATTGAATCCCCCTCTTTACAGAATGGGGTACCCTCTCAAAACACACCACACAGTCCAGAGGGTATTAAGTCCACAGTCCTTTATTGGACAGAACCAGCATACACAGTCCCTCCCTGGGGCTGCTGACTCAGTCACCTCCACCCTGTAGGCCCAAGTCCATCTCTGCAGACTCCAGAGCAACCCAATATCAACCCCCCTGGTCCATCTAGCCCCAGGCTCTGGCCAAGCCTTCCCCAGGCAAGAGGCTCCCTCCCGGGCACAGCCTCTGCCACTTGCCTGGGTCCCTCTGGTTCTCCAGCCTTCAGCACCCTGGATAGCATAGATCAGACAGGCTTGTTCAGGGAGATGTTGCTCCTTCGGTTTCCTAGCAGAGACTCCCTTCTTTGCTGCCTTGCTCTCCTTATGTACAGGCAGAGTGGGCATGGCCAGGCTTCCTTTCCTCAGCCTTAAAGGGCCACTTACCTGCCCACTCTGTCACAGTGGTTTCTCAGCCTGTTTACCCCACAGGCTGTTCCCCAGCTAGAGGCTGTCTTTGCCATGCCCCTGGGCATGCTCAGCCCTGTGGCAGACCCATGTAGCCCCCTTCTTAAAGGGGCAACAGCCCCACAGGACTGCTTCCCTGCTACACTACATAATCATAAATACTCCCCAACCCTACACCATCCCCCCAACCCTATCTCCACTCCAGCTCCCAACACTGTATATATCAGGGATGGGCAAACTGGTTCAGGAGCCACATATGGTTTTAGGGCAGTTCAAGTGCTAGCTTACCCCTATCCCCCCACAACACGCACTCCCCAGCTCCCACTGCCAAATGCCTTTGTAAACAAAACTGTTTTGCACTACCTCCTAAAGGCACTCAAGCCCAGGCTTAAACAAACCTCCCGGGGCAGGGAGTTCCACAGCTGTGGAGTGACAGGCACTTCATTGTGGAGACCAAGTTAAAGACTGGTTCCTTCAAAAAGGTGTCCCCAGCCAACTGCAAAGGCTGCAATGGGACACGATATGACAGGCAATCTTCCAGATAAGTGGGTCCCAAGCCATTTAGGGCTTTAAAGGTCAAAACCAACACCTTGAATTGTGCCTGAAAGACAATAGGCAACCAGTGCAGACTCCTGAGTGTTATGTTCTCCCAGTGACCCATCCCTGTAAGGAGCTGGGCCACTGCATTCTGAACCAGCTGCAGCTTCTGAACAGTCTTCAAGAGGCAGTCACTCCACCTATGGCACCACTAAGACCCCAGAACGAATGAAGGGGACCAGCCTGGAGCTCTCTTTTTGAGGATTTCCATGTGAGGGATTGTATACATGCACAGTTTTTCTTCTTCCAATTCCCCCTCCTGCTTTTCCACGAGTATTTTGTTCTTGTCCAACTTTTCTTTTAGGAGCGGTTAAAAGTTATGTTCATGAGCAGTCCATTCTAAAAATTGAAGTATCTTACAATAGTTGTATAAAGGCAGACTGAACCCAATTTATTTTACAACCAAGTCTGAAGAAACACTGTATATATCAGGGATGGGCAAACGGTGGTTCAGGAGCCACATATGGGTCTTGGGCAGTTCAAGTGCAGCTTTTAGTCAAGGGCTGGTCCTGGACCCCATGCTGTGTTAAGAAATCTGTGCCTTAGGCTGCATTCACACCCGCCGCAGGTGTCATCCGCGAGCAATGTCTGTCATCCGCTAGTAATGTCATGGAAGAACCCTGTTTGCACTGGTGCTACTTCTAGCATCCAGCTCCATCCTCTGCCGCGTCTTCGTCTCACATCAGTTTCAAAGCCATGTTGCCATCAGGTGTGAATTCGGTATTACTTCATTGCATCTGAGTATCAGCAGCTGAATTGCAGCTTCTCTTCAGAATCTCAGGAACCAGAACAGCAAAGAACTGGCTTTACCAGCCAATCACAAAGCAGGAGAGAAAGGTTTGTGTGTGCACACCTGTGTCTTATGGCTCTTAGTCATATGAATATTTTGGTATAAGGCTCTTGAGGATGGGAACTTTGCCAACCCCTGTTATATATCATATTATTTCTACATTTTCACATTAAATCTAATGAGAGCCCCACCTTTTAAAAATACTACCTGACACTACTGCAAAATCTCCTGTCTGCATGTCTTAGCATCTGAGAGGCCTTGCTACAAAATTCAGGCACAGCTTGATGAGCATGTTGGTGGGCCTCAATGGGTGAAAACAGACAAACGCCTCACCATACGTTACCCAATGGTTACCGTGGGGAAAATGTGAGTAATGTGTGGGGAGGTGCTTCTCTAGTTTCACCCAATGTCACCCAGAGTATAAAATGACATAATTCCATAATATAGTGCTACCACTCGGAAAGCCTCCAATCAGAAAGACTCTGTATATCCAGTGTGTTTTTTCTCTGGCTATTTTACAACATACTGCAATCCCAAATGCACCAAGTATGCCAAATGCAAATAATAATAATAATAATTAATGAATAAATAATTAATCATTATATTTCTATAGCGCTCCCCTGCCTTTAAATGGCACTCGGAGCACTTTACAATCATAAAAATAAAAAAAAATAAAAAATAGAAAACAATAAAAAATCAATTTAAAACACTTTAAAAGGGGAAGGTAAAGAGAGAAGACAGACTACATTAAGAGACCCTACAATGGATCATAAAAGCTCCTAGAGAATAAATGAGTTTCAGGTGCTTTTTAAAGGTAAGGACTGAGGGAGGAACTAAGATGAACAACTGGAGGGAGCAAGTTCTACACGGAAGCAACATGTAAAACCTAAATAACCTCACCAGTTTGGCCCCAAAAGAAAAAGAAAAAAGAAAAGGAGAAAAGATCTAAAACAGTGAAATAACTTTACTGTGAAGGGATCTATGTTCCTCACTAACAGGGCAGCCTGAATACATCAACAAAAGTATAGTAGCATGTAATATAAGCGATAAAAGTATTAAATGTAAGGGTGTCTTTGGTCATCCTGCCAAAAGGATGGGCGACACCTGTATACTCTATTTAAAGTAGTCATGTTCCCCAGGGAAATGAAAACGAAAGTCCTTCATGATCAGTCAGTACTACATGAAAACATACTCATTATGGAACTTTATTATGGGGCAATAAAAATAGTCTCAGAGAACCATGCCTCACTGCTTTTACATTCTGCCATAGGATTACGGGGCTAATCTCACTTAGCACCTCCAGTAATCACATTTAGCTCTCCAATTAAAATCTAAAGTCCACCTCTTCCAGGGTAACAAAATCCAAAAGAGCTAAGTAGTGAGAAAACTGAATATAGATCAGTCTCTCTGATTAGCCTTCAAACTGTATGCCCTGTCTTGTGACATTAAAGGTAGAAAAGTCCAATGAAGCAGAGAAGCCAGACAATTCTCTTTATTATTCTGACTGGTTTCTCAAAGAAGAGTGTACTCTGAATGGAATAAAGAGGTGGTATGGAAAAGGAGACTTGGTCTGTTAGTTAATAGGTGGTTATCATTTTCTCCCAGTCACTTCAGGTGCTGCCATGGGTGGGACTCCTTTCTCCTTTGTTAGAGATTACAGCTAGAGTCTCTCTTTCATACGTGGACACGGGTTTTAGGCTATTGCAGAACAAAGGGTGAAGCTCCCACTACCCAAGACCTCTTTCCTATAATGAATCTCTCTCCCTGTGTCGCTCACAGCAACAAATGTCACCCTACACCATTCGGCTAAACTAGGAGCAGCACCACTGCCTACCTGTCTGTCTTCACAGCCCACCAAGTTGACTCAGCACAAGCCCACCTCATCCTAAATTATTATCATGAAGGACTATCCAGGCAAGTCACCTCAGCAGCAGCAGTCTGACAAAACTGGGTCACAGCCTCTTTGTGATAGCGATTGTACTAGGGTAGCACGCTGTGGAGTTACTGTCCCTTTAACCGAATTTAAATGACGCCGGGCTGAGAGCAAAATGGCCGCTAATGAGGGCAGCTGGGCGCGGACATGGCAGAAGCCAGACAGACAGTCAAAAGCCAGAGCTGGGAGCTTAGAAGGGGCTGCTGTCTGAGAAGCTAGGGCTGTAGCTGTTAGAGGTGCTGTGAGGCTAGCTGAACTTTAGCTGCTGTAAGGCTGGCTGTTGGGAAGCTGGAGGCTGGGGAGCTGGCTGCTTGTCCTACAAGCTGCAGGAGAGGAGACGCTGCAAGCAGGTCTGCTCAGTGGCTCATACTGGTGGGTGGAGGGGAAGGCTGCAGAGAGAAAGGTTGTGGACAGAAACCCTCTCGAGGAGTTCTACAGTGGCAGGGCTGCAGAAAAGCCTGCTAGTAAAGCAGGAGGCTAACCCTGAACCAGGGACTTGCTACACAGGAGAGAAGAGAGACCTGACTATCCAGAGCAGATGACCTGGGTTGCTGGATTCTGGAGCTGCCGGATAGGGATGTGCGAACACCGGGGTGTTCAGTGTTTGGCCCATTTGGGGTTTGGCCCCCCCGAAACTGTTTGGGGGGGCTGAACCCAGTTAGACAGGAGGGTGGGGTACATGGGGAAACCTGGTTTTCCCTCCCCCCCC
>QEPC01006548.1:3158297-3177802 GCA_003113815.1 Sphenodon punctatus | reverse complement strand
GGGGGGGGGCAGGCAATGCACCGTCCAGGGCACCGGGGTGGCTGAGAGTGGGTGGTGGTGAGGGGCCACTCATGGACAGTCCGATGAGCACTCCCGGGGTGGTGACCACAGCGCTAGACCCTCCCAGGTGAACAGGTCCCTTCGGAAGCCTTGGGAGCGCATATGAGCATCCACCAGGAAGTGGGGAAGGAGCAGATCTGCTCCGGCGGCCACAGCCTGCACAGTTGGAAGGTCCCTCACCAATCAAAGGGCAGCGAGCTCCACAGCGGAGGGGCCCCCGATCCAGAGCGGGCCACCAACCTCAGGGGACAGCAAGCCCGGGTCCCACAGGAGGGCCCCCACATCAGAGGGTGTGCACGGGATGCCACGGGCATGCAGGAGACTGCCGGTGTACAGGGCAGCAACAGGGGGACCCCCGGACAGCAAGGCAAGGCCGAACCCGGGTTGCTCCATCAGCAGACAAGCCACCGTTAACTCCACAGTGGTCCACGGCACGACAACGGTGGGCAGGTGCCCCCAAGGAGGTTGGAACAGGGGGGCGAAGCCAAGCTCGAGGGAACAGCTCTGGCATGCTGGGGCACCCACCTGGTGACCCATCGTCCACATGTACCATGACAGGAGCTGGAAGCCATCCTCCACCGACAGGAGTTGCCCACCAACAGTTGAATGTCCTGACCCACTTGGGGGAGCTCCTCAACCCCCACCTCCGGAGGTGGGAGATGAACATCCCCAGGATGTTCCCCTGCTGCCACCAGGAATGCACATAGCCATGGTGGTGTGGCGGCTGGCCACCCCTGATTCCTGTAGAAGCGTGGGGGAGCAGTTCAGGATGGGCACTGCCACCGTGAACGGGGCCCTCCATGATGTGTGTGACCTGCTCGTGGAGCTCCTCTTGGAGCGGGTCATCCAGCTCTGTGAACCCGAGGAGGTGATGCATGGGTTTGAGGAAATGGGGTTCTCTCATTGTATCAGGGCCATTGATAGTACCCACATCCCCATCATACAACCCCCTCATGCAAAGATCCACTACATCAACCGAAAACAGGCCTTCTCCATCAATCTGCAGGCCGTGGTGGATCATAGGGACCTGTTTATAGATGTGTACACAGGCCAGTCGGGGTGGAGCCATGACACGTGTATCCTGCGTGGCTATTAGGTCCCGCTACGGCCTGAGTCGTTTTTGGCTCTGCAGGAAGCGGGGATGCACCAGACTCATGCAACAGGAAGGAGGAGAAGAGGGAGTCCCCGGTGGGAGGAGCAGAGCAGGAGTGCGGCAGGACTCACACACTGGGAGTGCCCCCGCAGTGCCGCACGGCAGGGGGGCGGGGCCCACAGATCCAGTGCGATGTTCCTTGCGCATATGGGAGCAGAGCGGGGTGGAGCCAGAACCTTAAGAGGGGGGCGCTGTCATCACAGCGGCACTGGTGATCAGCGCAGCTGTGAGACTGGCCCCCAGCGAGGAGAGAATTGAGAAGAGTCTTGTGAGAGTCGAGGAGCATGTGTGTATGAAGACGTGGTTTAGAAGTGACTGTGGTTGGGTGAGTGTGACAGAGAGAGTGGAAGATTGTGTGTTTGTGGAGAGGCTTGGTGGAGTGAGTGCCGGCACCCTCTTCTTGCCTTCTTGTTCAGCCCCTCCCAGGTCCCGTGTTCCCGCGTGGTGTGAGTTGTATCCCTTTTTCCTTCCTTGCAGTCCTTGGGGTCTACCCTTCCTACCCTTCCTTCCCTCACCTGAACAGGAGCCAATTTGACCTGGACCACACCCCCATCCTCATCCTGGCAGCATGCATCCTGCACAATGTATGCGAGACAGGAGGCGCAACCCACCACCCGTGCACAGGGCCGGCCCCATGCCTCTGTACCAACATGCCCAGGGAGGGGCGTTCCGGCACATCTCAGAGGAGAACAGGGATACCATCTGCCGCTGCATCGTTGCCCAGGCAGCCGAACACCGGGCAGCGCCCGACCCACACCCATTTCCATAGTCCTGTGAACTCCTTCAATAAAGGTAGTACCCGTGAACTACAGCCCTGCCTCCGTGCCGTGTGTGGGCGATGGGGGTCCTGGAACTGGGTACCGGGGGCTGCCGGATTGCATGCACACTCCCCTTGCTGTCTGCCATGGGGTGCTCGAGCCCCATGGTGCCCTGCCTGCTGCCCCTCACTGGCCTGCCAGTGACGGGTCTGTGTACACCTGTTCAAGCCACTGCAACTGGTAGCTGCCTCACCAGGCTGGGCCCCAGTGGCCGCCCGGGCACTATACAGTGCCCCCCACCATGGAACCCCCCCGATCCCCTCGCCACCTGTCCCAGGACAGAGGAAGTGACACGAGGTGTACGTTCAACAGCTCTTTATTGGTGGGGTGTGTGTACAATAGGAGGGGGTAGTTAACTTCGGGGACACCCACACCCCCTCTTGGCTGCACCACCAGGGTTCACAGGCCGGCAAGCCGTAGCTGCAGCCGACCACAGGGATTGCCGATGGTCCCCCCCTGTCATTCGCGGACTGCTCCATTTTGGCCTCCGCTGATGGCTCCTGTGAGGAGGAACAAGAATGGGTAAGCGATTGTCATGTGCACCTATCTCTGTCCCACGCTGGGGCCCATGCCACTGACCCTCTCATGGTAGTACAGACCCTATGCAGGCCAGACCTGCTTACTGGAGCCAGTACGCTTTGCAGCGGCTCCATGACTCCTGTGGTGCATGTGCTCGGTGCAGGTTCTGTACTGGGTTCCCTCCTGGGGTGGTGCCGTGTGCGGTGCCCCTTCATCCCCATCCAGCCCCACCTGTAGTGCCCCCCACCCCACAGGGCCCCAAGGTGCTGCATCCTTACCGGAGGGGGTGGGGCAACCACCACGGGCAGTTGGTTGTCCTGGGGTGCACGATCCTGGGATGGGGGGAATTGCTTCCCGGTGGAACGGTCGGGGTGGCAGCAGGGGCGGGACCATGGGGGGTGCGGGCTGGAAGGCACCTGATTTGTGAACGGGAGGTTGGACACCATGTTAGTGCTTCTGGCTTGTGTTCCCCACTGCCCGCTACCGCATGACCCGGGGTGCCTGGTGGGGCGGCCCCCCTAGTGTGGCTGAGCCCTCCCCTGTGGGGTCCCCCTGCACTGCCCTCTCGTGGGATGGCCCCCTGGCAGTTAATCACCGTGGGTTGGGCCCATGACAGTCAGGTGTGCCATGGCGGCCGCTGTGGGCCCACTGGCCCCTCCTGCCTGTCCCCAACACCCCGACCCCTGTTGGGCCCTGCTGGTTGTGGTTGCATGCCCCCGGGTGTCCCCCCACCCTGTACCTCTGCCCCCCTCCGCACCCGACCCCCCTGTGGCCCCTTGACTTGTGTGCCCCACCGAGGAGGGGCGTCCACCTGGTGGCAGGGGAGTGCCATTGGGGGAAGGGGAAAGGTCTGTAATGCGCCCACACTCGTTCACGCTCTTGCAACCCAACCAAGTTCTGACCAGTCAGAAACTGGAATAAATGCCCATCAGGATAGTAGGTGGACCCTTGAAGCCTCGCAGAGGCTAGGTCCTTATCATGATTGGGTGCAGAGCAAGGAGGATGGCCGAAGCCCTTTGGTTTTCCTGACAATTTACACACACACATTTTCACACAAAGAAGGGGGTTCGGGGAAGGCGGTGCAATGCGGTGCTGGAAGGAAGGCAGGATCCAAGGAACACAAGGGGAGAGGGAGGAGGAAACATACACATTGGAGATGGGGGGAGCCCCGGGGGGGGGAGAGAACACCCACGCACTCACCCACCACCCTCTTCCACGCCTCACTCACCACGCCCAGGGGAAGGGGAACACCCAGGATCAATCCACAAATGTATACTCACATACTGTCACAACACAAGGGAAGTATCACGCTACTATGGTCACAAGACACTCAAACACAAGCAAAGAACACTTATCTCTCAGACGGGACCCAGCTTCTCACTCTGATTACTGGCACTGTCTGCAGCACAGTGCCGGCTTCTTATCCCTCAGGCCCCACCCCTTGACATGCCTGGAGCCATGCAGGATGCTGCAACGGCTGGGCCCTGGCCCTGTGTTCCACGCCACACCCGGAAGTGTGCGCGTGCTTCCGCTAGGAGGCTCGGTTGTTGTAGCAACCGAAGATGCAGATAGTTCCGGGGGTCCAGCGGCAGGTGGCACTGCGAGGGTGGCCTGAGCGGGGCCAGTTGGGGAATCCCCGCTCCATGGGGTCTGTCAGGGGGGGTTGCGTGGTGGCCCTGCGTCTGCCCCTGGCGAAGGTGCTGCCGTGTGTGCGGGAGGCCACGATGTCCCCGTCCATGCAGAGGAACTTATCCAGCTCCTCCTGGAACTTGGATGTGAGTATGGTCCGGCCAGACTTGAGATTGTTGTCCTTGATATGTTTATATCCAGATCTCAAGTCCTTTGCCTGCTGCATGCACTGGGTGACATCTCTATTGTACCCCTGCTACTGCATCTCCTGGGCGATGGCTTCATAGAACTGTCTGGTCTTGTAGCTGCACACCAGGTCGTGCTGGACCCTTTCAGACCCCCACACGCATATGAAGTCCCTGATCTCCTACCTTGACCAGGGCTCCCCCTTTTGGGACCCGCATGTGGGGGGCTGACTGACCTGATAGCTTGGGGCCCGCCCTGTGGATATGGTAGCCGTGGTGATGGTCATGGTCTGTTGGGGGTAGTGCATTAGGGGTTACTCCGGGTCCTTCTGGCCCCCTCCATGCCCCCCAGGGGCCTGCCCGCCCTCTCCCCCATGCGGTTCCCTTCTCCTCACCAGGCTGTCTGGGGGCCCCTCCTCAGCCATCGTCCCAGTGGTGCAGTGCTCCGTTGTCTGGGAGCTCTCCTGCGGGGATGGGGGACCGGGTTATGCAGCTGCTGCCTGCCCTGTGTTCACTGGCCCATGGTGCCGGGCCTAGGGCACGGTCCTCCAATCCCTGGGGGTGTGTGTGGTTCCCTCATGCTCACCTCACTCTCACTGCTGCTCCTTGGGCTGTGCCCCTGGGATGTGCTGGGCTGGGGGTTCTCGACCGGGGGGGGTCAGTGCGGCCCCTCTGCCCTGTGCTGGGAGATGTGTGCTGTGTTACGGCCTGATGCATTTCCCCCCCTTTGCCCCCTGTCAAGGCGCCCCCCCTCGTACCTCCTGGCCCGCCCCCCCTTGTACCTCCCGGCTGGCCCTCCCCATACCGGCAGCCATGGACCCTCCCCTTGTGTCTTCTGCCTGCGGTGCCCCCCCCGCACCGCCTTGCTGGGGCTCTCCACTCCAGGGAACTCTTGGGTCCCCATGCTCACCTGGCCCCTTCCGGGGCGTGGGGCATCGTCAACTCCGTTGGCCTTCCTGGTTGCCATTGTGGGAGCCCGCATGCGTGTGCCATGGTTCTGCCCTCCTTTACGGGATCTCGGCCGGACATCTGGCATCCCCCCCGGTGGGCGTGTCTGCGTGGCGGCCCATGCGTGCCCCATGGCGCTGGTGCCATGGAGCTCCGCTGGTCCGGTCTGCATGGGTGTGGGTGTTTTCGCTTTTACACAGACGCTTGGGTGTTCAACACCCATCTCCACCCATGGAGGGTGCCGGCTCCCTCGCGGCTGCTCCGTGGGTGTTGGCGGGTGGGTCGGGCACGCATGCCCACCCACTCGTGGATGTTTATATGGATGCTCTCCCGCCCATCCGATGGGTGTTTCCGGGTGTTCGTGGGTGGGTGGTGTCCATGTAAAAGTGGCTTAGGAGGCACAGCAGCATCCCCCAAACAGCATCAGAAGCGGAGGTGCAGCTGGGAGGTGCTGAAGGAGGACCGGAGTAAGTGAGCCCCTCTCGGCAACAGCTTTGGGCAAGGGTGGAGGAATTACCACCACCCCCTGCCTCATGCTTGCCTGCCCTCCTGCCTCTTCCACCTGAGCCCCCCTTGGCAACAGTCTTGGCTGGGGAGGAGGGAGGAAGAGGAATTACAGTGCCAGCCAGGAGCTTGTTGGTAGCCTGTTCTCACTTGTATGCCTGCCCGCTGCCACTTCTTCCTGCTCACAAACAGACTGTCCCAGTCCCCTCTCAGCAACAGCTTTGGGCAAGGGCGGAGGAATTACCACCACCCCCTGCCTGGTGCTTGCCTGCCCTCCTGCCTCTTCCACCTGAGCCCCCCTTGGCAACAGCTTTGGGAGGGAAGGAATTACCACTCCCACCAGCCCGCCATTTGCTGCTACCCTGCCCACCTCTCCTTTCAGTAGCTAGATCTGCCTGAGTCCCCCGGGTAAAAGCCTGTGATGGGGGGAGGAATTACTCCGCACACCTGCGCTCCTGGCCATCTCAGGCTGTTACTCCCCCACTGGCCTGCTGCTGCTGCTGCTGCTGCTGCTGCTGCTGTCTGTGCCGCTGCCGCCGCCAACAGAATTATCTTCAAAGGTCCCACGTGGGGCCTTTAACACCAGCGACCAGGGAGGAGGCAGTTATGAGAAGTCGCGCATGGCAGGGGGGCTGGGTGTGTGGGTGTGATTTATTCAGTTTGAATCAGTGAATAGTGTGTGTGAGATTGATCAACTTGTGTGCATGTGCGTGTGTGTGAGCAGCATTTTCTGGGGGGGGCAGCAATCCTGGCCAGGCCCCAGTCCTGCTCCTTTTTAAAAAAAATTGTTGTTTTTGTTTGGCCCTGTGGGGCCAACAGCTGAAGCCTCATAGCCCCCCTCCCTGCCCCCACTCCTCCTTCCCTCCCTGGTTCCTCCTCTTCTTCCGGCCTGGGGCTGCTGGGCTCGGATAATTCACACTGTGGGGAAGAAAGTGACTGAGAAGTGAGGTGCCGAGGTGGCCACAGCAGCCTATGTGGAGTCTCCCACAGCTGGTGTCTCAGCACAGGAGGTGTGTGGCTGAGGGGGCCTGGTGATGATCAGGGAACAAAGGGGGTTCTGAAAGATTACAAGGCCATTGCTGAGAAACTAAATCAGTCCATTGCATCAGTTTTTATTGCAGAGGTCATTGGGGTGATACCCACACCAGAACTATTTTTTGTTGGTGAGGAATCTGAGAAATTATCTGAAATTAGCCTCATGTCAGAAAAGGTTTTATTGCATATCAATAATTTAAACCATAGCAAGTCACCTGGGCCTGATGGTATTCATCCAAGGTATTGAAAGAACTCAAATGTGAAATTTCTGAACTATTACCGGTAATATGTAACTTATCGCTAAATCCTCCTCTGTGCCAGAGGATTGGAGGTTAGCAACTGTAACCCCAATTTTTAAGAAGGGCTCCAGAGGTGATCCTGGAAACTACAGACAGTCTACTTCGCCAGGAGGGGGGGGGGGGCTTGCTTTTTGTCCCCAAAAAGGACGGGGGGTTGCGACCATGTATAGATTATCGGGGTTTAAATGCAATCACTGTTAAAAATAGGTACCCGTTACCCCTCATCCCAGACTTGTTAGACCGCTTACAAGGAGCAGTGCTTTTTACTAAACTAGATTTAAGGGGAGCTTACAACCTATTATGCATCAGGCCGGGAGATGAGTGGAAAACCGCCTTCCGTACCAGGTATGGGCATTTTGAATACCTTGTAATGCCCTATGGACTTGCCAATGCCCCAGCCACATTTCAATGTTTCATTAACAACATTTTTCGCGATACCTTAGACCAATACGTGATCGCGTATTTGGACGACATCCTCATATATTCTTGTACACCTGAGGAACACATAGAGCATGTCCGCACTGTCTTGAATCGGCTAAAACAGCACCAACTGTACTGTAAAATACAAAAGTGTGCCTTTCATCAGACAACTGTACCCTTCTTAGGCTTTATCATCTCTCCCAAGGGTATACAAATGGAGCCTACTAAGGTAGAAGCAATAGTACAGTGGCCCCCTCCCCAGGGAGTGAAATCCCTTCCGCGCTTTTTAGGTAGCGCAAATTACTACCGCCAATATATTCCCAGTTTTGCAACAATGACCGCCCCATTGACCAAGCTACTTAAAAAGGGGCAGCTTTACGTGTGGGGACAAGAACAGCAGCAAGCCTTCGAACAAGTAAAGACCATTTTCACCCAAGCTCCTGTTTTACAGCATCCGGATTTTACCTCGCCCTTCATAGTGGAGACAGATGCCTCCAGTATAGCCGTCGGGGCAGTGCTATCCCAAGCACCGAAGGGCGCTCCTACCCACCTTCCGTGCGCATACTATTACCGGCAGCTAAGCCCCACCAAACGAAACTATACCATATTGGATCAGGAACTTTTGGCCATAAAGACAGCATTCAAAGTATGGAGACACTATCTCGAAGGAGCAACACACCCGGTACAGGTAGTTACCGATCATAAAAACCTTATGTTCCTCCAAACTGCCCGTATTATGAACGGCAGGCACGCATGATGGGCGCTCTTCTTGGCCTGGTTTACCGTCCAAGTGACCTACCGGCCTGGACGGCAAAATATCATGGCGGACGCATTATCACGTTGTTATGATACCAGTCCGGAAGCCGCGTTGCATGGAGAGCACATCCTAAAGCCAAAGGTATTTGCAGCCTCAGGAATAACTGCCGCTCAATTTAAAAGGTTGGTAGAGAAAGAACCAACCATGCCTATCTCAGCACATGGTCCTAGGGAACTACCCTTATATAAAGGTGCCTTCATCGCCCCTAATGCCGCCCACCGGCAATTGTTATGGGCCCACCATGATGCACCCTTACCAGGGCACCCTGGCCAATAACGCACCCTACATCTGTTGAAATGACACTTCTGGTGGCCCTCTATGCAAAAGGATGTAGCAAGATACGTAAAAGGTTGTGATGTTTGTTGTCACACTAAGGTACCTCAAAGAAAACCTGTGTGGTTACTTCAATTATCCCCTTTGCCTCAAGAACCATGGCAGAGAGTCAACCTAGACTTTATCGTGGAACTGCCCAAGTCGCAAGGGCACTCAACCATTCTTGTCGTTGTCGATCAATTTACCAAGATGGGACATTTCATCCCCTGTACCGGGTTTCCCAACAAACAGCACTGTTATTCCTTCAGCATGTCGTTTGGTTACATGGACTTCCCGTGACCATTGTTTCCAATCGGGGTTCTCAGTTTATTGGGAACCGGCCTCCTCTGTTCACGCTCCGCGCTTGGTCCACCTATTTTATGCTCGTTATCCTCTCAAGCCAGGGCGGCGGACCTTGCTGGGGGGGGGCGTGGGAGGGGGTACTGTTAGGACTTGGGGGCACTCGGGTGGTGGGATGCGGGGAGGCAGGCGGCACCGCAGAGTACCTAATAGAGGGGCTTGGAGCCACCAGCGAGTTGTTGTGGGCGGGAGGAGCAGAGCACGAGATGGAGAGGCAGGGCTGAATCCGGGGAAGCCGTCACAGCAGGCCGCTCCAGGGACACGAACAGGGGCTACGCCCCAGCATCAGGAGGAGAAGTAGAAGGAGCGTTGCGCTGCTCCGCGCGGCTGGCAGCCAAGCGGGGCGGGGCCAGCCCTATTTAGGGATGCCGCCAGGACTCAAGCACTGCCGGAGAACAGCAGTGCTGTGAGACTGGCCCCCTGATTGTTGTAGCGTGAGGACTGTGGACGCTTGTGGAATGAGGTTGCGGGTGAGTGTGAGTGCGAGGAGTGTGTGGATGAGTGAAAGATACTGTGGGCTCGGATGAAGGAAGGTGAAGAGTGGTGTGGAGGGTGAGCGTGGAGTCACGCCCCTTTGTCCCATGTTGATGCCCCTGCGCCTGGGTCCCCTGTCTCCCGTTTCCCTGTGATCCTTAAGAGTGTGTTCTGAACCTATCCCAGTGTTCCTTAGGGTATATTCTCTCCCCCCGGTTGCCCCTCACTGAGAGACACTTTTCCTCTGTTCGCTATCAGAGTTGGGAGTAGGGAGCACGAGCAAGTGGTGGTGGAGAGTGAAGGTGTGGGAGGAGATTGGTGGTGGTGCAAGTGGAGGAGCTCTCCTCAGGGCGCGGCCAATCTCCACCCCTATGATGATAAGGCCTGGTCCCAACAGGGATCTATAGGGCCAATTACTATCCTGAGGGGTTGTACGTTACTCCATATCCAAGAGCCTTCTTGTGTGTGTGTTTACATG
The DNA here is from genome assembly GCA_003113815.1 of Sphenodon punctatus. Classification (NCBI taxonomy): domain Eukaryota; kingdom Metazoa; phylum Chordata; class Lepidosauria; order Sphenodontia; family Sphenodontidae; genus Sphenodon; species Sphenodon punctatus. The sequence continues at coordinate 3,167,791 of QEPC01006548.1, read as the reverse complement.
GGAAAGTTGGGGAATAGGGTTGCCCGTGCTGTGTCCGTGGGTTCCCCTGTGGGTTCCCCCTTACCTACCCTAACACCATCACTAGTTTTGAATGCTGACATCTTAACCTTCAACATCCTTCCTTGTGTGAGATCATGTTTTGTTTGTTCATCTTTCACATTTCCACAGTATCCCTTAATAATGAATTCCAGAAGCCATATAGGCATGGACTTTGGTGGATTGGTGTTGCATCACAAAACTTAAAAGACCATCTAGGACGTTTTCATTTCCACAGGCTTCTTTCCATAAAGTTACCTTTGACTTGTGACATGAAAAAGCACTTGCCGTGTCACATCCTGTTAAGGCATGGAAAGTGACAAGGGCATGATATTTCTTCTCACCAAGATTGGTGGCAGTTTGATGCAGAGGGATGAGTCTGTTGTTAATACTTTGCCACAACTGGGAGTGGGGCATGGAGGTAGATACTGCTGTAACACTTGTCACAGCAATGTTGTAGCTACTATTAAAGCATGATTCCGAGCACCTCATTTGAGGCCAGGATGTATATCCAAAAAATCCATGTGCACTGTTTTCTGCCGATGGAACCCTGTTGAAGAAGACCAAGAGTATTCTAATGCAAGCTTTAGATTATGGCATAACAGATGCTTTAGGAGATATACCATTAAATATTCCATCGGGCAACATGATAGTTGTATTTGATGGATTATATCTCATTCCAAGATTCAAAAGTTCAAAGACTGTCAAACGTTTGGAAATTTTGCTTACAAACTGTTATGGCATATCCTTCACCCATTGAAACTCATAGGAAGAGATACTTTTAACACCAGGTTAGATCTTTTTATTGTGGTTTGAGATAAAGGATCAAGAAAGACAGGTCAGGAAAATGTGATGAGGTCAAGAAGCATTGTCACCACTACCGATAACTACTACAGGTCCAAATCAACATCTTCCACCTTGTATGGATGCGTTCTTAGATGGAGTACAGAAAAAGTCAGAGCTGGTAAAGTTTCTGTCTAAACATTGGATGGACAGCACTGCCTTGCATGTAGAAGATGGTCAAACACTAGTCATTGGAAGTGGTTTAGATTGGAAAACTTGCATATTGAATACCACAGCCACTACTGAATACCCAGATGCCTGTATGTGACCTTGGATGAGGCTGACCCACACATTTTCTTACATGTACTTTGTGGCAGGGCGGCTCTCTTAGCTCTCAGTAGCCTGAGTATTGGGGAATTAGCTACCCTTGCCACAACACTATCACTTAGCAGTCTGTAAACAGGCTCTTAGTCTTGCTAGCTCTGGAAGAGCTTTACTTAAATTTGGAAATGTCCCTCCTCTTCGCCCCTTGTAGCACACCTCTTAAAAATCTCCACTATCAAGCTTGTCCCATCTCTGCAGTCTGGTTCCTAAAATATAACATAAATGATAAGCCCTCCTGGCCTTTACAAACATGAAAAGATCAGACTTTATAGCTGCTCCGAAGTCCCAGCCAGTCTCCTAGGTCTGTAGTAAATTTGACAGACTTTCTTCCTGTATTTAGGGAGTTTTCTCAGTCTCTGCCCTGCAGCTTGGCTTTCTCAGCCCTCTATTGCAAAGTGCCCTGTATCCCAGCTTAGGAGCCACTGCTCCTCACTCCACTTCACTCCAACCTACTGAGGGTTCTCACAGTGTCTTTATAGTCAGTTGCAGCTCATCAATTGGTCACATGCTGGCTTCTTTGCTAGGGATGTGCGAACGCGGTTCAGAGTTCGGACTGACCTCGAATAGTTCAGTCAACTGAACCAAACTTTCGAACCGAACTCGAATTCAACCAAACTGTTCTGTCGAATCTGAGCCAGTTCAGAAGGCCAAAAAACCTGGTTTTGAATGTACGAACTCGGTTCGGAAGTTTGGAATTCGACTGAACTCGAATAGTTCAGTTGACCGAACCGAACTTTCGAACCAAACTGGATTTTTGAACCGAACCGAATTTCCGAACTCGGTTCTGTTTGCACATCCCTATTCTTTGCTAAAGTCAATTTCAATTTATTACAACATTAGGCTATGTACACTTAACAGAGACTGACATACAACATAACGTTCAGCATAAGATAAAATAAACATAACAAAACAGAACATATTAACACCACACAAATTGGGGGGGGGGGGGGGNGGCTACTCACTTCATAAATGCACCTTAAACATATATTTATTCTGGCATAAACAGTTTAGATGTCAAAAACAATTGCCTCAATTTAAAAGCGGAACTCAAATATTTGGCCACATTTGAAGATATCTCAGCAGAGTTATCTGACAAGAGATATTGAAGGAGCCACATGTTTGTTCTTCCTGGGTACTTTTGAAGAAAAGCAGTAAAATACTGAGATCTCAATGAATCGTAAAGGTGGCAATTCAATAAAATGTGCTGTGGAGTCTCGGCTTCTAGCCGGTCAAAAGGGCAAAGGCGGTCACAGTATGGGACTTTACTATATCGGCCCTCCAAAATATAGGAGGGCAAGGCATTCATCCTGGCACAATATAGCAGGTATTTCCCCCTTTGCGAAATTGGATGCCATTTCACCCTGCGGGTTAAGACAGCAGAATCGAAATTCCCTTAAGTGGGGGGTAACCCTTACCCTTGCTATATCATTTTGATAGGCAGTGTCCCTAGTCCTAACCAAAACCTCAGCTTGGGCTGCCCCTCGTTCTTTAGAGGTTAAATAATTTTGGGAAAAACCCAGCTTCTCGAGGTACTCCTCTATTGCCACCTGCCATCTGCTTTTGAATGAATCCCCTAGAAAAAAGGAAAATAATCCCCTGGTTGCCTGGTTCTGTAACTTGAACCAAAACTTAAGTGCACTAATCCATGCACACACGTTCCAGCTATACTGTCCTGTTTCCAGCCTTACTGCTGCATTTGGTGTGCCACTAGGAGTTCTCAAAATCTTACAAAGGAACTTATTTTGCACAGCTTCTATATTACAGTCCAAAGACAAAAGAGGGGCCCACAACTCTGCTCCATACAACATCTGCGCCCTTGCCTTGCTGTTAAAGACAGCTATAGTCGTTTCAGGTTTTGTCAGACCAGTTTTGGCAAATAACCTTAAAATAGCAAAGGAGGCGCCTTTTACGCTTGCCTGTGTTTTTTCAAAATGCACAGTCCATTTCCCAGATCCCATAAAGTGTAAACCCAGATATTTAAAGGATTTCTCCTTACACAAAGTATGGCCATTAATGGCCCAAACATAGGTTTTCCTGGAGCCTGAAAAAACAACTACCTTTGATTTACTATAATTTATAGATAGTTTGTTAGCTGCACAATAGCTAGAAAAGGCTTTCAACTGTCGCCCTAATCCCACTCTTGTCTGCGAAAGTAGCGCCAGATCGTCGGCATATAGTAGGCCCTAGATGCCAGTCGAGGCGGAAAATATTCACTTTTAGTAAGATACGGGACAATGTCATTAAGAAACAGATTGAAAAGGGCTGGCGCCAGCACACAACCTTGGCAAACCCCTACCGAAATGCTGACAAAATCGGTAAGATGCCCCTCTCTATCCACTTTTACTGCAGAAGAGGATTTTAAATAGAGTTTCTTTATAAGAAATAACAATCTTTTATCTATTGGCATTCTGTCAAGTTTGTCCCACAATAGCTCTCTATTGATGGTATCAAAGGCCGATTTTAAGTCGAGGAAGGCCACAAAGAGTTTCATATTTATTATCCTATACTTTTCTGTAAGGAAATTTAAGATAAGACAATGATCTACCGTTGAGCGGCCCCGCTAAAGTTTTAAAGGGCCAATGTCCCGGAGTTCATGTAGCAAAGGGTTAACCCTTTCACAGCCCTTGCTTCTTGCTTCAAATCATTGTGTTGAATGTATTCTGTAATTTCTTTTTGTGTTTGTTCCTTAATCCAAAAATTATTCAAATAAAACTTTTTCAGAGACCAGCCTTGTGTAAAATTTGTTCTTTTTATGTTCTCATTTATCTCAATGATCATGGCATTGTGGTCAGAGAAGGGGAGGATCTGAATATAAGCTTGCTCGCTTACATTAATCAGGACTCGATTTATTAATATATGATCGATTTTTGTGGAGATTTTATGTGGATTGGAATAGAAGGTGAATTCCTGTTTATTTGGGTGAAGAATTCTCCATATATCTTTCCACTTATACCTCTCTATTAATTGAACAGTTCTTTCTTGTTGTTTATTTAACTTCATTTTTGTAGAGCGGTCTAATGAGGAGAGTGGACTGTTGAAGTCCCCACATAACAAAGCCCAGCCTGCCATTTTTTGTGCCAAGCTGGGTAACAGCTCGGCAAAAAAAGCTGCTGTATTATTGTTTGGTGCGTATATTGTACTGATTGTATATAGCTCTTGTCCAATTAAACCTTTTATTATTAGTAGCCTACCCTCCTCGTCTCTTTCAATACTCTGTGTTTGCCAATTTAGTATTTTTGATATTCCAATTGCTACCCCAGCTTTTTTTTTGTCAGCATTTGAGAAGAAAACATTATATTCCCTATTAGCAAATCTATAATTGTCCTGTTTTAATAAATGGGTTTCCTGAATTGCAAAGATTTTTACCTGCCCTCTATGTAACAATTGCCAAACCTTTTTTCTCTTTACTGGGTTGTTTAATCCACATACTTAAAAAGACATTATTTTAAGATTATCCATTACCTTTCTTTGGGTATTTTATCAGGTACTGACCCTCATTTTCCCATCTTGTTCTTTTTGCTAATTGCAGTTGGCCACACACTTCCTCCATGCTGTATCCTGGATTTTTGTATCATACTATTCAATACTATACAAAAGTTTAATAAAATCATGATATTTAACCTATTACCATATAAAGTCTCCCCCCAATTTATTCCCACCCCCCTGCCCTCCTTAACCCATTCTTTGGGGCATAAGTTTCCTTCTTAAACAATAAATTTACCCCTTAACAACAGATTTTTGTGGGGAGGCTCCCTTATAGGAGTGCCATGACTATCAGGCTCTCCGCATCCTCCCAGACCCTTTGCCATACTCAAACCTTTCCTGTACCTTTATTTTGAACAAGCGTTATTCAATTTAATCCACTTAGCAGACTTTGCACTATACTTAACAGGCAATTTCCCTTTCAGCTTTGTAAGAGTTCAGGTTCAGTCTTTTAAGTTTCTTTCCATAGAGCGCTGTAAGTCTGTCTCTTGAGAGAAAAATCTTCTCCTCCCCTGATGAATAAAGGAAAACCTTACTGGAAACAAAATCTGGGCTCTGATACCCTTTTTATTGAAGGTTTCCAGTAGGTGTGGGACTACCGGATCATCTGGTATCCGATACTGCTGGTATTTTTGTGTACCGGCAGTATCAGATTATTCCGGTATTATTGGGTCCGGTACCGGATCCCCCGTGCTGGATTTTTTTACATTGCGGCCATTCAAATGAATGGCTGCAATGTAAAAAAAACAAACACGAAAAGTCCCCAAACACATTCCCTCTCTGAGTCCAGGCTGCGTGGGTGGAAGGGGGGACACCCCCCACTCACCCTGCCCAACCTGGATTTAATTTTTTTCCCCCTAAGTCCCCTAGTGCGCCGGGCCGCCACCGGCAACCCAGAGCCAGCACCAGCAGCAGGTAAGTACCGGTACTGTACTGATCCCTGGGGTGGGGGTGGTTTAACACACACCCCACCGCAGGGATCACCCTATCTCCCCACCCAGGGATCGCCTACCTTGAGCTCCGGGCGGCGGTGGCTCAGAGGCTTCAGCGCTGGCTGTGGCTGACAGCTTCAGCACGCGACTAGGCCTTCTGGGGGAACTTCCGGAAGTTCCCCGGAAGGCCCAGTAGCGTGCTGAAGCCGGCAGCCACAGCCAGCACTGAAGCCGCTGGACCGCCGCCGCCACTGCCCGGAGCTCAAGGTAGGCATGGCAATGGCATTAGGCAATCCCTGGGTGGGGAGGTAGGGTGATCCCTGGGCTGGGGGCATGTTAAACCACCCCCCACCCCAGGGATCAGTACAGTACAGGTACTTACCTGCTGCTGGTGCTGGCTCTGGGTCGCCGGCGGCGGCCTGAAGCCCGGCGCACTAGGGGACTTAGGGGAATTTTTTTTTAAATGCAGGCTGGGCACGGTGGGTGGGGGGTGTCCCCCCTTCCACCAGCACAGTCTGGGAGGGGGAGGTATTTGTTTTTTTTCCATTGATTTCAATGGGGACACAGTTCCCCATTGAAATCAATGTAAAAGATCCGGTACTGGTAAACCGGTATTAATCCAGTAAGCCGGTTTTTTTAAATCCAGGAACTGGTAAAACCGGTACCCGGTATTTGCCCTGATGTCCCACCCCTAGTTTCCAGTAGTGGTTTCCAGGCCTTCCTCTTCTGTATAGTCTCATATGCTAGGTCAGGGAAGATAAAAAATTTAGCACCTTGAAAAATAATTTCCGTTGCACTTCTAGCCGCCTTTAGTAGCGCTTCTTTGTCTGGGAAATCGCTCGGGGGCGGGGGAACAGACTGATTTTTAGGTTTGAGCCTTAAGGACCTATGAGCCTGCTTCAGTTCCAGTTGATGTAGCTCCTCCTTATCAGGGAAAATTGTTTTAAAGATTTGGAGGAGCAACTTACATGTGCCATCCACTTCTAGACCCTCCGGTACCCCCATTATTCGCAGATTATTGCGCCTGGACCGATTCTCCAGATCTTCCAGTTTATCTTTGAGGGTACTTATTTGCACCTCCATTCTAGTTGTTCTCTGTTCAGTGGTATTTTCACAGTCTTCTATATCACTGATTCTTTACTCAGCTACCTCAATTCACTTATTTATTCCCTCCATTTGTGTTTTTAAGTCTCCCAGTGTATTAGATATTGCGGATATCCCCTCTTTGTTAATAGCCAAGTCCTCCTTGATCGATTTAAATAGGTCCAGTACCTGCTCAAGTGTATCTCAATCCCGAGGTGCTTCTCTTCGCACTGCGTCCACCATTTTCTTAGCCGTGGCCTCGCCGTTTCTTGTGCTGCACCTCGGGACATAATATCTATCAATTGTGGAGTCTGCTTCCTTTTTCTTATCTTGGCTCATTCCTTACTTAAGTGTTATTTCGTTTTTGCAGGCTATTTTTTCTTACTTATGTGCTCAAATTCTTTGATTTGGCATCGGGTCTGGCGGGAGCTCAGCCATGCACGACCTGCTGCCCGCGCATGCCCAGTCAGCCCCCTGTAGTCGGAGTTTCATAAAATACAGCTAAATCAATGCCCAAATAAAGGCTAACAATTATGGAAAAATCAAATCTTCAAGTGAAATGGTCACAAACTTACAAATTTGCAAACAACACATTAACCATATATGCTCAGTTTCATACAAACATTAGATAAAATAATAATATAGCACAATTTAAAATTTCCTTGACCTCAAAAACATGGGATTCAACACCATATTCACCCTATGTGGTCATATTTCATGAGATACGGAACTTCAAAAATGGTTCCATATGATCACTCTGCAACTCAATTCATTGTGGGATTTTTTGGGGGGAAGCCTAGTCAATGAGGACAATTTACCTGCCGAAGACCATCCATCAACATGTATGCCCACACAGAACCTTTATTCATCATACTTACCACAAATGGCTGGTCTACACTTTCTCTGCCAATGTCTGTGCTCATTCCTATTTACCTCATTTGGAGTACTTTTTAATTTTTGGAAAGTTTACCATTTAGCCATGCAGGCATTTGTTTGGGTCTTTTCCTGATTTTGTTTTTACTTGTGGTATACATTTAAATTGGGCATCTAAGACACCATTTTTCAGTAGTCTCCATGTCTCTTGCAGGAATTTGACCCTGATGAATTTCCCTTTTAGTTTCCCTTTAACTAACTTCCTCATCTTTCCATAGTTCCCTTTCTTGAAGTTAAACACCCTCATGGGAGACTTATTCAGTAATCTCTCACCTATTAGTATGTTGAATTTAATTACATTGGGTGAAAACAGAAGTGACAGTAGCATGGCGGATGCTGCCACACTGCTGTTACACCTGAGGTCAGGTTGGGACACCGATCACATGTAACCCCAGTCATGGAGCTGTCCTGTTGTCCAGCCATGCAGGGGCCACAACAAACATGCAGCCAGCTAGCCCTGTGCTGTACCCAGCACCACACTCCCCTACCATGATGGGCAGCCATGGCAGGTCTTAATCTGGGACAGGTCACGGCGGGTCAGAACATATATTCTAATCCGCTGTGACCCGCTTTGCCCTGGACTGACCCCTTTTAGCAAGGGGGTGGTAAGTGACTTTCGCACTTTGCTGAGTTAACAGCCCAGGCTAGCCACCAAGATACCCCGGATCAGTCTGGGGAAAACATCTGAGTGCCTGAGCACAAACGTGACAGTGACTCGCGGGTCACAGTGGGACAAAGATGGCCAAAGTGGGTTACTGTCATGTTTGTTTTTACCCACTGTGATCACTATTAGCAAGTGGCTCTGCTGCTATTAGCCCTTCCACTAGGACTTCTGATCCAGTTAGGACAGATCACTCACTGTTAGTTCAGAGTTGTTAGTTCTCTGTTTTTATGTGTATTGCAATATTTGACAATTAAGTTAATTTTTATTATTATTATTAGCAAGCATTTATATAGTGCAAGCAATGTACCTGGTGATTTACAAAGTAATGGAATAGACATGGTCCCTGCCCTAGGGCTTACAATCTGAAAGACGGTGGGAGGGAGATGAAAGAAGGGGAACAGAGGGAGAGACAAGGAGTGTAACATTCACGAAGTTTCGAGGTCCCAGGTGCATGTGCTTGGCTTGGTTACATCAAGAATGATGGCTGGCTGGTACGTGTGGTGAGGATATGAGTGCACAAACCTCAGGTAACAGATTAATAAGAGTTAAAAACCATAACATTATCCACTTTCATTTTTTCAAAGAAAGTTCTAGCCCAATCCTCAAAGCAGTCTGCCGGCACAAGCCCCACTAAATTCAATAGAGCTTCTGCTGGCAGATCATTTTGTAGATTTAGCTGCCTGCTTCTTAGGGATGTGCGAATGCGGTTTGGAAGTTCGGAGTTCGACCCAAGCTCGGTCTGTTCAGACAACCAAACCCGAACCGACCTTGAATCCGAACTCCGAAACAACCAAACACTTCAGTCGGTTTGGATTGAGTTCAGATGGTTTGGGCAGGAGAAACATGATCACTGCCAGTTGGTGAGCACTGCCTGATGTCATGATTTGCATTTTTCTCTTATAAATCACAAAGGAAAAGTGAGCTATGTGGCTTAGCTGAACGAATCAAGCTAAATTGGGCTGCACTGTTCCCAAATTGTATATTATAAGGTTACACTTCACATTGTTGTCCAGCTAGCAAAGGAAGTATTGTAATGACAATAAATTTATAATAAGGGAACATGAGACTTTTGGATTATAAAAATATATGCAAAGTTTACTTAAATATAAATAGAAAACATCAAAGTTACAGGATCTTTAAGATATTTCTATCTTAAGAAAAAGCTTGTAAAAGCTTAACATTTGCACAATACATTG
>QEPC01006548.1:3135255-3156090 GCA_003113815.1 Sphenodon punctatus | reverse complement strand
ATGGGAACATTTTAAGCTGGTGCAGGCAGATGATCCCAGAGAGGTGCAGTGCACTTTGTGCAATAAGCTGGTGAAGCGTGGGCAGGTGCGCGCCAACCTTGGGACAACTGCAATGGCCAGGCACCTCAAGGCATGCCACAGTGCTCTGCTGCTAAGCAGGAAGGCAAGGGAAGTGGACGCCAGCGGGTTCCCGACTGCAGCAGCCAGTCGCCCAGCTCCTTCAGTGGGCAAGCATCCTGCACCAACTGCTGCCTCTACCAGCAGGAGCGGGGGGGGGAGGGAAGAACAGCAGCAGGAGCTTCACCAGCAACGTCAGTCCACCATGGAGGAGCTCGGGTGTGGGCAGCTGCCAATGCCATCAGCAGCAGCGTGGCCTGGCTTTCAAGAGAAAGCCAAGCGCCTGTTGGCCAAAATGATTGCGCTGGATGGGCAACCCTTCTCAATTGTAGAGGACAAGGGCTTCCAGCAGCTGATTGGGTTCCTGGCCCCACAGTTTAAGCTGCTGTCCCGCACCACCCTCAGTTGGACTGCGGTGCCAGACCTTTACAGGGCTTTGAAGGAGCGGATGAGGGAGCAGCTGGCAGGGGCTGGGGGGGCCACAGTCCACTTCACCATGGACCTGTGGTCCATCAGGAACGCCCAGCACGTGTACCTGGTGGTAACGGCGCACTGGTGGCAGGACCCGGAGGCAGCTTTGGGGAGTGGCAGGAGGGGTCCCGAAGCAGGGTAGAGGTGGGTCCTGCTTCAGGACAAGTCATGGACAGCCCCCACACTGCCAGGAACATCGAGGCAGCCCTGTCCACCATGGTGAGGGAGTGGGTAACGCCAGGCGCAACCTTCACCAAGGGGTGTGTGGTGATGGACAATGCCGCAAATGTACTAAAGGTGGTCCATGAGGGGGGCTTCACCAGCATCCCTTGTGCCACACACACACACTCTTCACCTGGTGGTCAGGGATGCTCTGGGCTTGGGGGAGAAGGGTATTGGGAAAGGCACCCTTAGCTCCCTGATCGAGTGGGGGAGGAAGCAGGTGGGGTTCTTCAACTGGAGCATGAAGGGCAGTGAGCTCCTCTGGGAGAAGCAGGCCAAGCAAGGCTCCCCAGGGCACCAGCTGGTCCAGGATGTGGCCACACGGTGGAATTCCACCTTCCTGATGCTTGAGCGGCTTCTTGAGCAGAAAGTCACCTGGCATCAGGTTCAACTGGAGATGGACTGTGGGGCACCGGAAGGATTTAATTGGGCAGAATGGGAGCTCCTGCCTCAAACGGTCTTCATCCTGAGACCGTTCCTGGCCGTGACAGGGACCGTGAGCAGCTCCACTGTCACCCTCAGTCAGGTGACCCCTCTGGTTCAGAGTCTCCAGAGTAGGCTGGACGAGATTCTCGGGGGGTGGGATTGTGGCCCTGCGGGCAGGAAGCTGCCCAATGAGGTGCTTGACCCAATGCAGAAGCTGAAGTCAGGGCTGGAGGCGCATTTTGACGTACTCGTGCAGCAGGAGCAATATGTCCTGGTAACAATGCTGGACCCCAGGGTCAAGGGCAGCATGGCATGCCAGACAGTGCTGTATGCCCTCCGGAAAGATACGCTGGTGGAGAGGGTCCGGAAGACAGAACGGGCTATGCAGCAGGACACCTTGGGATGGTGGGAGTGGGAGCAGCCACCCCTCTCAGCCAGGCAGGTCTATCCCTACCCCCAGCCCTAGCGGTAGCAGCAGCAGCAGCACCAGAAGCACCCCTGTTGCCAGCAGCAGCAGAAGCAGCTCAGCCTATGTGCATGCCATTCTGAGGAGCATGGTGCCGTGCACAATAGGGAAAACGTGACTGAGGGCAGTGGTGGAGGTGGTTCCCAGGCAGAGCTATGAGAGGGAGTATGATGGCACCTCAGCAGCCATGGAGACCTACCTGGAGGAGGAGCCATGCATTGATCCCAGCAGCGATCCCTTGGCCTACTGGGCCAGCAAGGCCAATGTGTGGCCGGCCCTGTCGAAAGTGGCCAAGGTGTGGGGTTTGAGGGGGAGAGGTTGCCAAACCCCATGGGGCAGAAATGGAGGGGAAAAGGGGGAACGGGGTCGGTCCACCCAGCCCTGTTTGAGGCCTGCCCCGGGGGAGGAGAAGCATGCCTGGAAAAAGGGTCCCTCAGGGTCTTATGCGGCAGTATGGAGGAACTTAGTCGCTCCCTGCCAAGCTCATCACAGGGACACAGGCCAAGCTGATTCCCAACCGGGGAATGCCCCTCTATCACGGGCGTCATACACATGGTACCGGGGAACCAGGAGGGGTGATGAGGACCGTGGGGGTTCACCCGTGCCGGGCCCCCAAGGGGGGGGAAAATGGGACATGAAACAGGGACTCCTTGCACACCAAGACTCCTAGGGCACCATGTGAACTGATAAGGGGGCAGTTGTAAACACTCACACGAATCCACGGGGCTACTCACTCGTTCACACTCTCTCTCACTCTCTCTCACTCAGCGTTGCTCTCACTCCAACAAGGGAAACACAATCCAGTCACAAGGGTCACAAGGGCCAGTCTCACAAAGGCAAGGCTCTGATCACCAGCGAGGAAGGGTTGGGCGTTCCTCCCTTATATTGGCGGGGCCTGTGTCTGACACTGTAGGCGCGCCGAGCGACACCGTGGCTGCGATGCGAATGACGACAGGGGGCATGGCTGGTCCCGTGGTTTCCCCCACCTTGTGTTGTGGTGCGTTTGGGGGCGTGGCCACGTGCAGTGTCGGCCGTGGTGCTGCTGGGCCCGGGGTTCGTCCTGAGGCTCGGCATAGTGGGGGTGTAGCCGGCGGGGACCCAGCCTGTGAGTTGCCTGGGGAACGGAGCTCCGGTAGAGGGGGTGCCGTGATGTCAGTGCAGTCTGCTCGGGCCCCCCTGTTCCCTCTAGTGCGGCGCAGGGTCAGATCCATTCTCCGCGGGCGGCGGGCATCCCACCTGCTGTGGTGCCCTCGCACCCCCCATCTCCTCAGGCCCCAGGGCCTGACAGTACCCCTCCATCCAGGCGGTTGCCGGGGGGACGGACGTCGGTGAGGCGGGATGTTAGGCCTGGAAGCGTCGAATCAGTGCGGGGGCGTGGATGTTGGTGGCCGGTTCCCAGGAGTTCTCAGAGGAATCATATCCCTTCCATTGGACCAGATATTGTAGCTGGCCGCATCACCGGCGCACATCCAAGATGGCCTGCACCTCATATTCAGGGATCTCAGTGCCACAGGTACCGGCTCCGGCCATGGTGGGGGACGTCGATTCCCTGCTGGTTTTAGTAAGGAGACGTGGAAGGTGGGGTGAATCTGATATTGGGGAGGTAAGGTCACTGTGTAGGCCACGTCGTTAACCTTCCGGCTGATGGGGAACGGTCCCATGAAGCGGTAGTCCAGTTTGGAAGATGGCCGGGTTGACGGGTAGTGGCGGCGATCTATCCACACAAGGTCTCCTACGTTAAAGGAGGGAGCCAAGAGGTGGTGCCGATCTGGGAAGGTTTTGTAGCGCTGTCGGGCTTTCTTGAGGAACGTTAGTGCTGCGGCCTGAGCTCGGTGAATCTGGGTTATCAGGGCCCCGGCGGCTGGGATATAGGGCAAGGCCAACTCCGGGGTGCAGATGCGTGGCTGGAACCCGTAGGTAACAAAAAAGGTGGATGCCCCTAACGAGGCACTGAAGGTATTGTTATACACAAATTCGGCCAGGGGGAGTAATTCGTACCAGTTGTCTTGTAGATGGTCCACATAGCATCAGAGATATTGTTCTAGAGCTTGGTTTGTCCGCTCCACTTGCCCGTTTGCCTGGGGATGATAGGCCGTTGTTAGGTTCAACTGGATTTTTAATGCACGTAACAGGGTCTTCCATAGTCATGAGGTGAACTGTGAACCTCGGTCAGAAACGATGTTGAGGGACACCCAGTGCAACCGGACGACGTTCTGCAGGAGCAAACTTGCAGTTTGTTTGGCTGTGGGCAATCCGGAGCAGGCTGCAAAGTGGGCGAGCTTGGTGAAGTGGTCGATGCCCACAAAAATGGTGGTTTGCTTTTGTGATGGGGGTAGGTCGACGATAAAGTCCATGCCTATACGGTGCCAGGGCCCTTGGGGCAGGGGTGCCAAGTGTAACAACCCAATAGGCTTTCTTTGGGGGACCTTGGTTTTCACACACACATCACAGGCTCGGACATATCGTTCCATGTCGGCTCGCATGGTTGGCCACCAGAACTGCCTTTGCAATATGTCATAGGTCCGTTTGACCCCTGGGTGTCCGGCGAGGGGAGCATCATGATGGCTCCATAGAGCTTGTTGCCAGGCCTTTTGGGGAATCAGGACCTTGTTGCGGATGGTGTCGGCCTGGGCATCTCCCTGAGGTTTGAGGAGAAGTGATCTTTCGGCCGTGGAGTATTGCTGTACTTGGGTGTGGGTTAACCCAGCGCCCGCTATTGCACAGGGTTTTACGATCGGTTCCCCACGATTGTAGCTGGCGGGGTTCTCCTCCAGGGATCTGGAGAGGGCATCGGCAAAAATGTTTTGTTTTCCGGGGTGGTATTGAATGTGGAAGGCGAACCGTGAGAAAAACAACCCCCAGCGCCCATGGCGTGCGTTGGCAATTTTGACGGATTGCAGGTAAAGTAGAATCCGGTGATCGGTAATCACCCGAACGGGCCACTTGGCCCCCTCCAGGTAGTGGCGCCAGGTGGTGAAGGCGGCCTTAATAGCCAGTAATTCCCGGTCTAATATGGTGTAATTGGTCTCGGCACCGGTAAGTTGCTGGGAATAATAGGCTCAGGGCATGAGGACTGGTCTCGTGGGATCTTCTTGGAGTAGCACTGCCCCGATGGCACTGCTGGAGGCATCGGTTTCTACCATGAATGCCTTGTTGAAATCCGGAAATCGTAGTAGGGGTGCCCGTGTGAAGGCGTTTTGGTGACTTGCTGCCCATACATAGGGTACCCATTTGCGGAGAACCTGCGTCAGGGGCTTGGTGGTTGCCGCGTACCGTGGGATGTATTGTCGGTAGTAATTGGTTGTTCCCAGGAACCGTTGCAGGGCCTTCACCGATGCGGGCGGGATCCACGTTAAGATGGCTTGTACTTTGGATTCGTCCATCTTTAGGCCCTCTGGGGAAATTATAAAACCTAGGAAGGCAAGGGTAGCGGTATGGAAAGCGCATTTTGACCTTTTACAAAACAGCCGATGTTGCCTGAGTTTGGTTAATACATTCTGCACATGGATCACGTGTTCTGCTTCGGATCGGGAATAAATAAGAATATCGTCCAGATAGGCTATTACGTATACGTCCAGAACTTCTCGCAGGACGTCATTAATGAAGTGCTGAAACGTGGCGGGGGCATTGGCCAGTCCGAAGGGCATTACTAGATATTCGAAATGTCCATATCTGGTGCAGAATGCGGTTTTCCACTTGTCCCCCGCCAGTATACGTACTAGATTGTAGGCCCCTCTGAGGTCCAATTTGGTAAATACCTGTGCTCCTTGTAGCCGGTTTAGTAACTCTGGAATCAACGGGAGGGGGTAACTTTTTTGATCGTAATGGAGTTGAGCTCCCGGTAATCGATGCAGGGCCGGAGCCCCCCGTCCTTCTTCGGCACAAAGAAGAGCGGGCCGCCCGCCGGCGATGTGGATGGGTGAATGAACCCCTTCTGCAAATTTTTGTCAATGTAGGATTTCAGGGTTCGTAGTTCGGGCCTCGAGAGGGCATAGATGCGCCCATAGGTGGGTTGGTGGCCGGGGAGAAGGTCGATCGGGCAGTCGTAGGGGCGGTGTGGAGGGAGGATGGCTGCCTCTTGTTCATCAAAAAGGTCTGCATAGTCTTGATAACACCAAGGTAGCCCCTCCTGGGGTAGGTCAGGTGTGGTGACACACAGCGGGGCCATGCTGGGCGTGCCGGGCACTTCGGTTGGCCCAGGGATCTGTAACTTCTGAGTTTGCCAATCGATGGTGGGGTTCCATTGCTTCAACCATGGGAGTCCTAGTACGATGGGGAAGATTGGGGTGCACACGACGTCAAGCTGTATCAGTCGGGTACATCCCTGGATCATCAGGGGCAAGGGGGGCGTCTGGAGGGTAAGTGGTCCTGAGACCAACGGGGATCCATCAATAGAATGGATGATCTCCGCCGTCTTCCGTGGTTGCCGGGGAATCTGGTGGCGCCGGAGATACCCAGTGTCCACAAAATTCCCCGATGCCCCTGAGTCAATGAGTCCCCATCCTACCAACGTATGAGTGGGGCTCAGTCCCAACGTAAGTAATCCACAAATGTGGGCACCGCTCCTGCGGGTAAAGCCCCGAGGGGCTGACTCTAGGGGAGGGTCTATGTGGTCGGCCCAGAACGCCCCCTATACATCCCAGCCGTTTGCGTTTCCCGCCTCCCTTCGACCTTTTGGGAGTGCGGGGCAATTGCGGGCGAAATGGGAGGCTTCCCCACAATAAAAGCATAATCGGGATAGTCACCGTCGTTCTCGTTCCTCAGCTATGAGGGGTCCCCGGGATGCCCCCACCTGCATGGGCTCCGGGTCATCCTTGTGTGGTAGTTCCCCCCGAAATGCTCCCAGCGGGAGTGGGCGCGGGGGTGGCCCCCGGGAATTCTTGGTTCGGCATTCTCGAAGGCGCTCGTTCAGCCTTTCGTCAATCTGTACCACCAACGTGACCAGTTCCCCCCAGGTCTTCGGTGTAGTAGCGTAGACCAGCTGGTCCTTGATTTCATCATTTAGGCCTCGTCGGAACATCACTCGGAGGACGTTATCTGGCCAACCCAGGTCTACGACTACTTGCTGGAACTTGGTCACATACTCCAAGAGGGGGCCCCTTGCTTGTTTCAATGTGGTGATGATGGTCTCTGCTTCCTGCAGTCTATGGGGGTAGTTGTACAAGAATTTGAATTCTTTGACGAAATTGTCATAGTCTTCCAGCAAGGGGCTATTGCTGGTGAGAAGCGGGGTGGCCCAGGCCAGGGCTTGGCCCTCTAAAAGCCCGATAACAAAGGCCACTTTTCTTGCGTCCGTATTGTAGGTGCGGGGCTGTGTCTTAAAGGTTAGTCCACATAATGCAAGAAACCCCCGGAACTGCCGCCTGTCCCCGGTAAATTTCAAAATGCACAGCCCCTTAGGTTCTCGGGGTCTGAGGTCTGGGCCCCCGGCCCCGGCAGGGAGGGGGGGTCTCCCAGCGATGCCACCTCACCGCCTTGCTGCTCCTTGAGGTCCTTGACCTCCATCGCGAGAGACTGCACCGTGTGAGCCAGTTCCTGAACCTTTGCGAGGACCTGGTCCATGGCCTAAAAATATGGCTGGTGATTCTGTGGGGTTTGAGGGGGAGAGGTTGCCAACCCCCACGGGGCGGAAATGGAGGGGAAAAGGGGGAACTGGGATGGTCCACCCAGCCCTGTTTGAGGCCTGCCCCGGAGGGGAGCAGCGTGCCTGGAAAAAGGGTTCCTCAGGGTCTTATACGGCAGTATGGAGGAATTTAGTCGCTCCCTACCAAGCTCATCACAGGGACACAGGCCAAGCTGATTCCCAACCGGGGAATGCCCCTCTATCGCGGGTGTCACACATACGGTACCGGGGAACCAGGAGGGGTGACGAGGACCATGGGGGTTCACCCATGCCGGGCCCCCAAGGTGGGGGGAAATGGGACACAAAACAGGGACTCCTTGCACACCAAGACCACGTGAACTGATAAGGGGGCAGTTGTAAACACTTACACGAATCCACGGGGCTACTCACTCGTTCACACTCTCTCTCACTCGCTCTCACTCTCTCTCACTCAGCGTTGCTCTCACTCCAACAAGGGAAACACAATCCAGTCACAAGGGTCACAAGGGCCGGTCTCACAAAGGCAAGGCTCTGATCACCAGCGAGGAAGGGTTGGGCGTTCCTCCCTTATATTGGCGGGGCCTATGTCTGATGCTGTAGGCGCGCCGAGTGATGCCGCGGCGTCGGCGAAGGTGGGGCTGCGGTGCGAATGACGACAGGGGGCGTGGCTGGTCCCGTGGTTTCCCCCGCCTTGTGTTGTGGTGCGTTTGGGGGCGTGGCCACGTGCAGCGTCGGCCGTGGTGCTGCTGGGCCCGGGGTTCGTCCTGAGGCTCGGCATAGTGGGGGTGTAGCCGGTGGGGACCCAGCCTGTGAGGTGCCTGGAGAACAGAGCTCCGGTAGAGGGGGTGCCGTGATGTCAGTGCGGCCTGCTCAGGCCCCCCTGTTCCCTCTAGTGCGGCGCAGAGTCAGATCCATTCGCCGCAGGCGGCGGGCATTCTCGCACCCCCCATCTCCTCAGGCCCCAGGGCCTGATACAAGGGTCTCTTGTCCTGCCCCCCACAGTGTCCCCAGCGAGTGGGTGTTCTCGGTGGCGGGGGACATTTGCTCCCCACACCACCTGAGACTGGGGGCCAAGTTGGTGGAGCAGTTGCTGTTCATTAAGGTGAACCTTTTGCTGCTGGGATTCCCCGAGCTGCCCCTGGACAAGAATTAATGGCGCAGTGGCACACGCCATCCCATGCCAAGGGCAGTCATGGGACGGGGCTCCTCCTCCTCAATCTGGCTAGGGCTACTGCTGCTGAGGTGTTGTCCCTCCCTCCTAATGCCTGGCGCCCGCTCTGCCCCCCCCATACTAGATGGCCTCGGCCAGCTTATCTGACTGACCTCATGACACAGGGTGGCATTCGGAAACTGTAACCCTGCCAGCCGGCCCATGGCTACATGATCTCGGGCCGCCTATGTGACACTGACTGGCTCTCGCTCTCTCATGCTGCGCACAGTCTTTGCTAGCCTATCTGAGTGCCCTGCTGCCAATGTCCCAGCCTGCCTGCCCTACTGCCTCTCATGCCATGCTGCCTGTCTGCCTGCCCAGCTTGCTGCCAAGCTCAAAGTATGCCTCAGTCTGCCTTCCTGCCTCCCATGCCACGGTGCCCATCTGCCCTGCCAGGTTGCCTAGCTCAAAGCCTGCCCAAGCCCACCTGCCCTATTGCCTCTCATGCCATGCTGATTGCCTGTCTGCCTGCCCAGGTTGCAAAGCTCAAACCCTGCCTCAGTCTGCCTGACTGCCACTCATGCCACGCCGTCCGCCTGTCTGCCCTGGCAACCAATGTCTGCTGCTGCTGCCAATGGCCCCCAGGCCTATATGCTGTCTGTGCCAAGGGTTCTGTCCAAGGGTCCAAGGAGATGGGGGGTGCGAGGGCACCACGGCAGGCGGGATGCCCGCCATCCGCGGCGAATGGATCTGACCCTGCACCGCACTAGAGGGAACAGGGGGGCCCGAGCAGGCTGCACTGACATCACGGCACCCCCTCTACCAGAGCTCCATTCCCCAGGCAACTCACAGGCTGGGTCCCCGCCGGCTACACCCCCACTATGCCGAGCCTCAGGACTGCTGTCTACCCTGTCTGCTGTTGCTAGTGCCAATGGCCCCCAGGGCTATATGCTGTCTGTGCCAAGGGATCTGTACCCCAGGTTGCCACCAAGCTCAAAGCCTGCCTCAGTCCACCTTCCTGCCTCTCATGCCAAGGTGCCTGTCTGCCTGCCCAGGTTGCTGCCAAGAGAGCGAGAGAAATAAGAGAAAGTCTCCCCACTGCTAGAAGGAGCGACAGACACGATCCCACCCATGCTGTCACCTGCACTATAAGGCCAGAGATAGAGGGAGAGAGAGAGGCTCCCCACTAGAATGAGAGAGATGGGGGTGGAGGGGGAGAGGTAGGTGTATATCCAGCTCAAGCTGCCACCTGCCAGAACCAGGAAGAACTCCCATCTGTGCTCATGTGCCCGATGCCCATCGTCCACATCCAGCACCAAATCTACCAGAATGAGATGGAATATAACGTTATGTATTATATGTGCCTGCCTGCCTGTGTGCATTCCTGTACCTGCTATGCTACCACCTATCGCATAATTGATTGAATGAAGTGTGCCCAACCATGCACTAATTATAGGGACATCATTAAACTCCCATAGGCTTTAGGCTGTCATTCCACTGTACCTGAAGCAGTCATGCCCGCCCGTCCCAGAAACCATAAACAAGATTCTGGGACCATCATTCCAGTCACTGGGGCTGTCATTCCATTCTGGGTGCTGCCACTGCTCGTGCCTGACTGGCCAGCAGCCACCGGTACCCACCTGCAAGCCTGCTTCCCCACCAGCCTACTCCTCCACACCCACCTGTGGATGCCCACTGCCAAAAGAGCCTGTCTCTCTTTCTCTCTGGCACACCCACACAGACACAAACCCTGCCCCTCCTGGGGGGCTGTCTGCAAGTTGAGACCCTGCTGCTGCCTGGCACATCTTTGGGTTAATACCTTAACTACGTTACATGTGGTGCCAGGTGCTGCTGGTAGGGATCGACAAGCTGTATGAGATTCTGCCACCTGTCAGCCAGAACACTGCAGCACAGAGGGATAAAAGATTGTACAGTTCAAACAAAGCTTGTAACAACAACAAAAAATATAACTTTTATTAACAAAACAAAAACCAATAACAACAACAACCACCAAACATTTTAAACTAGAAAGGAAACTTATCTCTACTCAGTCTTTGGGCCTGCCCCCTGGAACTTCGGGGAAAGGCAGAAGGGATGCATGGGAGCTAGGGGCAGGGGGCATCACACCCGCTGGCATCCGGTAGCCATGTTGCACAGCCTATTCAACGGCACCTGCCATGGCCGCCTGCCACTGGGAGACCAACTGGTGGAAAAGTTCCAGGTCAGCCATCTCAGTGGAGATGTACTTTGAGACATGCCTCCGCCTTCTGTTCCCGTACCTCGACCGCCTGGAACCGTTCCACCAGTCAGTTCTCCATGGTGGCTGCTTGCTGCTGCAGGCTGGCCACAAAGTCCTGGGTGGGCCTTTCCACCTCAGACCGAAAGACCCTTGCCGATGCAGACTTCCGGAGCCCAGGGGACTCCACATTGGAGCTGGAGGAGGGGGAAGGGCTTTGGTGACATCTCTTTTGGGTTGCCTTCCTCCCCCCCCCCTTCTTCTGGTGCTGATGCTCCAGGTCCATGGCCACGCCAGTCTTGCAGCTGAGCCACCTTCTCCCCATACAGCTTCTCTAAGTGGGAAATTAGGCCCGATGTGGTTTTTGTAAGAGTGCATTAAGTCTGTTTCTACATAACTTCATTGTGTACAATGAATTGTATAATATCTACACTCACATTATTTACTTCATTGTATGAACTGTACACAATTTGTATACATGTAACTAACAGACTTAAATTACTCTGACAAAGTTGTTCCTTGTCAAATTATGATAAGAAATTAGTTTCATAATTGTAAAATGTGCAAGTTTTGTTATTGATAAAAATGAAGTATGTATGGTAAGGAATTTAGTACATATATTACATGTATGTTGATGATAAAATATTGGTAAGAAATTTAGTACATATATTACATGTATGTTGATGATAAAATATCCTTGCTAGGGATGGCTGGCAGGCACATGTTTGGGTGGGGGTGCTGCTCGTGCTCATGCCTGACTGCTGGAAGAGCCCCCCACACTACAGTACCCTCTCTCTCTGTGGCAGACATCTGCTGCCACCTGCTGATGCCCACTGTTTGTGCCTGACTGTTGCCCACCACCCACGCACCCACCTGCACGCCAGTGAGCTCGCTCTAATGGATAGAGCCTTTCTTGTCCTCAAAGTAAAAAAAAAGTTTACAAACCTGGCAGCACCTCCTGTGCCCGCTTGCTCCTCCACCACCAGCTCCGGGACCACCACCACCGAAGGTCCAGGGGCTGGGGCAGTGACCTCTTCCTCCTCCACCACCGGCTCCGGGAGCACCACCTTTACTTAGAACAATGGTCTTCTTCATTTTATTTTATTTTTAAAAACAGAAAGCCAACACACAGTCACCCATCAACACTCACCAACCAGCCAAACCAAAACCAACAGTCAAACCAACACACCACACAGCCAAAACACATGAATCAAAACCGAACGCCCAGACAGCCACAACACACACTATCTCACCCACACAAGCTGCGCATGTACTCGAATTTCCGGTTTCTGGCACAATCACAGGATCTCGCGATACCTTTTTCCGAACGACCACATTGAACCGAACGACCGAACCAAACCGAATGACTGAACCCGAACCGCGATCTTTTCGCACATCCCTACTGTTTCTAGCGTTTGTGGTTGTGAAGAAACATTTAGAAATGCAATTCTGCAGTTAGTTTAACACTTTGTACATCAGCAATCTATGTCAGTTTCACACGCTGATATTTTATTCCTGAAATACATCAATCCAAAGCTTAACTTCTTTGAGTTAAGCAAATTCTAGAATACAAATGAAATTGAAATAACTTCAGCCATTCTTTGCATTGCAATGAGATCAGAAACATATTAGGACTGTTCAATGTTTTTTTTAAAAAAAAAAGTTTTACTTTAGTATGTATTTCTTCATGTTTTTATTCCTCACTTGTACACACCTCACCAGCACAAGCAGCATATAGCACTATACCAGCCCTTTTAGGAGTTAAATTCAAATTACACAAAAGGACAATAATTCAAATTAAATTATACATTTCTAGAATCTTAAAAGCCCATTCCTTCCCAAAGGGTGTTTTATAAAGAACTCAGTGTGATTAAATAAGCATTAGGAAATGGTCTACTATACACCAGGAAAAGCAGTTTAAAGGCAAAAATAGACTAGTTAGAATGCCATAATGAAAGAGAACTTGGATTTAAAAAACAACAACATTTCTACAGTGTGATGTAATGACACCAGTCACTGGGATACTGAAATACCTGAATATAATATTTGTAGAAAGAACAGTTTAGGTGGGAGAGGCAGGGGAGAAATTATATCACATAGATTGAAATGAGGTCACATTTCTATATTTAGAGGATCAGATACTAATAAGAAGTCACAAGACCAGTGGTGTGATACCAAGCAAGAGGACTCTTTCCCACTCTTCCCAGTCAACTTGTCAGCTCAGAATATTGCTGATACTACACCAATAGGCAACCATGCTGCCATCAAATCCCCTTAGCCCTGATATCCTTTACTCTGCAGTTTGTTAGCATGGTGGTAAGCTCAGGTGTGGAAGCGAGCACACTGATTGCCCCCTCCTTTGTGGGGGGGTGAGGGCTAAGGATTTCTTTTTTGTTACAGAAGTATTCATGCCTTTCCCCACACTTTTAGAGAGGATCGAATACAAAATCTGACTTCATAAATGTACTTTTATACTGTTCATTAGAGATCCCTGCAAAGCAAAAAGCAATTAATTCAAAAACTAGTTTCAGTTTCATCCATTTAATTATAACAGGATATTAAAAGTGAAGTTTGACCTTTGGTTAATATGAAAACTATGGTAACAGAAATGTTGCTTACCCCCCCCGCTATAGTAAATGTCATTTCAAATTACATCTTTGGATGCAGTCCTTTTCTGTTGAAGCCAATGTGAGTTTTGCCACTAACGTCAATGGGTTCAGAATTATTTCAGTAGATGTACTCTGCAATTACCTACCCCCCTGCAATTATGAAGTGCTCTCATTCATAGTTTAAATGGTACTGGTACTAATAAAAGATTGATGAAACCCATGCTGAACTTAATGGAAGAACTTGCATTGACATCAGTGGAGTCAGGATCTCACTTCAAATTGGAATTTCAGAAAAAGGCAAAAAAGACAACTTGCAGATTGAGAAACAGATGTAGAGTGAGCCTACCTGGTTATCACATTCACCCACCACTTTAATGTCAAAGCGTTAAAGTCTCCATCTACAATACAAGAGTTCCCTAAAGTGTAACTCAGGGTGTTTTTAAACGAGCAAGGCTTGGGGAGAAGAGGGGTGGAGGGAGTCCGTGGCTTCAGCCATGGACATGGCGTGGGTGAGGAGGGATTCTAATGGGCAGCTCCCAGGGTGGCCATCATGGCCACGCAGACAGCCTCCACACATTCTTGCCACTGCTGACTAGGGTGGCCAAACCTCCCCTTTAAAAGAGGACGCTTATGAAAAATACATGGTACAGGGTTGCACTGGAACCAATGCAGCACTGCAACATGTAATTTTCATAAGTGTTCTGTTTTAAAGGGGAGGTATGGCCGCCCTACCGCTGACTGGCCTGGCAAACAACTCATATGGGCAGCTGTTCCCCCTCCCTTCCGCCCAGAGACACTCCCCGCCCCAAGCCCCAGCCAGCTGCTTGCCCTTTGCCATGACACACAGCCCTGGACACCATGCAAACATGAAGCCGCAGCAGCCAGTGACCCCTTCCCGCCCAGAAGCCAGTGCGACCGCTGCAGCTGCTGGCAGTCCTGGGCAACAATGAAGGTGTATACTGGGTGGGACACGCAGGAAGCTGCTGTCTGAGCTCTTGTCCTCCATTGTGCTGGTTCACCTTCATGTGTCGTGATGGGGGGTTGTTGTGGAAGGTGTTGTATTTTAAGTGCATCCTGTAAGAGCTGCCTAGAGAGCTCCTGACAGGGATGTGGGAGGGACTGGAGAGGTGGCTGACTCCAGACCTTTCTACTGGCATGAGTGGGTGCCCCTATTCATATGGGTGCTAGGGAAGCCAACCCGCACCAAATTACAGGTACTTGTTTTTTTCTGGATTTAATTATGGTATGGATCCATAATTAAATAATAATTTTTTTAAAAACCTGTTACTCCCACCCCCACGACTCATATTTCCCACCCATCCCCGGGTTTCTGGTATAGTACTTACTGGCCTCAGGGTGAGTTTGATTGCAGATCTGGTGGGCTGCACCTTGAGTGAAGGTCCCAGGAGGGCTCCTCCTATGTGGAGAAATCCCCCCAGCAGGCTCGCTCGTCGCGGTGTGCTGTGGTGGCCCTGCTCCACAGCGAGTATGCACAAAATGGCCACTAGGGCTATTATGCACACGTGCAGCCCTTTTGCAAAATGGTCCCGGCAGTGTCAGTGCCATTTTGCAAAAGGGCAGCTGTTCTGCATATGCGTGAATGGCCCCAGTGCGCATACACAGAACAGCTGCCCTTTTTCAAAATGGTGCCAACACTGCCGGCCATTTTGTGCATGCACGCTGTGGAGCAGGGTCTCCAC
Source organism: Sphenodon punctatus (assembly GCA_003113815.1). Lineage (NCBI taxonomy): Eukaryota > Metazoa > Chordata > Lepidosauria > Sphenodontia > Sphenodontidae > Sphenodon > Sphenodon punctatus. Next base: position 3,141,091 of record QEPC01006548.1, on the reverse strand, counting down.
AGCATGCCGTGATGAGAGAGCCTGCTGGGGGGGATTCTGAAGCCCACCAGACCTGCAATGAAGCTCACCCTGAGGCCAATAAGTACCATACCAGGGCCCTTGGGGGGACGGAGAGGGAAACCTTGGTGCTTAACAGTGGATCCATAATTTTTTTGGCCCGCCGTTACGGATTGGTACGGATTAATCCATAACAGCCAATTTCTGTTAGTTATGAATTAATCCGTACCCAAAATTGCCATCCCTAGCGGGTTCCTGTCCCAACATGCTTTTTTGGCTTCTCCTAAATGGCACACTCCAGATTTTCTGGCAGTGCTCTGTGCATGTGGCCATGAGCAGGTGCTGATGGGGCACAGAAGTGCACATCCCCCCGCACCATCTTCACACAGGCATTTGGATGAGTCATTGATGGGCAGCCATGCATAGATCTTGTTTTAAAATACCCTCAATGTAGCTAGGACATGAACATGATTCAGAAACTCAGTTAAAGACACTATACAAGACTCAGCCAGGATTTAGGAGACTGTTAGATAGATATGTAACCAGCTGCCCTGGCACAATATTTTCTACATTGTAAATAGAACTGTAAATCAGTCCCACAAAGAATACCAGTTTAAATAACCATCTCTACTCTTTTGTTAATTGGATATAAAAGTGATATGATCTAACACATATAGTAAAATATGTGCAAGAACAAAGACTGCACAATTTCTTATGCACTCTGATTTATGGATTCATTAACAGATACTAGGTGAGACACTTATTAAATGAGCAGAAGTATTTTAAAATGAGTTTAAGATATTTAAGTTCCACATACTAACTACTAATGAAATATCAGTCTTTCAAAGTGGGAGGCTTGTGCGTACTCCACTTGTAGAGGAATTCTTCTAGCTAGCCTGCCAGAATGGACGTACTTGTTGATTGCAATGCCGGAGCAGTCTCCTTGGCTGGCCTGACAAATGAGGAGAGACCCATACATCTCATTTACAGGGTAATCTCTCCAATTGAGCTGTTAGACATGGAGACACATTCACTTCCTAATTACAGTTTAGTCTGTCTTAATAGCTTTCCAAAAGACATGCTAATTTCCCAAATAAATAAATAAAATTGGGAGATAATAATATACGATATTGAGAGGAAACCACTTGCCCTAAAATGCTAAAAAAGGGAAAGAAAAACAAACAAGCCCCACCAACCCATAAATTGTATTGATTAGATTTAGATCTTAACAGTGATTGATCTGACTAGACCTGCTACTTTTATCTTATGTTGCAGCAACATGATGGCTATTGTAGTTTCCAGTGCCACTGCTGGTATTAGAGTTTACCTATATGGCTAAATCAAAAGCTCCTCTATGAAGTGCAAAAATATCAAAATGTGTTAAGATGAGTGTCACAGGGCAGGGCAACCAGGGGGTAAGTTGCTGCACGATTATGACCCAATAAGCAATCTTAATCAGGTAATTAGCTTATTGTGTCCTTTTACAGGGCACCTCCACAAGTCTGTAGGATGGCCATTCCTCCCCTTTAAAAGAGGATGCTTATGAAAAATACATGTTGCAGGGCTGCACTGGAACCAATGCAGCCCTGCAATATGTATTTTTTTTAAGTTTCCTCTTTTAAAGGGGAGGAATGGCCACCCTAGTCTGTAGCCACTGCACCCCTGTTTTACTTCAAGGGCTCCCAGGCTTTCACCTGCTTTCCCCGCAGTCTCTCAGATACCCCTCCTTATTTCAGGAGTATTTAAGCCCTTAGCTGGGCTTAGCACAGAGCTCTCCTTAGGGTTGGTTGCCTCCTATGTATATTTTTCCAGGACACTTATGAAAAATACATGTTGCAGGGCCTGCATTTGGTGCCATAGGTGCCTAACTGAACCTTCTTACACGGTCTGCCCACTCTACTGGCTTTTCTTACGCTGACTCACAGTTAGGCTGTGTCTTACACTCTCTGGCTACTCTGGCTTGGCTGCGCTCTTATATAGCTGGAGCCCTGCCCCAAACACTCTGATTTCCTGTGGCAGCCATTTTGGGACTAGCCAGTGGCTATTTTAACCCACTCTCAGGCTATAGCATTTCCTTGTGGCTTTTCCCTGCCGCAATGAGACAGTCCCTGCATTTCCAGACTAGAGAATGGTCTGTCTGAATTGCATGCCCTATTGGGAGAGAACCTCTACACCCTTATTACAGGTCAACTTGCTTGGGTAGATTGACAAATAGGTAGAGAGCCTTCCCACCTTGCCTACATAGTGGACTCTTCCATCTTGCCTGTCAGAGAGCCAGTACACCCTAATTAGCGTAGCCTTACTAGCTACCATGCCAATTTAGTAGAACCCTATGCTTCTGACTTATAGAAGAGGATAGTATCCTCTCTGAAGGATAGTATGTCAGTATGAGAAACCTGTATACCTTGATTACAAATTGGGAGCAGATTTGGATTACAGATTGACTCCCCTATAGAAAAAACCCAATTGTAGTTGCCCCAAGTATGCCAAGTGTAAAGAGTTCTGTGTGTCCCATGTATGTATGTATGCATTTATTTATTTCTGTTTTCTTTTATCCTACATCTCTCCTGCTCACAGAGCAGCTTGGGGTGGTCTTGAGTGATCTTGCAGAATAACGGGGGGATCTGACCCCTTGGGGGTTACTTTCTCACAAATGGGAAGAGAAGAGACCTATCCATCCCAGTTATAGATTAACCTCTCTAATTAACCTGTAGTAGCAGTGAAGACATACCTATATACTCCAACTACAGGGAAATCTTTCTTAATTTTAGCATTCCAGTTCAGGAGAGCCTTGTACACTCTAATTAAAGAGCAATTGTTCTCCAGAAAATAAAGAGACAAAATTCTAATGAACAGAAGTCACTTTAGACACAATGGGTGCAATCCAGCTCCCACTGAAGTCTGTGACTAAACTCCCATTGACTTATATGGAGCTGGATTGCACCCAATGTATATTGTGACTAGCTGAATGTTAAGAAGCTTCCTACCAACTTTGCCTTATGCTATAAAAATGAGATGGACACCTCAGTTCCAGAGCTTAGACCCTGCACTTAAAAAAAGCTCTACCCTTTCTAGGAAAACAAAAATCCTAATGTTGCATATGACTAAAAATATTTTAACTCCTCTGCTTTAACTCCACCATCTTTGAAAAGGGCTGAGCATGCTCAGAAAAGGCCAAAGAACATGCTAGGTTATGGGGTTTTTTTCTCTTTAAACTTACAACCTGGAAAGAGGCCATACAATGGAGTGGGACCCATCTGGAAGGTAAGTAACCAGCCCTGTCCCCTGCTAGGACCCCTGCTCCCCCTAAGCACCCCACCCCTGACCCCCACCCCTCTTCAGCAGTGTTAGGACTAGCACAGGCCTCCGACCCCCACTTACTTGCCCTCTGGCCAGTGGCCCCCTTCCCTTCCCTTCCTTGCACTCAGATAAACTCGGCTGAGGTTTTCCAAGTTCTGATTTTTCAAGGGCCCTCCTCAGAAATTCAGAACTCTGAAAAATTGAGTCCAGTGTGTGATATTGAAAATTGAGTCTGTGATACCTGCTCTTGGTGTTTTCCGAAGAAAACTGAGGACCGAGTTTCAGCACTAGTAAAAGGAGATGTGCGGGTGGCATGGCAGCTCCCTGGCCCAGGAAACTGCAACCGATACAGCTTGGTCAGGGGAGGCACTGAACCTACATGCCCATGGCCGGAGAGTCGTTCCACTGCCCACACAGCCTGCATCCTGCCTCCAGGGGCCACGCACCTCTGCCACGGCAGCCGCTTCCCCGAGCCAGGTATGGTGGGGCTGAACACATGATGGTCCACATTAGTCCACGTGGGGTGTCCCTTAGCCTTGATGTCAAGGTTTCAGACTGAAGCTCCTGAGCTGTTTCAGGAGGGGTGGGATATAAATGTGAATAAATAAATAAATAAATAAATGATGCCTTGAACCGGCCATCAGTCACTGCTAAGCCAGCCCAGGCAGCTAGCTGGAGGAGCTTGGGGGTGGCCAGCCTCCTGTTTCACTGCTGGAGCTTTCAACTGGCTGCTTTAGAATACCCCAACACTATCTTTTTCAGAACTGCTCAACATTCTAGCAAGTTGCTCTGTAATACCTGTGCTCTTGCTGTAGCCTACATCCCTCCTTTGCCTCGCTCCTGACCTAACCTGTTTCTGTCTACCACCTTCTTCCTAATTACAGGCTCACAGGGGTCGCATAGCATGGATAGTTGACAGACCTGCGGAGCACGCCCCGCCTCCCCAAGCGGCAGCCCCGCCGCTGGATCAGCCTCCACGGAGACAGGACGTGGAGAGGACAGCGCTGATACAGCAGGAATCCCCGCTGTGTCCAACGAGAGACTCTGGGGGCGTGGCAGCAGACGCGTTGATGCCTCCAGCATGAGCCATGCCCCCTGCCACACAGTCACGGCACTCAGAATGCCTGCGTCAGTTACATGCTGTAGGGGATAAGAGCAGCTCCCTGCTTTCATGCGTTGCTGGTGATCAGTGCGCTTGTGCCTGTGAGACTGGCCCCTTTCCCCTATGAGACCTGAGAGATTTGAGAGTGTTGCGAGCAGCATGGATGTGAAGCTGTAGCGTGATCCTTGTGAGTGTGGTGGGTGAATGAAGTGTGTTTGTTAGTGTGGAAACCCTGATCCCTGGTCCTAAGCCTCATATACCTGGTTCCCTTCTGAGTATGTGCCCTATCCCCTTCCTGGTCCCTGGAACCCAACACCCCTTGTCCCCTCACTGCCAGGTACATCCCCCTCACCCCCTTTTTGGACCCTTGTGTGTGAGTTGCGTGGACTGGGGCAACCAGAAGGCTTGCATTCCACCCTTACGCCCAGTGATGATCTGGGCTGTGGGCTTAGTACCCTAGAAGCCAACTACGATCCCGAAGGCTTGTTTAAGAGGCAAGCCCTTGCCCTGTGTGTTAAGGGGTGCGTGGTGTGTTCCCTTCCTCTTGCCTTATCCTACTCCGCCCCCCCCCCCTCCGAACCCTCACAAGCAGCTTTCCAAAGGGATATATTCCTTGGCTGAATAAGCCAGATATTTACAATATAGAAGAGAGAGAAAAGCATGAAAGAGGAGAAAAAGTGTGAGGAATGAAAATGACACTCTTAGGAGGGATGACAGCAGGTACCTAAGCCCTAAGGTTCACAACCTATGTGGTGTTCAGGATTTAGCAAATCAGGCGTACTGTGTTTCACTAACAGGTTCCCCTGGTTCCCCAAACCAAGCAATTGTGCAACAGTATTAGTGGTGATATAATTTAGTTCCCTCTCTCCAGTCACAGCATCTTTCAAGTTCAGGATGATGAAGGTCCAAAGGTGCAACTAGGGGATGGGAGTTGCGTTTTTGGATTGATCCATAACAGCTCTAGGCTATTATGGATTAATCTGAACCAAAATGGAATTATACCCTCTGAGTTACAGATCTGAGTTATGGTTTTGTATTTCCCCTCCGCCCCCATTCCCCGGGGCCCTGGAGTGGTACCAGTCTCAGAGGGCTTGATTGACACGGCGCTGCTGCTGTGGGGGCCCTGGCAGGCTCCCTTGCCATGATGTTCTCCTTGCTCCATATCATGCATGTGCAAGATGGCCACCGGAGTCACTGTGCGCATGTGCAAAATGGCTGTTGCCCTTAACCAAAATGTCAACAACATCATTTTGGCCACTGCCATTTTGGCTAAGGGCGGTGGCCATTTTGCACATGTGTGATATCGAGCAGGGAGGATGCTGCAGCGAGGGAGCCTGCTGGAGCCCCCAACACAGTGGTGGTGCTTCAGTCCAGCCCTCCAAGGTGTAAGCTCACTCCAGGGCCCCAGGGGATGTGGGTGGGTGGAGGGAAAGACAG
>QEPC01006548.1:3124055-3134296 GCA_003113815.1 Sphenodon punctatus | reverse complement strand
CTGGTTCCCCAAACCAAGCAATTGTGCAACAGTATTAGTGGTGATATAATTTAGTTCCCTCTCTCCAGTCACAGCATCTTTCAAGTTCAGGATGATGAAGGTCCAAAGGTGCAACTAGGGGATGGGAGTTGCGTTTTTGGATTGATCCATAACAGCTCTAGGCTATTATGGATTAATCTGAACCAAAATGGAATTATACCCTCTGAGTTACAGATCTGAGTTATGGTTTTGTATTTCCCCTCCACCCCCATTCCCCGGGGCCCTGGAGTGGTACCAGTCTCAGAGGGCTTGATTGACACGCCGCTGCTGCTGTGGGGGCCCTGGCAGGCTCCCTTGCCATGATGTTCTCCTTGCTCCATATCATGCATGTGCAAGATGGCCACCGGAGTCACTGTGCGCATGTGCAAAATGGCTGTTGCCCTTAACCAAAATGTCAACAACATCATTTTGGCCACTGCCATTTTGGCTAAGGGCGGTGGCCATTTTGCACATGTGTGATATCGAGCAGGGAGGATGCTGCAGCGAGGGAGCCTGTTGGAGCCCCCAACACAGTGGTGGTGCTTCAGTCCAGCCCTCCAAGGTGTAAGCTCACTCCAGGGCCCCAGGGGATGTGGGTGGGTGGAGGGAAAGACAGGCCCTGGTAGATGGGGGTGGGAATTCTGGGATAGCTGCCCTTTTTCAAAATGGTGGTGATGCTGCCAGCACCATTTTGGGAAAGGGTGCATATGCACAGAATGGCCTGGCAGCCATTAGTCTCCACTTTGGTGTTTTTTAAAACTATTTTAAAGATTTTAATGAATTTAAATATGGATCTGAAATGCGAATCCATAATTTAATCCGTAAAACCAATAAAACAAGAAAGATCAAAAACAAAACCAGAATTTCCTTTGGTGTCCCACCCCACTGTCAACAGTGTTTTCTGGGGTCCAAGGAGATGGTGGAGGATGACAACAGAATTGATGAAAGCTTGCTCTCTCCTGGTTCCTGAGTGGGTGACTGTTCACTACTGTGTCTAGTCCCTTGTGCATTTTCAGTGACCTTCCCCAGATAACCAATGGTGTGGTAGTCCAAATACACTCCAGTGACTAAACATTCCCCCATTTCTGAAACTTTTCAGTTTCCTGTCACACAAACATGATACCAGAAGCTTTGGAAAATGCTTATCAAAGTTTTTAAAAACTTAAACAATGTAATATGTACCCGTCTTTCTCTATGTGCTCAATTTTATAAACAGTTTTATATGCTTGGACCAGACTTTTATTATCTTTAATCAGTTTAAGAATTTGCCTCAAACTGAACAGAACATTTGTCAAATTTTCTACTGGTGTAACTCCATTCCCATCAATTTTGCAACATATTTTAAATGGAAAAAGAAATGTTTTCTACTAGCATTTTGGTAGCAATGGCGCAGTAGGATGTGGATTATTTGGATTATTATATTATTATTTTTAAAATGCTTGGAATTGAAAGCACTCAAAGCACTTCTATGTGCAAAACTTGATATAACAAATCATTCTCTTCTATTCCATGATCTGCTTCAGCTGTGAAGGGAAGGGTTTTCTGTTTCAGGGGGTGGGAGCAGGGGGTATCTCATGTGGTGGCTTCAATGGATGCTTGAGGGAAAATCATCACTGGCTGCCTATAGTCTTCTGGATCCAATTCAAGTTGTTGGTGCTTGCCTATAAAGACCTAAACGGCCTTGGCCCAACCTACCTGCGGGACCGCCTCACCCCTCGAATCCTGGATCGGCCCCTGCGGTCATCGGGAGGTGCTCTCCTCGAGGTCCCCCGAGTCTTCCGGGTGGTCACAATGGGGAGGGCTTTCTTAGTGGCTGCTCCGTGCCTATGGAACTCCCTGCCATTAGGGGCCCATTTGACCCCGGATCTCCCCTCTTTTTGACGCAGTTGTAAACTCTGGCTGTTCTGCCTGGCCTTTGGTGGGTAGGAGGGGGTGGGAAGGTTTAGTTTAGGGATAGGATTTGGTCTTGGGGTTTGGTTGTAGTCCTCCTATTTTGATGTTTTTATGTTTTTAAAGGTTTTATTGTGACAGTTTGTTGTGATTGTAAGCTGCTGTGCGGGAGGGATGGGGTATTAAATTTTGGAATAAATAAATAAAATATCCTTTGTCCTATGTGCTGGAAACTATGGAAAGTGTCAGTCCTGTGCTGATAAGAGTAGGTAATATGAAATGGAAAGGACACAGGTTTCTGGACATGTTACTCCATACTCTCAAGTGCTCTGCAAACCATGGCATACAGCCGTTTGCAGTGGCATGTCCCAAGAGCAGAAAGGGGTAAGTACATACAGATAATATCCACATTTTGTGGTACCACATCAGGTACTCAATGGACTATCTGGGTACTCATTGGGTAAGTGGATATCTAAAAAATCAGTAACTTTCAGTACTGAGTTTTTGATTTACCAAATTCCAATTCATATGTCGGTATACTATATGTCGGTCAGTAGAGCTGGAGCTGGGGTTGAGACTTTTTTCCTGGATGCCTGTCTCCCAGCTCCTATAAAGGGAGCCTCCTGTTCCGCAGGTGACTGCTTGCAGGTGGCTGCCGAAGCCATTACATAGCCATGGGATTTATTTTTAGTTGGGGGGTGGTGGTGGTGGTATTTTAATGGGGGGGGGGACTTTGGTAGGATTATGGGGAGTGGCTTGGTGGATGGGATTTTTGAGGGTGGGATTGTGTGGGAAGAAGTGCCACTGCCCCTTGGTGAGAGGGGGTGGGGGAGTACTGGTGGGGGGAGGGGATTTACTGGGATCCCTCAGTGGAGGGTACTAACATGTAGTTGAGGGTGTGTGGATGAATTTGCTAGGATCCCTCAGTGAGGGGAGAGTACTGTCATGGGGTTGGGTGAATTTGCCAAGTCCCCTTGGTGAGTGGGTTATGGACAAAAGGTGGTATGGTGGGGGTTGGGGTTTTTGTCCTAGCCCCTCTGTAAGAGGAGGGGCATAGGTACAGGGGAAGGGGTCCATGCCAGGGTTCCCCTCTGAGGGAATGTGTGTGCATGGGTGGTGTGAAGACTGTGGGCTTTATTGGGATGGGGGATATAGGTGTGGTTGGGATGAGTTGGAGGTGGAAGATAGGAGTCTCTTCATGGGGAGGGTAGGTTTCGGTTGGAGGAGTGGGGTTCTTTCACCTCTGCCTCTTTTGCCAGTCTGCCTCCAGGATACCAGGCTCAGACCACCCTTCCCCTAGGGCCTTGTTGGCCCTGTTCCCGCCTTTTGAATCAGTTGCTGGGACTGACATCCCCCTCTCCCCCGTTAAATTCTGGCTGAAACAGATTTGCAATAGACTTTACCCTGAAAGCATGGAGAACTGTGAATTTCCCCTGATTACTATAGGCTAAATAAGTTTGGAGTTCTGTCCAGATTCTATTAAAAGGTTCACGAGCCTCAGTAATCATTTCTTTCAAGGCTGGTTCATAGCAGTTTGTAACCCTCGGCAAGTCTCAATATCTGCTCTCCCATCCCTGTGCCTTTTTATTCTAATGCTCCCCTCTACTCTCCAGTGCTTACATCTTTTCCTTCCCTCGACTTCTGTTTTTTGTGGAGATTTCTCTCTGAGCACGTTCCAATGAGAGATTTGTTTACATTTTGTGTACATGATATGCAAAGACTGAGGCCACTGACCAGAGGAATCGTGGGTGAAGCCCTTTCATAAACAGGGGAATATAAAATAGAAGAACCACCAGCGTAAAAAATGTTTTATGGAGAACTGAGAGACAGGTACCCGTTCAGAGTAAATTGAGGCATGAGCACTGCAGCAGGCATGGGTTTGCCTGGGGTGAGACATGTCTGTATCTGCCCCCAACACAGTCACTCTCAAGGGATTAGTTCACAGTCTTTACTCACCTTGTAGTCCATACACAGTCTCTCTTATTCAATTCCCAAGTCAGGCACCCCTCTCTGGCTTTCTTGGCTTCAGGGCCAGGCTCACTTCCTCTGGAGCCCAGCAAACCCCTAGCTGAGGCAGCACCCTCTGAGCTGAGCTTCAATTTCTTAGGTCAAGCCTTACCAGTCCGCTGCTACTGAACCCTACTGTAGCTCTTCAGCCTCTGGGCTAGCTCAGCTATGCCCTCACTCAGCTGCTCCTAGTTAAGTGCTGTCCAGTGTCCACTGCTACTGGCAGCACCTGCAGCTCCGCTAGCCCAGTCCCTTTGCCGGCACTAGCTGCTACTTAAAGGCCCGCACCTCTCAGGACTCTGCCCTGTCACAGGCATGACTTGATGCAGACTCTGCACAAAAGGCAAGCTGGGAATGAGTTTGTTACATATTTGCAATAGTAAAGCCATATTATCTACTGACCGAGTCTCAAGGTTTTGATTCATTTTTCAGGAATTGTCAGATTTATGGGCAATAGCTGTGCAACTTTTAAGACATATTATTGAATTCATGCTACAGATTGGGAGTTTTCAAAATCAACATGAAAAACTAGAAATTAGTTGAAGTCAATGGACTAAGACCACTTTCACGCCCACACCCCCAACATATTTGGGTTGCGGGAGGGAATGTGCAAGCCAGGATATGCATGGGGTTCAGATGGTCTGAAAGCCTCGCCCCCCATGGCTTTGCTGGCAAACACATGCACAGAATCTAGCTCTCTATCTCTGTGTGTGTTTGCACCGGCAAAGCCATATGGGGGGGTTTTCAGATCAGCTGAACCCCATGCATCCTGACTTGTGCATTCCCTCCCGCAGCCAAAATATGCACAAGGAGAAAGTGTGAAAGTGGTCTTAGATATGGTGTCTCATGATGACTAACCATTGCTAAAACAAATTAATATTTTATGATGTATTTCATGATAAATTCTGTGCTACATACTAGTCTAGTCTCAGATACCAAACATAAACTAATAATTTATTTATCTTTAAACTACATCATGTATTTTCTCTCAAAACGAGGCAGCTTATTTCCTTTCCTTGTTGGCACAGAATCTGGAAGTAGCAACTAATTACTTTGGGCACTGGAAAAGGGAAAGAAACATGAGCATTTTTCAGCACAGATTTCTAATTATTTTTACATAGTTGTGACATATTTATACTTCTTTTACTAAGTTATTACACATAATTTAATTGCATGAGGCATAATTGCTGAAACCATAGGGCAATACTAATAGTCAATCGACAAATTCGTTGTAAGAAAAGAAGGGAAAAAAGGTATTTTTTTCATGAAGCTTTCACTAAGAGGATATCAGGATTACAAAACAACCCCATAAATACCAGGCAATTCTAACTGAAAGATTTAGATCCAACTCCCACTAAGTTCAGGCTCTTAACTCCTGCTGGGTTGGGTCCTTAACTTCCAGAATCGAGACATAAAGAACAATCTTAATTTCCTCCTTGGTTTGTAAAGTACTAAGGTTTCATTTATAGTTGTGAATTGTCCACCTTCTCTTCTGTGAGAATCTGACCTTCTTCTCTATTGAAGTTTTGCTAGTACAGGGAAGTTTCTATGACACAAAAAATCATACATCAGTCCATAAAAGAAATGATGAAAGTAAGCACACCAACAAATTTTAGTTACAAGTTAAGTGTGTGTTACTCGGACAAAAGGAGATTAATAAAGCAGAGTTGTAGTTCTCTTTGTGTAGGGTTTCCAGCTTGCTTAGGGGGATATGATTCAAAGTCCACTGATGTCAGTGGGAGTCTTTACATTGACCTCAATGAGATTTGGACTAGCTTCTCATTATATGTATACCCTTGCCACGCAGCATTTGTCCCAGAATCTTGTTTTTGGCCAAGAATCTTTCTGTTGATTTCAGTGGCCTTTGGACTAGTTTCATAGTATGCATCATACACAATGTTTGTCCAACATATTTTGGATCAAAGATACTCACCTACCTCCTCTTCCCTTCCACTTTCTTTTTGGATGTCAGTTTCTGTGTTTATCAAATCAAAGGCTATATGGCAATCAGCCATCACAAAGTGAAGGGTAGGGCAGAAAAGACTTGCCTCTAACCTTTCTTAGAGAGGGAACTGTTACAAGTCTTGTGCTTTCCCTATTTGAACACTGAATGTTTCCTTATTTTCTTCCTCTAAGGCCACTTTTAGACGAGTGGGTCACGATCTGCTCATGCAACTTTTGAAAAGTCCGTGCGCTGGGATTACGTGAGATGTTTTGTGCATTAAAGCCAGTTGTGCTTTCTTTTAAAATCGCAAACTAAATACACAGACGCCGGGGTATTTAGTTTGCGGTTTTAAAAGAACGCGTGACTGACTTTAATTCAAAAAACATCTTGTGTAATCCTGGCCTGTGTGATTTTTGAAAGTCGCACAAGCAGATTGCACAGTCGTGACCTGCTTGTCTAAAAGCAGCCTAAGTCAGGGTTGGGGAATCTTTTCCCTCCCAGGGGCCACTTTGAAAATTAGTACAAGCAGCCCCATAATTTGGAGAAGGCAATATTAGAGTACTCTATATACAAAACAGTTAATATCAAGAATATTATAGGCCACAGATGTGGCCCTATAGTTAAGGCGGTAGCAAACTTTCATTGAATAGCACCTATGCTGTTCAATAGGAGTCAGTAGAGCAAAAACGTCCATTCTAGCTTTCCTCCAGCAACACATCTGTTCTGTCATTACAAACAATGAAGGGAGGTGGGGTTAGGGCTGAAGGTGGAGGGGTGTGTGTCCACATCCCCCATCTGCCTCTGCCTGTTAGCAGTGCTGCAGCAGCAGCAGGACACTGGGACACCTATCAGACTGGGAGATAAAGCTGTTTGTTTACAAACAACTCCTCCCCATGTGAGTGATCAGAAGGTTGTTGCCTTGTAATAAAGAAGGTTCTTCGAGATGGCTCCTAACATTTTCACAACTGGGTTGTGCATGCTCACCATATTCAAATAATAGACTACATGATGGTCTTGAGCTCCTCTAGTATAAAAAACACTCTCCCCCGCAGAATGAAATTTCCTTCCAACCCTTTCTAGAAATATAGGAAAATTCCATACAGGGCTGGAAGGGTGGGTGTTGTGAGAATGTTTGGAACCATCTCAAAAAATCTTGTTTACAAGGCAGCAACCTTCTGTTCTTCTTCAAGTGGCTCCTCACAGGCTGTTTTTACACAACTCTGCTGGGTGGTGGGTCCATGGGCGCACCAGTGAGCATGGCCACACACACATCCCCACTCACCCCCCACTCATCCGCACCCATGGAGCAACTGCTGTTTTCCCCAGTTGCTCCGTGCATGGGGACGAGATGGGAGGTGAGTGAGGATGCATGTTAGGTGCATGTGCGCGCGCACACCCATCCACTACAGGTGTGCACACCATGTCATTCACACAGGGCTCCCCCACCCATGAACATGCAGAAATCTGCATGTTCATGAGTGGGAGAGGCCTGTGTAAAAATGGCCACATTCTCCCAACTGTCTTACTTATACTATCTTAGGTAGGAGTTTAGGATATAAAGCAATATCTATTCTATCTTGGAAAATCTGCAAATATGGTTCTGAGATTATTATGGCTGCTATTTCACTAGCTCCTCTTAATGAAGTTATTGCTAACAGGAATACTGTCTTTAAACCCCCACCCCATAACCAGTTCATTTGCGTCCCCCGTATAATCAGTTCATGCAGCCCTGGGGGCACAATTGGTTATGGGTGGAGGGAAGTATGAATTGATTATATGGGGGGTGGGAGCGTAAATGAACTGGTTATGGGGTGGGGGCAGCATGAATTAAGGGGGCACAACTGAACTGGTTATATATGTCTCTTTTCATGGCATAATGTGCTTAGTAGGCTGGCTGCATTTTGGGTGTCTTGTGTATTTGATAGCAGCACCCCCAGGCCCGCCGAGCTGGGCGGCATCCCTAGGCCCACTAGTGGGACACAAAGAGGGGGGCCCATCTTGACTTCTTGGCTAGGGGTCCATTGCACCCTAGCTACACCCCTGGTCTAGAGTGCTTGACTGATCAATTTGAATGAGCGTGTGAGATGAGAGCATGCGTGTACTGTGTCTGAATGAGTGTGTGTGTGATCAGTTAGAATGAGTATGTACATGAGAGGTGAGAGCACGTGTGTGAATGTGTGTGACCTCTTTTACACGAGATGCACCCACGCAGTACCATGCACCTCCATCCATCGCCCCTGTACAGAGAAACCTGCGAAAAAACAGGTTGTTCCATGGGGGGGGGATGGGTGAGCGCCTGTGTGCACCTGCAGTGTTTTTGTGTCTGCGGCCAACTTATGCATTAACAAAATTATTAAGTTTCAAAAAAAGGGCAAATTACCTAGACAAAAAAACTTTGGTTTAAGAAGCTTGTTAAAGTAGCATTACAAATTATACTCAAACGTTAACATGACAGTAAATTGTATGTTAAGACAACTCTATTAAATATCAGGCCAATCTATTAATTTTTCTTATTCATTCATTAAAAAATTATGACAACTGAAATTAAACTGTATACATTCCTCATCACATAAGTATTGTTCAGTCACCATACCACACATATGCAACTTAATTCCAGTTATTAATGAATAAGAAAAGAAAAACATATAGATTGGTCTGCTATTTAATAAAGTTGCCTGTCATATTAACATTTGAGTGTAATTTGTAATGCCGCCTTAACAAGCTTCTTAAACCGAAGGTTTTTTGCTTAGGTAATATAAACAATTAATACAGTTATGGTATTCTAGCAATAACTCATATAGAAGCATGAGCAAAAGAGCTAAATAGGAATTGTACCAAATCTCAGATAGCACAGATATATGAGCAGATACATCAGTAGGCACATTTGTTAGAGATTAAGGAGCCCCAGATTAAGATGATAATGAGGAATGGCAGTACAAATTGCTAAATGCAGTAAAAATAAGATCAATATGGATTTATGTTGGCATGGATGTGTGGAAAAAGGTACATACCTTCACTGTGCATGGCAATGTCATATAGTACAAAGTTTCTGGCACTCAATATGGGTAGCTATCCGGAAAGTGACAGGCTTAATTTTACCATTTGGCCCAGGAGTGGCTCTTATGGGAGTATATCTGGATACTGCTTTGTTAAATTATTATGAAGATGCCTGCGGAGGGGGCTGGGCAAGGATCCTGGGGAGAGCTGGGCTTGGCTGGACTGGGCTGCAAAAGCTGCCCTGAGGGATCTCCTGCAGCTGTGTGACTCTGCTTCTCCCTGCCCCACCCCCCAGGTAACTCCATATAGAGGCAGCTGCCCTGAGGGATTTCTGGAGGGGGCTGGGCAAGGATCATAGGGAGAGCTGGGCTTGACTGGGCTGCAAAAGCTGCCCTGAGGGATCTTCTGCAGCTGTGTGACTCTGCTTCTCCTCCCCCAGGTAACTCCATATAGAGGGGGCTGCCCTGAGGGCAGTGCCAAAGGGCGAAGAGCCATTGGTGGGTGGAGGTGGTCACCCTATTTGTGGAAGCCAGGAAGCGCCTGTTACACTGGAGGGGTCCGGGAGATGGTTGGGCTTGCCCCACAACAGCCTGCCTCCACCAGAGCCTACCGGGGAGTGACTGGGCACCTTGGCACCTATTTTACTTTCCTCTCTCCTGGTGGTAGAGGGAGAGGGGGTGGGACCAAAGGGGCTTTCCCCGGCGGCTTGGGGCAGGGTTTCCATTCCATCCCCCCCGGGGCCTCACCTCACTGTTGCTGCTGCCGTTGCTGCGGCTTCCACCGCCGCCACCGAGAAGGGGCTTTGGCCCCCGACAGGACCCGAGCTGCCCAGACCAGGTGACATCTGCCCCCTCCCCCTGTTGAAGGAGGGGGCGGGGCCGGTGCTCGGCTCGGTGATGGACTTCCAGCCCTGCAGGGACAAAAACCACCTGCTGCCTGGCCTTGGGAGTGGATTCCATCCCCCCAGGGCCTCACCTCACTGCCGCTGCTGTTGCTTCCATTGCTGCCACCAAGAAGGGGCTTTGGCCCCTAACAGAACCCAGGTGACATCCGTCACCTCTGCCTGTTAGAGGAGCGGGGTGGGGCTGGTGCTTGACTCAGCAATGGATTTCCAGCCTGGTGGGGCCAAAAGCAGCCTGCTGCCTGGGCGTGCTGCAGGCAGCACGTCATGGACTGGGCAGGCAAGGGCAGGGGTTGTGTTTTTATGTTTTTATAATTTGGAGTGGGACAGAGACGTAAGAGGGGGATGGGATATTTGTTTGATGGGGGAGGGGTAAGGGGACTGGGTTAAGGGGGCAAGGATGGACCCCCTCAGTGAGAGGGAGGAGTGCAGTTCTTGGGGAAGGGGGGATTGCCGCTCTGTGGCAGAGGGAGGTAGGGGGTG
>QEPC01006548.1:3104273-3122316 GCA_003113815.1 Sphenodon punctatus | reverse complement strand
GATTGTAAGCTCTCGGGCAGGGACCGTGTCTATCTTATTCTTTGTAAAGTGCCAGGTACATTGCTGGCACTACATAAATGCTAATAATAATAATAATATACCTGCAGTTAACATATGTACTGGCTAGAAATTGGAAAAATTCTATTGGTATTAATGAACAGAATTGGTTAGATAGACTGTGGCTAATGTTCTCAATGGAGAAAATACATTCAGAAAACCAGAACAAATATGCGCAATTTTATGCAAAGTGGGAACAAATATGGCAATGTCTATTGAAAAACAGCGATAAGACTGCAATGGAATATATGTTTGAGAAAAATGTAGTTTAAGATGGAATTGGAAATATAGTAAGCTCTATCAGAGAAACTTGTTCTTAGGAGATCCTGGGGAATATGGTTGCTCAGACTTTTCTTTTACTTGTTTTTTTTTTTCTGTTTCTTATAAATGAGATATAGAAGAATATATGTAATGTTGGTGAATCATTGGATTAATTTTTTTTTTCTTTTGTAATTTTATGAATGGAAAAATAAAAAAAGGGAAAAAAAAGAAAAAGAAAATTAGTATAAGCTCTAAGTTTCTGGTTATCAGGGATGGGTGTTATAGATTTGGATTAATCCATAACTGCTTGAAAATTACAGTTACAGATTAATCTGTAAATCCTGCGGCAATTATGGATGTCGGGATCTCTGTAAAGCTCATTGGAGCAGTGCTATAGGGATGGCACTGGCCTGGCGCCGCTCCAGTGATCTTCAGGGGGGCTGCAGGAGGAGGCGGTGGCAGAGGGGCTTTGCTGGCCAATTGCCATCCAGGTTTGGATGGCAATCAGCCAGCAGGGATAGCCCGACTCCCCAGGCTGACTCACTGCCCACCAGTGCTGGCTGCTCCTCCAAGTCCCAGCTGCCGTTGCTTCCCTGTTGCTTCCTCACCGCTGCTCAAGCTGAGTTGGTTCTTTGTGTACTGGGTTTTTCTGAGCGGGGACAGGGGGAAGAGGATGCGATGTGGTCTGAAACTGGAAAGGGGCCACATAAAAACTTGCTGCGGGGAGGGGGGGCATTTGATCCCCGGGTCTGAGATTTCCAACCTCTGCTCTTAGGCCGCTTTCACACCTGTCTCCCCCTCCCCCGGCACATATTTTGGCTGTAGGAGGGAATGCGCAAGCCCCCACCTTCACAGGCAGCCATGACGGCCAATGAGGCCAGCCATGGCGGACCTCACCCAGGCCATGTCTGCCAGCCCAGGAACAGACAAAACAGCCCACTGTGGCATGGTCAGGCGGGCCTTGGCCTGGGATGGGTGCGAACATCTGGTGACACCTTCACATATGTGCAAGTGAGGTCCGGGCCAAAGTGTGACAACATGAGCCATTGTCATGTCTGTTTTCACCCAAATTCTCACATGACCCAAGTCAAAATTTGAACTCAAGTCTCTTGAGGTGAAAAGCTCATGCATTAACCCACAGTACTACCCACAGCTTCCCTTACCAACAAAATGCCCAGAGAAGGGTTGCTACAGCACAGAAGGCTGAGGAAAACGGCCTCAACTTTGATGCAGCTTCTTCATACAGATTGGTGCCTACATCACTCTCACACACAAAACAGTGGGTACACTTTCCAGTGCAGAAGAAACTGTGCATCTGACTTTTGCTGAAACAGATCATCTTGGTCCTAACTAATATTAATCCAATCAGTCACCCATCCACATGAAATGGGACAAAGAGACAGTAAAGTGGAAAGAATGGCTGCCAGGCTAGAAATAAGGGACACATTTAAAACTACTAAAATGCGACGAAATGTGAATTAATATTTATTTCAAATGCCAGTGTTTGGTTGGGGAAGGTATTCTGATCATCCACTAGTCTTGATCATGAAAACTATATTTCTGTATTCTTGAAAGTGGCAGTGTGGTGGTGATGAGATCAGAAAGAGACTGGACTGCAGATAAGCAGGATTGGTTCAGCATAGACTTTAAATGTTCCAGAACATAGTCTTCTGTAATTAATATACACATTTCAATCCTTTTTTAAGCAGACAAGTGGTAACAGCTGTACTTCTTTTTAAAGACACAGAATCGTCTCTGGTACACATTGAGTAAAAGTAACCGAGACCACCACACTGGAGATTCAGAAGGCTTTACCAACCATGATTATATTCTTTTAAACACTCTATAAGGAAAGTTTAACCAGAGCAGGCAGAAACACAGTGCCTTACACAGTATTATATTATTCCACAATACATTCAATAGGAATCAAATCATGACACTAGTAAGAAGTAGATCTAGGAACACATATTGCACTGTAATGCCTCTCATTAATACATGGTAGAACATATTTGATCTTTGAACTGTTGTCTTGATAAATGTTGGAGCATGATTCTCTAATCGCTACTTGTACACTTGTCCAAAGTGATACAAAACACTACTACCAGGGGGAGCAAAGAATTCTGAGTTGGTCACATTTTACCTCTACTTTGCACCAGTGTAAATGCCTATGAGTAGGGGAGGGGCAAGCTTTTGAAGGGGGAGGGTCAAAAATAATGTGTCAAAAAAACCCAAACCTGCCCATGTTTTGGAAATCCTCAGAATACCTTCATTTTAAATATAGTTTCCCGCTCTCTTTCCCTGTTTGTTTTTACTAAAAAGTTTTATTCCATCAGTTTAATATCTAGCACGCTCTCTCTCTGGATAATACCGTGTAGTGGAGAAAGAGTTATAATAGAGCTTTTATATCTCTAGTTTTCTTGATTTGATTTACACAAAATGCTGTTTTCAGAGTAGTTCATTTCCTCCTGGAGTTTTGCCCTGCTTGAACTCAATGTTTTTGTGGTCTTCACAGGAGACTACTGAAGGCGTGATAATATCACAAACACAAGTCAAAAAGTTTAGCAAGGGTTAGGCACCTGGCATGCTGTGAGTGACCATTGCCTGAACTGCTACCAAATATTGCTTTCTTATACCCTAGTGCTCTCTCCACAACTGCCTGTACTGCCAGTGCCCACCTGTAGACTTACATTTAGATTACCAAATGTGTGGAGAGGGGACTGTCATTTTGTTATACCATATGTTTATACCGTGCTTAGCATCAGGAGACTATCTAGTCCATGACTTGAGCTCCTGAATAAGTCACAATAAACAATCTAACAATTTTAACTAAGGGGCGTTCTTAGACGAGCGTGGGGAATCTAGCGGATTGATAAATCCGCTCTTAAGGAAGTCTCATGGGGAGCGTTTACATGCACTGTGGAAGTCGCTGGCTGCCACTGAAAACAGTGGTGCCCGGCGGCTTGTACATTATTTTTAAAAACGGATTTGTCAAACCTCAATATCAAGGTTTGACAAATCCAGTTTAAAATATAATGCATGAGACACCGGACACCACTGTTTTCAATAGTGGCTGGCAATTTCTGGTGCATGTAAACGCTCCCTGCGCGACCAATCCACTAGATTCCCCTGCTCGTCTAAAAACACCCTAGAAGTGTGCAAACCTCAATAGATTGGGTTCAATTCAACATCCAGAATTCTTCGATCAGTGGTTATACTTAAGAGCCCTTTGTCAAGACCCAGTCTTAAAACCTTGCCAACAGGGGTCCTGGAGCAGCTACCAGCCTGGGTGTAGCACCACAATAGTGCTCTAGTTTGGGCCTTGGTCTCCTCCATACTCTCTGTTTCTATGGCCTACCCACACCCCTCCTGTTCCCAGATTATCCAGACCTCCCATAAGAACATAAGTAGTGCCATACTGAGTCAGACCAATGGTCCATCAAGCCCAGCATCCTGTCCTCCGANGAACATAAGTAGTGCCATACTGAGTCAGACCAATGGTCCATCAAGCCCAGCATCCTGTCCTCCGATAGTGGCCAATCTCGATTGCACGGCAGATGAACCAGCAGTCATAATGGACCATCCATTCCCCGTTGTTCACTCCCAGCTCCCGACAGTAAGACGTTCATCCCGTAAGCTACTTAGTTAATAGCCATTAATGGACCTACTCTCTAAGAACTTATCCAGTCCTTTTTTAAACCCAGATATACGACTGGCCTTGACAACATCCTCTGACAACTAATTCCGTAAGTTAATTATGCATTGAATGAAAAAGTACTTCCTTCTATTTGTTTTATATCTGCCTGTGTTTTAAATCTTCATGGAGTGTCCCTTAGTTCAAGTACTATTTGAGAGGGTAAATAACCATTCCCTATCTACTTGTTCCACACCACTCAAGATTTTATAAACCTCTGTCATGTCCCCTCTATCTTCTCTTCCGTAATCTGAAAGGACCCAGATTGTCAAGCCTTTCTTTGTACAGAAGTCATTCCATACCCTTTATCATTCTTGTTGCCCTTCTCTGTATCTTTTCTAGTTCAGCTATGTCTTTTTTGATATGGGGCAACCAGAACTGCACAAAATATTCCAGGTGCGGTTGCACCATTGATTTGTATAGAGGCATTATGACATCCTCAGTTTTATTCTCTATCCCTTTGTGAATAACTCCTAATGTTCTGTTTGTTTTTTTGACTGCTGCTGTACACTGGGCTGAGGATTTCAGTGTATTGTCCACAATCACTCCCAAATCCTTTTCTTGAGTGGTACTCCTAGCTTAGTACCCAGCATTGTGTACTCATAGTTTGGATTATTTTTTCCTGCATATATCACTTTGCACTTGTCCACATTAAATCTCATCGCATTCAGATGCCCAGGCACACAGTCTTGTAAGATCCTGTTGCAGTTCCTCACAGTCTGCTCATGTTTTAACTACCTTGAATAACTTGGGGTCATCTGCAAATTTGGTCACCTCACTCTCTTAACACCCTTTTCCAGATCATTAATGAATACATTAAACAGCACCGGTCCCAATACAGATCCCTGAGGCACACCACTTTTTACATCTCTCCATTGTGAAAACGAACCATTTAGTCCTACTCTTTGCTTCCTATCCTTTAACCAGTTACCGATCCATAGTACGACACTATCTCCTATCCCATGACTTTTTAATTTTCTCAAGAGTCTTTTATGTGGAACCTTATCAAGCTTTCTGGTTGGCTGTCAGCCAAAATAAAAGCATGACTCTTAGCAACAGGAAGCTCAGAGGAATATCTGTGTACTTACTGTTCCTGACCCTGTCTGATCTCTGCTCATTCCTCACTCCTGCTTTCCATGTTCCTATTCTTTGCTTGGATTCCACTCTGACTTCTCCCAAACCCTGTACTTGCATCCAGATTCCCTGCTCTGTCACTGACACCACTTCTTAACCCTGATCCCGAGTCCATCCAGACCCTAGACTCTTACACTTGTTACATCACTCTGGAAGTAAAAATGGGGCATTTACACCCAAGACAGACAGCAAGAACTGCCTGTGCATCGAGGAAAACCACCTCCAAGTCCAGGCCCTGGACTTGGAGGTGGTTTGGCATACTAATGATGAAAAAGAATCTCATCTTTGCAGTGGATACCAACTCCACAGATTTCAAGCTGATCCTATCTCCTCCCCAAAACATGTCTAGAGGAAGCCAGCAGGAATTAGTTCTAAAAGACAGTTGCTCTTCTCCTGTGCTCTAATGAAACACACACACACACGGAGCAGCAAGGGTAATGATTTGCAAGAGGTGCTGACTGCATGGCTTCTTTGCTCTACAGGAAGCAAGAAGAATTGTATACATTCATCTGAATCCTTTTTTAGGGTAGTCTCTCTGGGTGGAAAAACAAACCCACAATGGAAAAATCAGTTGAGGGGTGGTTGTTTTTTTCTTTACCATAAATTCACTTAAATAGTGATTTCTCAACAGAATACTTCCTTTAAAAAATGATGTACCTCAAGGAAACAACAGCTTTTCACTAATAAGACATTTTATTTTGCTTTAAACTGGCCCTCCCCTCCAAACCTACTGAATAGAGTGCTCACTAGCTTTCTGACTCTTTTACATTTTTCTGGTGCAAGTGAAGTGAATCATGGTTAGACCAGTTCCTTTATGACCATGGGTGATTTCAGATGTTACGGCGGGCCCCATTCACCACGGGCTTTGGGGTGGTTCAGACCACGGCCTGGGGTGAAGGGGCGTGCTAACAGACATGCGCCACTTCACCCCAGGCCACGGGAACCGGCGAACCACAACCCATGGTGAATGGGGCCCGCCGTAACGTCTGTTGCGGCACTGTGGATCATGGGCGGGCAGGACTGCACGGCGCAGCGTGCTGCCACATGGCCTCGCCCCCTGCATTCCTCAATGGCCCTTCCCCCGCCAGACAGGCAGTGAGAGCGGCCAATTCGGCCGCACTCGCCACCACGTTCGGGGGTGAATGGATTCCACCACCGGCAGGGGTGAGTAAACAGACGATACGATTTGTTCACCCCTGCTGTGGTGGCCATTCACCACACTTCTGGACCCGCTCGCATCCTTGGGTCCAGAAGTGTGGTGAATGCAAACGCGTTCCGCATTTGACTGTGGTGAACATCTGGCGGGTAGCAAACAGACGTTCACCTCAGTCAAACACGGGCCATGTTTGCGTGTGGTTCAGGCGTGGTGAATCTTGGATTCGTCACATCTGAAATCACCCCTTATCAAGAAAAGAACCCTCTGGTTGTAAAAAAAACAGAGGAAGAGGATGATAGCAGGCATCAAACTACTGTAAAGTGCTTTTTTTAGCAGGAGCACTGAAAATACTAATTAAAACTTGGAACTATTGAAAGGAAGCACTGGACATGATCTACTTAAAGAACTTTCAAATAAACAAGAAAACTCCTTTACTTGAAATATATTGTATATTTCCCCCAGTTCTCTCTCCTTTATAATTACCTCCTAAAAGATTTTCATTGTGGTACAACAGTAACAGCAGCTGACTTCTCTTTTCCTCTGCAAGAAAAAATCTGGACGTTCTGACAGAGCAAAGATCCTTATTTGACTGTTAATGAAACAGGCATATACCTTATCATGGAGCTTATACATATTGTAGCTGTTGGTGGGATCTCTACAATAGCTGAAAACCCCTATCCAAGCAAAATAAACTATTTCATGAAAGGAAAATAGTAAGAAGCGTGTTGTGGCACAAGCATGGGAGCGGGAAGCAGACTGCTGCAGAGAGATCAGTGTTTGCTTAATTTATTTTGAGTCTTAATTTTTTTCTGGATTAGAGAGATTTTGGCAGATCTTCTACACTCAGCTGAGCCATGGCTTCTTGTGAGGTAGCGGTGAAGGCAACATCTTCATTCGGCCAATCTTGTTGGCTACTGGAGTTGTCCTGGCTGTGACTTCTGTTCTTAGGAGACAAGAGGCCAGAACTGTATTCAGAGGGTTGTTCTATTCCCTTGACATTGCTATATGTTATTATAATGCTGGGTATCCAGGTTCCAGATGATCTATAGAGAGAGTTGCCTTTTCTCACATCACCTGTCTTGAGCATGTAAGGATTTAAGAGAAACATTAAACACAGTTGTCTGCAAGATAATCAGCTTGCAACGGTCTATGAAAAGGGAGAGCGACCAATGTTTTCACTAGCACTATAACAATCCTCCATGTTAAATCAAACAGACCTCAAAGGAATGTGGAGAATTGAATCTAGGAATCTTCTTGTGTATCTCATGATTCATTTCTGAGAAAGATTTTGAACTAGCTGATTAAAGCACAGAGACTGTATTCCCTAGCACTTTTGTCCCTAGTATTCTGTCAAAGACTAATTTTAGCACATGCCTCTGTGAACAGTAGCATTGAGAAGACAGTAAGAGGGTGCTGGTCTGGTTAAAAATGGAAGTATATATGAATTGCAGGTAAGAACAGATATGTGCTTCTCTAGAGAACTAACAGACTGGTTATGGAATGACAGGAAAAAACAAAGTGACCACATGTCGGAGACACTGAAATTAGAAGTCAAATGGAGAAAGAAGTGAAAAAAGACCAACTGGAGGGATGAAATGAAAGAATTCAGCAATTTAGCATGCTAGTGAAGAATGTTTAGAAGGACCTCTTCATCCAACCATCCACAAAATAAGGGACAACGGTGGCTACTTCTGTTAATTAAAGGAACTGCTTTATGCATACACTCTTCAATTCAAACTGTGACCTAAAAGACTGATTTGCATTTAAATTTTGATTGTATCCAACCATACTTTCTTCTCAGCTCCCCAGCTAGGTAGATTTAGAACAGATTAGAGACAATCTATTCTAAATCTTGTGAGATATGTGTTGAACAATCATCAGTAGTCAAAGTGTTGTTAGCAAATCAGATTACTTGCTATGGGAGATCTTTATTCCACTCAAAGGTTTGATATTCGAGGTTATAAAAGTTTAAACTAAAACTTACCTGGATATCCTCCAGACCACAGGTTCTAGATGGCAGATTCTACACAAAGAAATATTAACAAAAGTTTTACAACAGGGTTGGGGAACTTCTTCCTTCCCATGGACCACGTTGAAAATTAGTACAATACGTTCCATGGTTCAGAGAGGAGTTGGGGTGGGAGCGCTTAAGAGGTGTGCTCAGGCTGGAGGAAGGAAGGGAAGGGTCTAGATCACAGACCTGTGCCATGGATCCTTCCTCTGTCCTTGCATGTATGCCCTCTTCCCCTGAGCTCACTCTTTCCATGCTTGAAAATAGGGACTCGATCCTTGGGTCAGAACTAGGTATTGGGAAAGGACCAGTTTTTTAAATTTATTTTTTAAAATAGCTGTGGGCTATATCTGGCGCACAGCTGGAGGTTCCCCACCACAGTCTTAGAATCACAATTTCTATTGAAATTTCAGTTTTCTTGTTCTAAAGGGTGTGACTGTCTAGTGGGACATCACATGTGCTAACTGTTAGTGTGGGCATGAGCCCCACTGAAGTGAATGGAACTCATGCCCATGCTAATGAGCGTGATATTCCCACCAGAGGATCGCAATTAAGGCTTATAATGTAACCTACCCAGAACAGCTGTCAGTACAAGGGAAAACCAATTGCAATTACCCTGTTGTTTGGTACATAAAACTATGCTCCTTGGAGCAGGAACCCCAATCCACCTACTTTGTCTCCCAGTACAACATTGGGCATTTTTACACACACCTTAAAGTTCCGGATTTTTCAACCTTCTAGGTTTACAAGTCCACAAATAAGTTCCAGATGCATTGTTCTCTCTCTCTCACCCTCACCCCCATGCATTCTTCACACAAACACTGCCCTGAGGCAGCCTAAAGTAGCCACAGCTGTCGACATGACAGGCTTCCATGGAAACCAAGTGACCACAGCTGCCTGGAGCAAAGCAATTTACCAGGAGAACATTTTACACACAAATGTTCTGGGAGAAGTTCTATGCAGCAGTTCAAAGATCTGGATGTTTAAGATCTGGTTGAGTGATTTAGGCACACAGAAAGTTTAGGATGTAACAGCAAACATCCAGGAGAAATGTGTGTCTAAAAACACCTAGTGTTTCTCCACCTGGAGGCTGAATGGGGTTTGCAGCTTTGACTAAGCCTCCCTTCGAGCCCGAGTCAAGTCTCCTTAGGTTTCCTTTCTATGAAGACAATTTTTGGTAGCAATTACCTCAGCCCATAGATTATCTGAGCTAGGAGCCCTCTCTGCTTACCCAGAGTGATGTGTTTTGCATAAGCATAAGCTTATCGTTAGGCTGGACCCCTCCTTTCATCCTAATTAATACTCCCTTCCACAGAGAGCAGGAGCTAGTTTTACCATCTTTTTGTTCTAACCCATGTCATTCCAAAGAGAAGGAATGGCACTCCTTAGACATGAGGAGTGCAGTTAAGGTTTACCTGGAGAGGTCGAAATCCTTTAGAATAGACTTGGCCCTGTTTGGGCATGAAAGGATGGGTAGGAAGGTATGTAACCTGACTCCTAGGTGGTTAAAGGCATGCATTATAGAAATGTATAAGGTAGCAGGAATTCCTGTACCGCATGGAATTATGGCCCACTTTCTGAGGGGAGCAGCTACTAATTCAGCCTTTAGTCCTTGAGCCACGCTGCCAGTAAGGGTGAATTCTCGCCATCTGCGATGACTAATGCAGATAGTGATTTCTGGGAAGGTCTGACTCTATACCCCAAGAGATGGGAAATAGGTAGACTTACAGCACTTATCCAGTTTTGTGTGTAATCACAATTTTAACCATACCCCCCGCCCCATTCGTGTTGTTTTGTCAAGGCTTCTGTAAGTGAAATGCTTGTTAATAAATATTTTACAAAGCTTTGAAGGTAACATTTTGTCAAAAGGTACCCAGATTTGCACACTTGACTCTGCAATAGGCAGAATGCGAACTTGTTAAACTTAATAAGGGTTAAAGGCATCTTTTATCCTTTCTGTAAATAACTACTTGCGAGACTTGGAGATTTTTTAAACAATAGCATATTTACTTTACTACAGTTCCTTACATTGAAATCTTCCCTATGACTTTTTTTTTTAGCATGAACTGCAATGACTGTGTGTAACTGACTATAAGCAGTCTTACTACTTATACTCTTGAACTCTTCAAAAACCAGATACATATTGTACTTAGGCATTGTTTCTGCAGTTCGAACATTAATGAAGACACTAATGGAATGTTCTAGGTATGCTTCCATATACTTGTTCTAAACATCCAAATTATGCAAGCACATAGTAATAGCATGTATAGCACTTTCACAAAAAACCCCTGTAAATTTCAGTTGTTAAAAGGTATGTTTAGTTACATTGCCCTGAACACATGTGGTCTTACATGTTCATCTTCAAATTAGTCGTCACAATAATCATCTAAGTCTTCCTCAGCTACACGCGGATAAAATCACTCGTATTGAGCATGGCTTTGACTCCATCACTTTGGAGGCAGTAGCAGAGCTGGGGGCGGGGGGGGGGGGGGGGGTTGGGAATCTTTGGATTCCAACTTCCATCCCCTCCCAACAGGACCTGGTGTCCTTGAGTCTTGTTCCAAACATCTTATTCATGTTGCTGCCTGGTAGTTTGCGTGTGGTGCATGTTTCATCAAAGAGTCCCTGCATGGTGGCAGTTGGTAGCACTCTCTCTCTCTCTCTCTCTCTCTCTTTCTCTCTATCCTTTTTTAGCACAGAACAGGTGGTATCTCAGGTCACTGACATTCACTGCGAAAGGTTTTAGAGCATAAAGAAGGTATGTAAAATAAGAATACCAGATTGTATGCATATGTCCTTGAGACCAGCATCCTGAAAGCACTTTCCTAGGATGCACAGGGCACTGCAGACAGTAGGAAATGTCCACATTCTTAGGATAACATTGGTGTTGTGGTCTCTCTTTTTCCAGGCTATTTCTGTGGCTTTTGCATACAGAGCTCGATCCAAGGCTACCACAATACTTTGCAGTTGTAGTTCTCTTCTGATCAGCTCGGACTGGTTTAGAATTTCTGACACAGTGGACAACTCAGTGGCTAGTGCACCGATGATGGGTAAGTAACCAATGACATCTTCCGAGATGCTAACCGAGTCTCTGGTACGTATATTGAACCCTGTCCAGCCTGGGATTTTCTGGTTCTCCATATTTACCTGCCTTGCCCTGTGCAACCGCTGCTGCTTCAGTGCTCTCCTTTAGGCTACCTCTGGCTACTGATGGGTGTGGTCCAACCTGTTCACCACTAACCTATGGTGAAAGCTGTTCATCTTCGGTGGAAACAGTTTGTTGCTTATGTTTTGGAATGCACAGTAGAGCAGCTTTGGGTAGAAATGGTCCATAGATTTTCCTCTGTACCACAATTCCATTCACCTTGCCTGTGAGAGTCTCTTCAAGCCTGTCTATGTTGTCCCAGACTAGGTTTGTGAACACATTACTCTGAACAGTGGCTGGCAGAAGAACCTGCTGATTCATAGTAGCTCATCAGGCTACCCACAGTGGAATCAAGTTCAAAATACTGACAGGTACACCCTACCCCATTCTGTTCTCACATATACCCAAGGGCTTCTGATCTCTGGGTGTTTGTCCATGTTTGCAGCCTGTACTCGCTGTTAGCCCTGCAGGAAGTTCCCGTTTAGTTGCAAAGCACAGTGGTAATTGTCATGTGACCACACAAAGCACTCTGGGTCTTGTAGGAAAGGAACCTAAGGAATGTACTGAGAAGGGTGGATTTCTCTACACAGACAGTCGCTACTACAGTATAGTACCGAGAAGATGGGGGTAGGGTTTATATAAATTGTGATTACACACAAAACAGGGTGAGCGCTGCAAGTCTACCACCTATTTCCCATCCCTTGGGGTGTAGATCTTGCCAAAGATCACTATCGGCATTACTCATTGCAATTGGCGAGGATTTCAGGCTTGGCTTACGGACTGGGTAGGGCATCCATGGAGGAGATATGCAGGCTAGTTACCTGGTCGTCAGTGCATTCCTTTACTATATAGTGGACTCTGTGGCATCAACTGAAGCAGCATTTGGCCACAGGGTGCTACACCGAGCTCTGGTGTCATAGGTATCTCCAGTGTTTTGGTTGGGAGGACCACCTTTTCCCTAAGCTGGGAATCCACCCTCCCTGGGGTGGCACTGCTTGGGGATGTCCCACTAGTTAGACTGTCTGTCCTATAAAAGAGCGAGAACAGGAAGTTTCTTACCTGTGAATTTTCCTTCTCTTCTTTAGAAGGACAGTCTATTCCCCTCCCATTTCAGATTCCACCTGGGTGTTAGGGGTAGGTTAGTTTAGGGGGCTGGTTATCCTTCCTTCCTTCCTTCCTTCCTTTCTGTCCTTTTGCCTGTGATTCACTCTTTTGTTCCTTTTTGGATTGCTGTTACCTTTAGAGTCTGGGCATGTTTTACCTGCTTTGTTATTAGAGTTCCTTAGTTAAGTATAGCTTTGGCAGCCTCATCCTGGAAGTCTTATGATAGGCTATGCCCCTTTCACATGTAGTCTTTCAAACATAATTGGATCCTTCCTATCCTATCTGAGGAAGGACATATCTCACCAACTAGACTGTCTTCAAAAGACTGTCCTTCAAAAGAAGAGAAGGAAAATTCACAAGTAAGAAATTTCCCGTTTTGGCAACTTAAATGTAAAGATCTTAGTTTATGTTTGGAGCTTGGAAGGGTACCACTGTATTGTTTCCTTCCTGTCCCATATGATTCCTGACAAATATGAAAGCAATAATACTACTTACGAAAGGAGAATTGCATTGTATGACGTTCACCTTCACCATCGAAATATCATCTACAGAAGTCTAAAAAATGAACAGAAAACAAAATGGTGCACATATGACATACGGGAAGGTTGCTATATTCTGTTTCATCGCAGTAAAGCAGCATCATGAAGTGCAATAATCAAAACAAAGGTGGGCTCTGGGGAATCTAAGTAGAGTGAATTTCAAAGGATAGCATAATTTTGTTCCCTTCTGGCCACCATATTCATTCCAATCATGACTAAGAATACACACATGTTGGATAGATAGAAGTAGTAGTAATTTGAATAATGCAAAAAGTGTTAATAAGCAAAACCTGATACACAGGACTGATATAGAAGAAAACCTGAAATGAAGTTCAAAACATCCTGCCTAATCTGCCCCTTAGAAATGAAACAAAGACAACTGGATAATGAACCAGTGTTGGAAAGAGGACGCATAAAGACTTTTTACAGCCTCAAGGTCATTACTCATCACTTTCACATCACTTCAAGCTGTAAAGTATCTCAGAGCCACCTCAAGTTAACCTAACTCCTTTGGGATTATTTCCCTCACTACTAATTAAGATTAAATATGCACATTTGTTAACCCATCATCTTTTTGATGACACAGCATCTAATTACCTTTTCAAAAATCCCAGAATCGTGGCTTTTCAGTTTAGATTTGGTTTTTATGCAACTGGTTTCAGCGGTGTCTTTGCCCATTTCATAGGAAACCTGTCTACTGGCTGTTCTCGAGTTCACACTAGCAATATCCACTTCTGTATCAGTCCAGCCCTGTAATGAATACATTAGAAACAATTGTTTTAAGTTCTCCATAAGGTCAGTCATTTTGCCCTCAATAGCAATTAGGTTTTACTGATGTAATACCAGGAGAGAAAGAAGAGTGCAGAAGGTATTTGTACACAGTATACACCCCATTTGTACATTATACAAAAAAGACCTAGAGGAATATCATTAACTCTATTAGGGATGGCAATTTGTTCTACCTTTTCTTTATGTCTGTAAATCTGCATATGAAACATTGTACATGCTATACTTTTTAGATTTTACATGCACGGGGAACAATCCAACAGCCCATTTACACCATTTACCTCTCCCCCGGCGCACACCCAGAACGTTTGTGCTCATGTGCGCATGCATACGGTGGGCACAGCACAGCCCCGGGCAGCTGTGCTTCACATGCGTTCTGGCCTGAGCATGGCACCTGTGGGCGGCATACACGGGCCGTTGGATTGTCCCCGTGATGTATTAAGTTACCACCACCTGCTGCAACTTAGTTTGTTATAAAAATCAAAATATTCCTGCCCCCCCCGCAGCCAATCTTTATTTCCCATCTCTCCCCCCCCCCCAGTTTTATAAATAGAAAGGTAAAACATATTTAAATGGCATAAAATAATCTGGAAAACATCTAACTTGAAACTGTGTAGAGGTCTTATTGGCACATACGCCTGCTTTGTTACACCAGAGAAAGAAAATTTCACATTTCTCCTTTCTTCCATCCTTTTCCTGTTTACCTCATTTCTAGGAAGATACACCACCTTTGCTTTCAGGTGTTTTTGAACGCGTATCCTTACCATTCCTGTTAGGATGTTTTTTTCTCCTTTCTTTGTTTCTGGCTTATTATCCTGCCTTCACAGCCCCAAGTGAATGGTCTTCTTATTTTGTGTTTATGCTACAACCATAGTCTTTGTGTTCATTGTGCAATGGTTCATTCAGAATTGTATTAACTCTTAAGAAAACAATTCAGTTCCTGTTTTACTTTTAGGTTATTACAAGTTCCTTGGAAGGCATAACAGTGCTAATGCTTTGCATCGTCCCTCCCCAAATAAGCATCCTTAATAGGCGGTCACCCACCAAAGGCTATTTGTGTTGGGCTTGATCATCAGGCTCCAGTATTTTGCCTTGTCTGGAGGTGTCATCTGAAACCAAATCCATAGTGGAATTCTGAATCCACTGAAATCGGTGGCAAAACTCTATTGGTCACATGTCTCCTAACCTCTCCAGATCCAAACTACAAACCCTTAATTCCCACCAACACCCTATTCCACATTTGCCCTCGTCCCCATCATGGCAATTTCTATAGTACTCATCACTATACCATTTGCAATTTCATTTTATATTACTGAACATAAAATAGTCTTTACTTTTGACTACAAAGATACAACTGAAAATTAGTTTCCTTGAGATTTTCAAAGGCATGAAAAAAGTTTGCATCCTTTTGAGTGGTCCTCATAGGCAGATAGAGAATTTAACAGCTTGTGAGACCACTTTGACACCTCCCCCAGGTATATTTTGGCTGACGGTGGGAATGCACAAGCCAGAATATGCATGGGGTTCAGCCGGTATGAAAGCCCCCCGTGCGGATTTGCCAGCAAACACAGGCAGAGATACAGCTCTGGATCTCTGCCTGTTTGCTGGCAGAGTCGCACGGGGGCGGGGGGCTTTCAGACCGGCCGAATCCCACGCATATTCTGGCTTGTGCATTCCCACCGTCAGCCAAAATATGCGTGGGGGGAAGGTGTGAAAAAGTCTGAGCGTACTACTTAGGACCACTTATAACTTGTTTGACCTATCTTGGCACAAACTGATACAGAATTTATTATCTTTTTGCACTACATATGTCTAGATATAGGGAGCATCTGGCCTCATGAATTTGCATATGTGGATCAAACAAAAACAATCAAAAGAGGACTTGCAAAAATAATGTTTAACAAAATTCATTTTATAAAGTTCTACTGTACGAAAAACTTCCTTTGGTGCACTTCAGTTTTTAAAGAAAATCTTGTGTGTAAAACTTAATCTTTCTATTAAACCCATAATTCTGATCAACAATCAATGCAATTAAGAAACAAAGTAAACACTAAACATTATGTCTTGCTGACATGAAAGGCCCATTAGCCCAGTTGACAAAGGTCAGCTTGACTGGACTGGATAAATTAGGAAAATATCCGGCATAGGTAGTGTTCCATTCTGCCTGTCAATAACTGGAACTTCAGGCTTGCCCAATCATAGGAATAGACCAAACATATGGGGAGAGAGGAACCAAATCATGCAGTGAAATCATTGATCAACATAATTTGAAGTAGGTGAAGAAGGGACAATCTGTCATGTTATCAGAGTGTGAAATTTCCTCATCCGAAGGGATTTCTGAGAAAAAGAGGTGAAAACTGTTTGCAATTGTCATGGGGAGTTGTGTATAAGGTCTAAGTGGCTGCAAGTGAAGAAGCTGTAAGAGAATCCAGGCAATGTTGAGGCCAAGAATGTGCCATCTCCCGAAGTAAGAAATGCCCTGTCCAACCTGCTTGTAGTCAGCTATTTTCAGATATATGTTTAGATTGCAATATGTGAGTAATGGTAAATCTGCAAAAACAGCAATACAGTAATACAACAGCTTTGCTTAACTTCTACGATATATACAAGGAAAGATCTAATTAGTATTCCCAGCTCCAAATATTCAAAAATCACAAAGCAGGTCCTCCAAAGTAATAAGATCCACAAAAAAATTCTTGAGGATTTGGAGGTGGGGGTGGGGGAAGGGCAAACCCAGAACCTTACCCAGTCCTTGTCTTTCCTAGAAAGCAGCAGTCCAACATGCCTCCTCTCCAGAGAAGCAGGCACCAAGCTTGCCATGCTGTGTGTGTCCTTAGAGCAGAATTGGGAGAGTCTTCATGTGCTTGCTCAGAGTCCCTTAAATATCCCTGATTGCATTTCTCACATTCCTTGCAGGGTGCATCTCACCTGGGCACCTCAGCCGTCTCCAGGATTACCTCATTTGTTATTGGTGTTGCGCAATCCTACCTGCGCCCCTCCTGGGCAGGGTCTTTTACTGACACACACCCCCCACACACAGAGTCCTTAATGTATCCTTTAAGCAGAGGCTGAAAGCTTGACTTGACTGGGGCTGAAAAGCGATTTCGTCCTTCTTGAAAATCTCATTGAAAATAGGCTTCTCAACAAGATTTTCTCATCTTGAGATTCTCGCAAGAGTCTTGTGAGATTCTTGAGAACCTTAAAATAACAAAAAATGGTCTGCACATGTGCAAAAATGGCCACCATGGCTGTTCTGCACGTGCACCACCATATTACGCATTTTAGGGGCATTTGCTCCTCCCTCTTGTAGATGAGCATAGCTTGGATGAGTGCGCCAGCAGGCGGGGGCTGGGTGTCCATGAGATTAACCACCGGGAAAGGCTTGCCCAATTTGCTGTAGAACTTCTTCAGCTCGGTTGAGTACGATGCCAGTCTACAATGCCTGGGGCATTCGCTGGAGCTGCGCATTTTAGGGGCATTCGCTGGAGCTGCGAGATTCTCGCGAGAATGAATTTCATTCTCATTTCAGCACTAGACTTGACCTCCCAGGCAATTCATTGTCAAAAGTTAAAGTCATTATTAGCTTTTACAATCAATTATCCTTATGATCAAGAATCAACTTATGCCATTAACAACATTATATCATATATCGCCAAGAAGTACATCATAATCCCCAAGGCTTTCCATTTCACATGCTCCCCAATCTGCCCTCCCATGACATCTCCCTTCCCCCACAGCTATATTGGTTGGTGTGCATGTGTCACTCTGAGAAATGTACCTAAGTGGCAGTGTTGGCAGGAGGTGTGTATGGTGTGTGCAGGCTTGTGTTGAAGGGTTTAGAGCATCATGCCAGCCAGACCTGTTCTCTTGTCTGAAACAGCACAGACCTCCTCAGTAACAATATTAGTGTTCCCTAGGGATGTGAGAACAGACCGGAGTTTGGATGTTTGGCCTTTCGGACGTTTGGACGAAAAACTTAGTTTGGGTTCATGGGTTCCATCCCACGGAGTTCAGACCCCCCCCAAACATTTGGAAAATTCAGCCACGGCAGAGGATTTGGGTGCTCCAGGGGGGCCTGTGGTGACATGGTGGGCCATTGAAGACACAGCAGCAGCAGAGACCAGGAAGGCTTGGGGCTTGGAACCCTGGGTTGCCCAGG
>QEPC01006548.1:3079576-3104173 GCA_003113815.1 Sphenodon punctatus | reverse complement strand
GGTGGGTCCTGGGGCTGGAGTGGCTGCTTCTTGATACGGTAGGATGACAGTTCCCTGTGAGCGGAATGATGACCTCAGAACCCTGATGGTGGGTCCTGGGGCTAGAGTGGCAGCTTCTGGATGACATGGATGGACATCCCTCCCTGCCTGGAATGTAGGCCCCAGAACCCTGAGGGTGGGTCCTGGGGCTGGAGTGGCTGCCTGTTTCTTGATGCCGTGGAATGACAGCTCTCTGTGAGCAGAATGACGACCCCAGAACCCTGATAGTGGGTCCTGGGTCTAGAGTGGCAGCTTCTAGATGATGTGGATGGACAGTCCCTTGTGCCTGTAATGTAGGCCCCAGAACCCTGATGGTGGGTCCTGGGGCTGGAGTGGCTGCTTCTTGATATGGTAGGATGACAGCTCCCTGTGAGTGGAATGACGGCCCCAGAACCCTTATGGTGGGTCCTGGGGCTGGAGTGGCTGGCTGTTTCTTGATGAAGTGGAATGACAGCTCTCTGTGAGTGGAATGATGGCTCCAGAACCCTGACGGTGCGTCCTGGGACTAGAGTGGCAGCTTCTGGATGACATGGATGGACAGCCCTCCCTGCCTGTAACATAGGCCTCAGAACCCTGAGGGTGGGTCCTGGGACTGTTTTCTGGGTAAAGCAATTCTGTCTTTTGCACAGGGCCAAAGGTCTACCCATCTCTCAGTTTTCAGGGCAGCAGTTCCTTCTGGAGCATGTGGCGCACCACCTAGGGAACCTGAATCATACTTAGCATACACTGTCTGTATAGAAACAGGCAGCTTGCAGTCTTTCACTGTGTGCTGCCATACTTTACCAGGTTTGAGTTTTTCTAGATCCACATCCATCCCTTCATCTCCTGTCCCAGTAACTCTTAATTTCCTCCCCCAATACTCCACTCCCTATGCTCCCAGAGTCTGCCAGGTTGAAAAGGCAGTCAGTCACTCCCTCCCAGGGGTCGGACTCCAATCCCTGAGCGTGGGACCTATCACAAGGCCTTCCACCCCCTATGCACTGAGGTTCCACTGGGGAATGCCCTCAACCCCCTCGAGCACTTTTACGGACAACACAGAATGGGTGTCTAAAGGGGTTTTTAAGAACACTGGGTCAACACCCTTTACATATTTACATGTACAGAGTGTAATTTTCAACACCCTTTGACCACCTTTCCTCCCGTAGCGTCCTGTGTTTAAGCGTATTACCTTAGTGCTGTCTCCTTCTGCCTGTTTGCACTGTCTCTGCACTGGCTGCTTAAAAAAGGATGCAGGACTGCCGATACCGCCAGCAATGCTTGCTCTTACCACTTCTGGGTACCCTTTACTCTGGTCACATGATGCTGCAACACACTGCAGTCATGTTTAGACGAGTGATGATACCGGTGTTCACCCTGAACACAGGAAATGAACCTGTCATCAACCAGTGGGTACAAAGCGGGTGCATCCTGTGTTCAGTGGGTGTTAAAATAGGTGTCAAAATTTGTCACGCTGTATACAAGTAACACAGGACGGGTGTTGAATGTGTGTTCGATCCCCTCAACACCGGTTCTGTGTCGCGTGTAAGAGCGCCCCTCCTCTACTGCTCCCCTTGCAATCCAGAGCTGCACTGTGTGGCATGAACAGTCCCTCTTCAGACTGCTCATGCCATCAGAATTCTTGGGTGCCAGCTGTACAGCCTTGTCGCCATCAGGGCACATGCAACAGCTCACTGAACCCTGCACTCCTCTATCAGTCCCCCTCAAGATCAGTGGCCTCACCCCTAGGGCCCCAATCCTGCTTGCCACTAGCAGCAGCGAGCTCGCTCACTGAGCTCAAATGCAGCTCACAGTCACCAGGCCGGAGATGGTTAACCTCAGCCTTGGAAGCCGGATCCTTGTGCCCAGCACTGGTACGGAGATCAGCAGACACAACCTCAGGATCCTGCTCTGGGTCCCTTTCCTCAGCAACAAACAAGCACACAGAGCTCAAGTCTAGCTTGTAGTCCTTAGTTTGGGATCACCATTCTCACTCAAATAAAATCAACATCAGCAGCGTTTGCCCTTTGCTGTGCGGGTGTCTCTTCCTCATCCAGCCAATCACACACAGCAGAAACACATTGTATTGCCACCTCCTGCGTGCGAACAATATCGAGCTTGTTAGCAGCAACCTCTAGCCACTCAGGCCAAGCTTCATTCAACTCCTGGTCCCAAACTTGGACATCAACATGTCAGCGTAACTAGTACTACAGCCATGACAATGGGACCTCCCTTCCCATTCCACTCTAGCTATATCTGGGCTACAGGGTCAATAGTCTCATCTACCAAGCTCACATGCTTAATGTATTTCCCCTCAAGCCAGTAATTCCTTGGCACTACAACATCTGTAACAACTGTAATGTCAGCTCCTGTGTCTTGCCAACCTACAGACCCTTCCATTAACCGTAGCCTCACGCAAAAAGCCGTTCTCATAGTTAGGGAACCACCCCACACCACCCCTATGCGGATGAGTGAGATCGCATTCACTGTGGCCTGAGGCACACTGGGGAAGTTTCTCACAAAATTACCATGTTCAGGGCACAGAGATAGGGGCAGGACTTGGAGGTGGGGGGGTTGCCCTACTTCTCCCCCCCTCTCTGTGGTCCTGCTGTTATACCCCAGTGGTAGGAGCAGCGTCCCTCTTTGTGCAGTATTGGGACTGGGAGCACATATGGGACCCCCGGTGGAATCTCCTGCCTCGCTTCTCCCGGCACAGAATTTCCAGCCTGTGCTGGGGAGATGCGGGGCAGGAGATTCCATGGGGGGAAGGGGGATGACAAAACCCTTGGGGCTCCCCTGCCCAGGTCAGGGTGCATTGGGTGGGTGGGGTTGCCAGGGCTTGCTCCCCACGCCCCCCCGGCCTGGTAAATCAACTGACTTGGTAGCGGCTGCAGCAGCAGCAACAGCTCCTTTCAGCATGCTCTCCATCCAGCTCCTAGCCACTTCCTGGCTCCTCCCACATGGCACATGGCCTCTCAGGGCGATGCAGTCAGATAACATCATCTGGCTGTGCCACTCTGGGAGGGGCCAGGAACTGTCCAGAAGCCGCATGGGGAGCACACTGGAAGGAGCTGCTGCTGCTGCAGCCAACACGTCAGTTGATTTACCAAGCCATGGAGGGGATGGGGGGAGGCAAGCCCTGGCTACCCCCTGCCCCCACAACACAACCATGCCCAGTGCGGTGAGGTGCAGAATTGGACCCTGAGCTGTCTTGACTCCTTTGGAATTTTAAAACAAATTCTGCAGGAGACTCAGGGCCCTGTCTATACTGCTGATGATCAGCTGGTCCTTGTTTTTGCTCTCTGTGAACAAGTTCCAGCTACAGCATTCCTCCACCAGCCTCCCCTTTGTCATGTTGGTCATTCCGGTGGGCACTCCCTTCACAGCAGACTGACACTAGCCTCAAAATCGACCAAAAAAACCTAAATAAAAACTTGCAGATTCTGTAAGACCTCTGAGTTACCTCAAAACAGAAGGTTAGGAATTATTCAGAAGGGGATAGAGAATAAAACGGAGGATGTCATACTGCCTCTATACAAATCAATGGCGCGATTGCACCTCGAATATTGTGTGCAGTTCAGGTCACCCCATCTCAAAAAAGACATAGCTGAACTAGAAAAGGTACAGAGAAGGGCAACAAAAATGATCAAGGGCATGGAAGGGCTCCCGTATGAAGAGAGGCTTGGTAGGTTGGGGCACTTCAGTTTGGAGAAGAGACGACTGAGAGGAGATATGATAGAGGTCTATAAAATCATGAGTGGTGTGGAACTAATTAAACAAGGAACAGTTATTTACCCTCTCAGCTAGTACTAGAACTAGGGGACACTCCACGAAACTCATGGGTGGCAAGTTTAAAACAAATAAAAGAAAATATTTTTTCACTCAGCGTACAATTGGGTTGTGGAATCTACTGCCAGAGGCTGTGGGCCAGTATTCTAACTGAGTTTAAAAGAGGTTTGGACAAGTTCCTGAAAGATAGGTCCATTGGCAGCCATTAGCCAGACAGGATCAGGGAACATGACGGGAGCTGGGGGAAAACAACAGGGAATGGATCCCCCATTGTGACCTGTTGGGTGCTTCTCCGTAGTCACCGTGATTGGCCACTGTCAGAGACAGGATACTTGTCTAGATGGACCATTGGTCTTACCCAGTATGGCACTTATGTTAAAAGATGCCCTGCTGGGCACTGGTACCAGTTAACACGGTTTCTCAACTGTGGGTCACACTGTGCACAGAGATCAACTTGGGGTACCTGCCTTAGGCTTGCCAATGTTACCAGGATTCTGGGGTTCCCTTCTAATCTGGTTGTCTCCCCAGGGTGCTATTAGGTCAGTGACAACTGGATCCAGCCCTCTCTAAGCTCTTCTGGATGCCACTCCTCGCTGAGTGCGCCAGCAGCTACGGGTTAATCCCTGGTCACCTGGACCTTAGCAGCACCATATTGTCATAAAGTTAAAGAATGGGACAGGCCAAGCTTGTCTCGAGGTTGGCAGAGAGATTCCCCAAGCTAGCCTACAGCACCAGTGACAACACTCACACACAGTTTTAGGACAGAGAAAGTTTATGTAAAAGATACTAACGTGGGATCAGAGGTTACAGAAAATGCATAAAATACAAAAACAGACCTAATGTGCAATCTAGCTCTGCTGGTGAGTTCCCTGACTAGAACCTTACCCAGTCCTTGTCTTTGCTAGAAAGCAGCAGTCCAACATGTCTCCCTCTTCAGAAAAGCAGGCAGCAAGCTTGTCATGCTGTGTGTGTCCTTAGAGCAGCAGTGGGAGAGTCTTCATATGCTCGCTCAGAGTCCCTTAAATGTCACCAATTGCATTCCTCACATTCCTTGTAGGGTGTCTCTCACCTGGGCACCTCATTTGTTATTGGTGTTGTGCAATGCTGTTTGCTCCCCTCCTGGGCAGGGTCTTTTACTAACCCCCCAAGGTCCTTAACGTATCCCTTAAGCAGAGGCTGAAGGCTTGACTCAACCTCCCAGGCATTTCACAATCCATTGTCAAAAGTTACAGACAGTATTAGCTTTTACAATTAATGAGTCTTATGATCAATAAATCAATTTATGGTATCAGTAAGTAACTTTAAATTCTAAGCCCCAAGGCTTCCCATTTTGTACATTGCCTGCCCTGGCCCCCCATGACACTACCGCCTTAGTCTCTGCCTGCATTACAATAGCGAAAATTGTCATTTTCGTTTTCGTTATTGCAATAACGAAAATGACAACCGAGAATAATGACACTGATAACGAAAATGACAATGTCGTTATCATTGTCATTATTAATAGTGCTGTGGCAGTTGGGTTTTGGAGGGAAAGTGTGGAGAGGGGAGGAGGGAGCAGAGATCTCGGAGCCCTAAACAAGGTTGAACTCTTAAACTGTGTCTGTGTTGGGAGGGGCGAGCAGCTCAACAGTATCTGATGGATGTATCGCTGACCGATGAGCAGCACAAGCAGGCCCCAGCAGTCTCATGGCACTGTAGTTGTGTGAGGCAGCAGGCATTGAGCAATCAATCAGGGGGGCTCTGGGGGAGG
This sequence comes from Sphenodon punctatus, assembly GCA_003113815.1. Taxonomy (NCBI): domain Eukaryota; kingdom Metazoa; phylum Chordata; class Lepidosauria; order Sphenodontia; family Sphenodontidae; genus Sphenodon; species Sphenodon punctatus. The sequence goes on along the minus strand of QEPC01006548.1, from coordinate 3,098,619 downwards.
ACACTGCAGCCCTTTATAATGGGAGGGCCAGACTTTCTCTCTCCATTCTGTGAGAGCTCTGCTTTCAGGTTGCATTCACAGAACGGTGGTACTTGCACACAAAAAATCCTCCCTAGTCCTCATTGTATTATCAATACCTTTCCTTACTCATACCCTACATTTTACCTTCTCCCTTTCCATGCGCTTCTCCTCCCTGTATATAGATAGGTAGTATAGATTAGATATAGATATATATTATAGACCTATAGATTAGATTAGAATAGTTAAGTTATATAGATAATTGATAATATTTTCCCTTTTCCCTTCCCCTTTTCCCTTCCCCTGTCTCCCTTAAAGTTAGATAGATATTAATTGTATACATATATAGAGAGATTAGATATTATATAGGTATTTACGCTAGTCTGTTTTATTATATATATTAGGATTATAGATATCACAAGATCTTTGTTTGCGCATGGGAATCAACACCAATAATGATAGATACCAAAAATAAAATCTTCATTTGAAATGATACTGATACCAAGAACAACAATGATAATGAAAATGATGTTGTCATTAATTTTAACAAAAACATTTTAAAATAAAAAAAATGACAAGGGGGCTTGGTGCACACCCCTACTGCTCACTTTGCCTCAACTTCCCCTGGAACCCACCCCTGACCTGCTTACAACAAAACCCTCCCTGTTTGCCTCACATATGTCTGAACCCAGAATTGTGCTGCCCAGTCTTACGTTACATGACACCTAACCCTGTTGCTTGCTCTGGCTCTGAACTTTGGACTGCTTTCCTGGAACTGATCTCGGTTGCTCCACTGACACAGAGTTTGAATTATCCTCTCTGGCTTTGATCACTGTTCCTCAGATTTTCTTGCCTTGACTGTATCTTGGATCATCCCTTGGTTGTGGCATCATGATATCATCATCAACATTTATTATGACAAGACCTTAGGCCATAGTCCACATTAAAAAGACATACAATGCAAAGAGAAAACATGCATCCTAACACACACAAAATCCTCATTACAACGGGATAATGGCCATAACTACCCATTCCAGGTGGTCCATAGTACAATACAACACACGTAATAGAGAATACCATACAGTGCAATCAAAACAGCTAAAATAAAGAAAGGCTACACTCCTTTGCTGTAGGGGATACTTTAAAAACAGTAAAACAAACAAACAATTTTAAGCAGTAACCTGCAGCTACCTGAACTGGAGGAATTTTTTCCTCTCATCCATGGCTAAACTGAGGGATTTCATAGTGGATACAGTCACCTCAGGGCGCACATCACATAGAGCCATACGGGCAAGGAATATGCTTGTTGCTCCTGGAAATCTATCAGCCAAATCCTGCAAGAATTTGAGTCGTAGTGTGTCATACAACCGACATTCAAATAGGACATGGTGCACTGACTCAGCCACCAGCAAATCATAGGGGCAAAGACGGTCCCCGAATGGGGTCCCCATAGAGCGCCCTTCGAGAACAGCAGAAGGGAGCGCATTTAGCCTAGCAGAGAGAAACAGCTGTTTTTCTCTAAAGGTAGCTACAGTGGATAAAAAGTGAGCCATGTTACCAAGAGGGGGAGCCAGTGCTCCATACCCATCCAAATGTGGGGAGCTGGCAACTATTGTCTAGATCTGCTGATGATCTCTCGCCTCGCTACAGCAAGTTCTTTATTTTGCAAATATGCCTTAGAGAATCCCAACTGCCCCAAATGTCTAGCCACGGCTTTGTGCCAGGAGTCCACAAAGGTGTTGTGGAATACCAGTCTAGTCAGGCCAACACAGGAAACCCTGCTTTTCTTTAGCCAATAAAGCAATGCCTGTTCCCAGGCCACACTTGTCTACCCTCGGACATGGCGGTTGCAGGAGTCCCATTCGGGAGCTTGGTTATCTGGCCCATGAATCTAGTTTGAACAGAGTTGAGATTTTTGTCCCAAAGCGGGGCCCATAGCTCAGCTCCATATAAAAAGGAAGCCTTCACTTTAGCCTCGAAGACCTTAACCGCCAGATCCATATTGCTCCTTCCCGAACCCGAGAAGAACCTTAAAATTGCTGACATTTGGCTCTTGGCAGCCACTTTGGCCCTTGAGACATGATTATTCACAATCCATTTGTGGCAAAAAGAAGGCCCAAATACCTATAGGACATCTGCTGCAAGATCTCCCTGTCACCAATAGGCCATCTGGCAATCTGCCTAGCCCTAGTAAAAACTAGGACATTAGACTTTGAGAAGTTAATAGTCAGGCAGTTGGAATGACAATAGTTTTTGAAGGCAGCTAGCTGCCTCAACAGGCCAACCCTGGTCTGAGAAAAGAGAACCAGATCATCTGCGTAAAGCAGGACGCCAATTGGTGTAGTGGCCAGTTTAGGGGGGAAGAAGCTTTGAGCTCTCATTACAGGAATTACATCATTCATAAATAAGTTAAACAAGGTTGGCGCCAACACACAACCTTGTCTAACACCTTGCTCAACCAAGACATCTGGCATAAGCTGTCCCTCCAAATTTGTTCTAACGGCCACAGTTGTATTTCTATACAAGGCCTGGATTAAAGTAAGCAGCCTTTTGTCGATACTAAGGAGAGTTAGCTTTTCCCACAGAAGGGTCCTATTTACTGAATCAAACGCCGCCCTTAAATCGAGAAAGGCAGCGTAAAATTTCCCATTCAGTGATCTATACTTTTCTACCAAATGGAGAAGAATCAGACAGTGGTCCAGCGTAGAGCGATCTTTCTGGAACCCAGCCTGTTCCGGGTATAGTATATGGTTTTGCTCTATCTATGACAAAAGTTGTGCAAGGAGATACTTAGCGTAAATTTTGCTCACCACGCTAACCAAACTAATTTGCCTATAGTTAACCAGGTCAGATCTTGCCCCTTTTTTATAAATAGGCACCACCACCGCCTGGCTCCACCTATTGGGGATAACCCTGTCCTGTTTATCTCCGTAAATAGCTTTGCTAGGAACGGGAACCACCAATCAGTTTTCCCTTTGATGGCGTCAACCTGGATCAAATCCGGACCCGGGGCTTTGCCCTTCTTAAACGTGTCAATTATCTCACAAACCTCCTGTTCAGACACTGAAGTCCACTCTGGCAAGGCATGGTCCATACACCCTATACTGGCTTGATTCCCCGCCAGGAGATATGGGCCATCCCTCTTAGAGGATTTAATAAATTCCACCCACTCCAGAGGGGGAATTGATCCAGACCCTCCAGGACATGGCCTTGAAATGACCCCACTAGTTATACGCCAGAATCATCAGGATATCTGATCTCCTGGGTTTGGTTCTCAGCGTACCTCTGGACCTGTGAGTTGATCTATTCCTGTCAGTTACGGTATGGACCCAAAATCTGTAGCAACTTATATTGGTGCTGATTCTGCAAGAACACATGCAGAACTTGACACGTCTGCTTTCTGAGGCTTTAAGGATCATGTTTTCCTGACTCTCTCCCCAACAATAAACACAAAAAACTTATTTATGGTTTTAAATGAAAGCTGAGATTTCCACTTCAAGAAAAAACACCCAAGTTCAGGAGAATTTACCACATTGCCTTAGGAAAAGGTCCTTCCCTAAATTTAAGCTGGGTGGCAAAATAACCACAGTTAGAAAATTTCTGGAAATATTATTTTACAAAGGGTAATTTATCTGAAAATGGAGAGTTTTTTATTTTATTATTTTAGCAAATCATCACCAAAGCATTCAAGTAAACTATGTTTTTAGGCTGATAGATTTAAATTTTCTTGGACAGATAAATCAGAAGTGTAAAATTTAAAAGTCAGAAATGTCACAGTTAAAAGCAACTGTCAGAATTCAGAGCATGACAGCCTCATCAAAAAGACATTAGCCTGAAAATGTAAAAGCTTGGCGAACAGAATGGCATTTTGTGTTTTAGGAATCATATTAAAAATGGATGAAAATAGCACACTAATGTGTCACTAATAGCTAGAGAGAGACCTGGATACCAAAGATCTGACCTGCTTCCGGCTACTGCACAGAAATAACATTTGGTGGTACTTAGCTGGACAGCAGCAAGCTGTTGATGTCTTCTGGAAAAATGGTTCTGTAATGGATTTTGTTGATTTGTCTAAATCTGCCAGTTAATCTGTTTCTGAAAGCAGCCTACTTCACCTTCACAAAGCATTATCCTTCTCTTCAGTTTTATCAATTGAGAAGGGCCTTCAGACACTGTTTTTAAAGGGACCAACTTCCAGATCTGCAGTCACTGAACCACCATTCTACATTTATTTATTTATTTATTTATTTTCTTACATTTATGAGTCGCCCCATATGCCTACGGTATCCCGCGGCGACATACAATTAAAATTTATAAAACCTTCACTTTCATAAAAACATCAACAATTAAAACATCCAGGTATAAAGAAAAATAAAAAATAAGGGCAGGGAGAATAAAAACCCTAACCCACCCTCCCCAAAGGCCTGGGCAAACAGCCAGGTTTTACAAGCCCACCGAAATGTTAGGAGGCTTGGGGCCAGGTGAGCTTCCTCCGGGAGAGAATTTCAAAGACGCGGCCCGGCCACTGAGAATGCCCTCTCCATCGTGACCCCCCACTTAACACAGGGGACCTCCAGGAAGGCACCCCCGGCAGACCAAAGGAGCCACTCTGAGGCACGGAGGGTGAGGCGGTCCCTGAGGTATGAGGGGCCAAGACCGTGAAGGGCCTTATAGATCAATACCAATACCTTGAACCTGACCAAATTACATGTGGGCTAATTTGACCAAATGTTAATTTGACGAAGGCTAAACCCTGCACATACTCCTCTTCTCATTACTGCAAATTTCCTTTTTCTTTCACCGTCATGATTATTTGAACCCTTCTTTTAAATGTCAGCTTATTTTTTTAATCACTTTGCTTTATACCCACCCCATTCATTTCTCAGAGATTCCCTGTAAACAGAACATAACAGATTCCTCTAGCTAGCCTGGCTCTACCACTTTGATCACTGGTGTATAAAATTTCTTTCCATTGCATTTGTTAAATATTGTGTATTGATTATAGGGTTTCCTTACTGATTCACTGTCTGAGATTGAGGATAGCCGTCTCCTTCCTCTCTGCAGGCCAATTGTATCGGAGCACTGGCTGGTCACAGTGGAGCGTCGGGTAGAGTAATATCTGCTGTAAGACCTGGAGTCTTTATGAGAAACTCTTAACAGGGAGCCAAGGCATGGAACATACTTTGCAACTGCCTTTCTACAGATAAAAAAACAACAGAACTAGTTAAGTCTACCTCCAATCACGAAGAGTCATAGACAATATATTCATGCAAAGAGAGAGAGCTCATGAGATACACAATACTACATACACTAAAAAGTCACAAGGAATGGCAGCCAAGCCTTCCCCTTTCATGTACGGCACAGTGTTTATATTCCCACAAATCTATGTCAAAGAACTGAGAGATGAACTCACAGTGACTGACTGGGTCTGCATTTGCTTCAGACATTGTTTTATCAGGGATAAGAAAATTTAAAATGAAATTTCTCCACCCAAGACAGTTACTAAAATGATATTTTATCTGCTTAAAGCTTAACTGAGACAAAAATACAAAGTCTCAGCCCTTTAAACTGAACCTTACACAGACACATATAGTGAATCATTTTAATCTCTGACTAAGAAGCTATTTTGACTTTCTCCTGGTCATCTGCTCATATGATTTCTGCGCAGCAGTACACACAGCAAGCTGCTGTTCCTCCTGGCTTGGTGTGAAAGATCCATTCTACAACCCCCCCGAAATTTCCCAAAAGGGGAGAAGCAATATCTCATGGCCTAGCTACTCTTGTGCACATCATGTTAAAAATAAAATAATAAAAAGTTACTGAACACATGATCTGTGGAAACAAGCAGGGGGAAAAGGGAAACCCAGAACATAGGGGGGGGTGGAAATCCTGGATCATTTACTAAACTGATTCTCACTAATCTGGATAATTTACCAAACTCTGCTATTTGCAGCACTGACAAATGGGTACATTCCTTAAAAGGTATTTCAAAGCAAAGCGGCATAAAAATTGTTAACAGTCAGGAAAGGTCCCAACCTTTTATCATATGATCAATGAGTACAGATCATCCTTCCATAAATGTCTTAAATTCCCATCTGCACAGTAATTTCCTCTGAGTTCAACCTCCACTGACATTTATAAGGCATTCAGAGTAACATTTTAAAAAAAAAAAAAATGTCTCCATGCATGCTTGCAACATTAAAGTATAGCACAGAGATAAAACAAACAGGTGAAACAGGGTTCAGGCTCTGGAAAGCAAAGCCATTTCAGTGAATAGGTGAACCATTCACCAGGGTCAGTTTTCTCTCTTTGCTTCCCTTATTATTTATGTCCCCTCCAAAAGAGCAAGCTTACCGGTATTTTGGGTGGGCAATGGCATAAATGATTGGGTTATGGATGGCAGAAGCTTTGGCAATCACTGCAGGTATAGAGTTCATGAAGGGTGTCAGTACACGAGAATATCTAAAACAAGCAAATTATTATTTCTTTAAAAAAATGTTTTTGTATGGCACAGTCACTGCACAATTGGAAACACAATGTTTTATATCCTCCTATCTCAAAGCAACTTCTTATTGACCTGTCTGTTACTTTTCAATACAGCACAAAAAACTGAGTGAATAATGGAACGTATAAGGTCTGAATGAGAGCTCACTTACAGTGGTGTAAATCAGGATTAACTGTGCTGAAGTCAATAAACATACCCACATAAAACCAGTGTAAGGCAGAGGAGAATCAGACCCATATTTTGTTTTGCACACACTCTGGAAATTGGAAGAAGGTTAGAGATTGACTAGTGTTGTGGACAAAAAGATACATTGTTCTGTTTTTACACATTACACCTGCTATGCGCTGAGGACTGTCAACATGGGCAACACTCAACACGTACTGGGTCGTGTACACACAATTCATAATGGGTGGTTGCTGGTACAAGCAGTGGCTACAAATAAGATGTTTATGGGGAGGGGGGAGCTTATTGGCCTGACGGCAGATCCTGGGGAGCAGTAGTGGTGGTGGAAATTCCTGGCCGGCTGCTGTCATTGTGATTGTTCCTGTTGGCACTGCCTCCATTCCCCTGCCCTAGATGCTTAGCATAGCAGTGGGGGCAGGCCCGAGGGAGCAGCAAGTGGTGGTGGCAGAAGTGACTCACTGATGCTTCCTGGAACCTGCTGCTTCTTGGAACCAGGTAAGTGTGGGGGCTGGGAGAGTTGGGGAGAGCATGGAGGCAGCAGCAGTTACCTCGTGCTGCCATGCTCTCCCTGCCTATCCCTGTTTCCAAGTTACAGCAGCCTCCTGAAATGAAACACATAGGGTAACATGTAAGAACACTCACTGTTTTACCCCAGCCTTGGGGAACTGGTCCCTAAACTGGAGAAAAAGGAGGTCAGGATCCTGAATGTTCCTCCACTGAATGTGCTTTCTATACACACCCCTACTTTTTTTTTAAAAAAAAATGTTGTATGCTTTACAAGACAAGGAAGTATGACCTGTTTCTACAAGAACAGATAAAGCAGAGTGAGGAGTGAAACCAAGGATTCCATCATAGAAAACCCAACGCTTAGCTACCAAGCCACACTACTAAATCTGCTACAGCCTTCTGTCAAGTTGCTGTGTGTTGGTATATACAACATCCATAAGTTAAAACTTACTTGTAATTGACTAAAAAGCCACCAGATGGTGCTGCTAAGTTTATATGCACATGGAGGGGAGATGGGGTTTGCAGTTGAATTCCTTTATGTAGCACGCCTTCCCTTCTCTCTCTTACTGTGTGTGTGTCTCAGGGTAATTTCAGACGTGATGGGCCGTTTGGCCCGCCACACTGAACCACGGTCCGTCCGTCCTTTAGACGTGCCGGCCTGATTCCGACAGGGGATTGGGGAGGGGGTGTGCATCGCGCCGTGCAGCCGCACAGCCCTGCCCCCCCGCCCCCCACCCTACAGGAGACGGGCAGGTGCAGCGGCCAATCCAGCTGGTGCGCCCGATCCCGCATCGCGGTCTGGGCCACGATCCGGGATGGGCCAACGTAACAGACATTATTTTTGCCCGATCATGGATCGTGGTCCAGCTAACCACGATACTGGACCTCCGGGCGGCCAGAGGTCCAGAATCGTGGCCAATGTGATTCCCACCGGAGGTTCACTATGGTGAACATCTGGTGGAACTCACATCAGACGTTACGGGACAAACGGCCACCACAGGGGATTCACTGTGGTTGACTGTGGTCTCACAATGACTGAAATTACCCTTAGTCTCCATTTTGTCTTCTTACTGGTTAGATGTAACTAAAGGAACTGTGCCTGAAAAGCTTGAGTAAAGTTCTTGTTTAAAGCTTCAGCTGCATTTGTCCTTAAAGGCTGTGAATCAGATATTACTTTGCAACACTGTGTAACACACTTGGCAAGTGTGCTGACGTTTTAGCCTCTTTTCACTCAGTGTGGAATCTTAACAGGGAATTTGCATTTTGAAGCTCATTGGTTTGATCCAATTTAATTCATTGCCAATTATTAGCTTTTTCTTTGCTTTGAGAAATGAAAATGAGAAAAATGACAGCCGTATATGCTAAACACTTCCCGAAGGTCTTGTGCAAAACATATAGAGAGTTCCCCATCAGTTCAAGCACAAAATAGGGCCTTTAATTAGTTGTTTCTTTTCCACCTGCTGCTCCCATTGAGCTTTTTCTTGCTGACTTAACACTATTTATACTTACCCAGCAAAAGCTACCAGTGCAACAACAGAATATGGTGACCAGGAGAGGACATACAGCAAGATGACAATCAAGGCAATTTTGGCCATTTTCCATTCATTATTCATCTTCTGATACTGTCTCTGGGATTCCTTATTATCATCCGAACCAATGTTCTGAACATCCCTATGGGAAACAGGCATTATAAAACATAAATATACTGCGGGAGACTGAGCAAGTTTCTTCACAAAAAAAGAGAACGGATTGGTTTGGAAACAGAGAGTGTTAACACACGGGAAGAGAGCCTGCCTGGGGCCCATAATCTTCCTGTGGGGCTCCCACACAGCCGCTGCTTGCTTGGAAAGCATGGGGAGTCCAACACCTGCACAACTCCTGGTGTGGTTTCCATGGGCACGCAGTTAGCTGCTACGCAGCCCTGCCACCCTGGTTCAGGTAGAGAAACCCAACAGACGAGCAGGACTCCGGGGCTTCTGCTGGCAGTGACAGCAGGATTGGGCCCCCAGGAAGTGACTGACCATTTGGTGAATTTAGGAAAGAAGCACCAGAAGAATCCACTGAACTGGGTGAGGGTAGGAGCATCCTTGCCCATTTAGAGGCTGTTCCTAGTGCAAAGGGGCCCAATCCTGCTGCCGCCGTCACTTCTCCCAAGCCTGCTCAAACTGCCAGATACTGCTTTCCCCAGGACTGATCCTTGCTGTCCACGGTGCTAATGGACCTGGACACACACAGTGGCTGTGTGCACCCCAACACATTGGAGGCAGCTGCTGTTGCCCCAGATTTGCCTGGATTTGTTTGCACAGTGGGCTCCACATTTCTGACACTGATGCCATGTGCAGCAGCTTGGGGGCGGCCCCAAGGTGAACATCTGGCAGCCACCTGATAGAGGGGCAGGTGAATCTGCGGTTAATAGGGGCTAACGAAGGGAAACACCTCGTTTGTTAACACCCAGAGCATGATCAAAAATGTGTACTCTAAATACATGTAGATTATGTGTAATTATACATCTGTTCTTCCTAGGACCAAGTTTGGACACCTAGGCAGTTTAGTTCATTATAAGAGATGTTCCCTTTAAAGCAACATAACTACACAGATGTGTGCTGCTCAACATAAGTCAGTGTGACAGAATCGGATTTAATTTGGTACTCAAGAAAGCTTTAGGTCCTTGATTCTCTGATGCAGTGTCTCCCCTCAGCATCACACCTTTTTGAACACAGAGTATCTGACTTCCACTTGTTTTCTTAAGGATTATTATCATTCAAGAAAGACTTTTCACAGTCTCTCTAGTGACACAGGGATTGACATAGTCCACAGCATTGGTCCGAAGTTCTGTACTTTAAAAGTGGGTGGTACTGCTTCACTAGCTGGCCAGTGGAGCATTTCCCCTCTTTTGCCAGTGGAAATTCTTCATTGGTTATCAGGGGTCATTTCTCTTTTGCACCATTTACACAAAGCAGAGTATTCTCAGAACCAGATTCTCCAGTCTTTTAAGGATAATCAGCCATCATGCTGGCCATTTATCTGATTTAATTAGAGCCTTCTGATGTCCTCACAGGCTTTTCTCATCTTGAAGAAGCTAAATAACTGTGTGTAACAGGGTGGCTCTTGTCAGCCATGTTTACACCCAACAACAGCGCAGCTTGGAAATTGCCACAAGTCAAACACGTGACGGGGGGTGGGGAGGAGCTGGATGCCAGAAATACCGCCGGTGTGAATGGGGTACTGTGGCGATTTTACTCATGGATGACTGGGTGCAAAATTCAGCCTTGTCATCCACGAGTATTTATTTATTTATAAAATCTTGATACCCCACCCCTCCTGACACAGCAGCGTGGGGCCGCTTATAATAGCAAATAACAATAAAACATTAAAACACATAAAACAACTCATAACAAGGAGGATTAAAAAAAACCCTTCACCCCACCCTAACCCATTCCCCCCACCCATCTCCCCCGCCAAATGCCAGGCAGAACAGCCAGGTCTTACAGCTACGTTGAAAAAAAGGGAGATCCAGGGCCTATTGGTACATGTAATGCCCTCCATCTGGGGTACAAGCATCCCAAATTTCATCATAATTGAATAAGAAACGAAAACGTTATAGCCGGAAATACATATGGCATTGTTTTCCCTTTATTTCAAATGCTGTTTTCGTTTCTATTTTTGTTGTTATTATTTGTCATTTTCATTACTGCAATAACAAAAATGACAATTTTCATTTTCATTATCGTAATAACAGCATAGAGCAAGCAGAGAGCGACCCAAGGCGGCATGGGGGAGGCGGGAACACACTGCGTGGCCAGCATCCAGGGCTCTGAAGACACAGGGGGCCTCACAGCCAGCTGCAGGGGGTCACGAAGGGGCCAGGGGCGGGGTGGTCCACCAGATGCACGTAGTGGGGCCACTGAAGCATGCCCTGATGGTAGCCCAGCGCAGACATGGGTGATGAGGTAGTAGGCCTCAAACGGATCCTGCACGGGACCACACACCAGCCAGCGCCACCAGCTTCATTCCAATGGGCTCTGACAAGCCATAGTCAGCATCAGGGGGTCATGGAAGGTGCCCAAGCTCCAACAGGCAGTGATATGCTGCCCCACGTGACTGCTGGTACCCATGGGCCCTGCGGACGCAGCCAAATAAGGAACCATCCAGGGCAGGGCCCCCCTCCACCAGACAGGTCATGTAGGCTGCCAGGCTGCACACCGAGAGGGCTGACACAGTCTCCGCCATGGACCACCCCACATGCGAGCACCGTATCTCCGGAGTGTGCCCATCAGGAAAGGGACGGAGCCCCAGCGCCTCCGCATGAAGCCGGCACTCGCGAGTGCTGGCCTCATACCCAAAGTAGTGAAGGCTGGAGCTCATACTCGCATAGGCACCAGAGAGGGTATCCGAGCAGCTCAGGAGCAGTTGCACATCCTGGGAATGCCACAGGACCATGGTCTCACAGAAGGTCCAGCTATGGGGGGTACCAGGCGTTGCGGGGCATGGGAGCCGGCCATGGTCCAGCAAGCAGTGGGTACTAACAGCAAGGGAAGAGGGGCCCCACAATCCCAGGTCGGATGGGGAGGGAAGCTGGGGAGCTCCAAGGACACACGATAAGGCCACAGGGCGCAACATGGGACGGCTAATGAGTGAGGCGTGGGGTGTGGACCCAACACAGCTGCAGGAACCAAGCGCACAGACAGTACAGTGAACACTGATAGCAGGGCGGTGATAAAAACAGGCAGCTAACACTGATAGCAGGGAGGTGATGTCAACAGGCAAGCAGCTGCTGGACACACGCCTGGGCACAGGAGGGCCCAGGGCACGAGCCCCCATGCCAGGAGTGCAGGTGCACTCAGGGGGCCCACCCAATAGCCGCGCACCAGCCGCCTAGCCACCTCCAGGGCGGCCAGGCGCAGGGGCAAGCACAGGTGCTCAGGGGCGGACTGCACAGGTGCAAGGGTGGGGCGAGGAGCCGGGGTGGGACAGGCCCTCGGGCTCTAGAGGCGCGTGCCAGACCACACCAGGGACATGGTCTGCCATGGATGTGGGAAGGAGGGGCACCTGCGGGATGCACCTGGCCATCTGCATGGGGTGGTACTGGGCACACACAGACCTCATGTGCATCTCCACAGATGCGATCCACCTGGCTACACACATTCGGGTGTGCATGGCCGAGAGTGCTGTGGCCACCCAGCATGCCCACCACGGGCGCCGGCGCTCCCTGACCAGGATCAGGACCCTGTGGTGGAGGAGGGAGGCCATGGGACACACAGCTATATGCGCTCTGCCCATTGAACGGTGGATCTGGGTCACTGAGCAGGCACAGGGGTGGTGGGCAGGGGCCCTGGCCTCTTGGGACAAAACCACCTGGAAGGCACACTTCAGGATGGACAGGCATTGCCACCTGTGACTTGCAGAGCTTTTGACGCCCTGGCTGGAGTGGCAACACCCCCCCATGCAGGCCCCCATTCCCATGGTCCAGCACGTGGCCATAGCGGTCTGGGCCCTGGCAACACCCGATTCCTGCCGGCCCGTGTCCCAGCACTCGGTGTTGGGGTGAGCAACGTCACCGGTATCCTGAGGGACTTCTGCGAGGCTGTGGAGGGCATGCTCCTGGACCGCACAATCCAGCTCATGGACCAGGAGGTTGTGATGGCCAGCTTCGCAGCTGGTGGCTTCCCCAACTGCCTGGGCACCGTGGACAGCCCCACATTGCGATCCTCCACCCCTCCAATGGGGAGGCCACGGAATATATCAACTGGCATGGGTACCATTCCCTGCAGCTCCAGGTGGTAGTGGACCACTGGGGCCAATTCAGCAACATCTACACCGGCCACTGCAGCCGCAGCCATGATGCCAGGATCCTGACCATCTCGTCCCTCTATGCCCGGATGTACTGTGGGGACTTTGCGAACATGGGGATGACCAGGATCGAGGGGGTGCTGATGCCCCCCTGCATCCTGGGGGACCTGGCCTATGCCCTCCTCCCATGGCTCATGAAGGCGTACCCGGCTGACAGGAACCCCATGGAGGCGCTCTACAACGCCCGCCTCTGTGCCTCCAGGACCGTGGTCGAGAGGGCCTTTGGTGCTCTCAAGCAGCGCTGGGTTTCTGGGGGCCACGGACACTGGCCCTTGCCCTGTGGGCCCCCCACCCATGGGCCTGTCCCCTACAGTCTGTTTCCCCTCCTTGCCGCTTGCCTACCCTTGATGCCAGTCTCGGAGCCCTCCAAGGCTGGCCCCTCGGTGTGGCTGTGGTCCCCCTGCGTCCACTGGCTGAGAGTGACCAGTGTGCCGGCCTCAGATCCTCCTGAGTTAGACTGGGGGTGTGGGCTCTGTGTGCTGGTGCTGCGGTGCATGAGGGGGACCTGCTAGTCTCCGAGGTCCCGGGATGTTCCTCTTGGGGGGCTGGGCCCCTGGAGCTCGTGCCTTTGTGCAGGGCTGCCAGGGGTGGAGGTACATTGCCAGGGGTGGGGGTACATTGGCCCGTTCCCTACCCAGGACCACGGCGCTCCCCAAAACTCGTGGGGCAACTAGTCCTTCATGTGTAGGATGCAGTCCAGGGCGTCGTAGTAGGGGGCGGTCTGTGCTACGTGTCTGGACTGCCAGTTATTGTCCTTTATCACCTTGTACCCCCTCTTGAGCTCCTTCACCTTGGAGCGGCATTGGGCCACTGTCCTGTGGTGACCCGCCGCCTCCATATCCCGCACTATCGCATTGTACACATGCTCGTTCCGCATGTTTACCGTGAGTTCCACCTGGTGCTCTAGTGACCTCCAGATCCGTATAAAGTCCTGGGTCTCTTTGTGGCCCCATTGCCCCCCTCAATGGTATGGCCGCCTCCCGCATGTGCCCTCCTGCTCCTCTTCCTCTTGCCCTCCACCTGTCTCTTCAGGGCGCTCCAGCTCCCAGACCCGTTTCTGTGTCTGTGGGTTGTAATGGGGGGTGTTAGTTGCCTGGGTCCCTCATCCCGTGGCCCACCTTCCTTCCCCCCTCCCATCGGGTGCCCCCCCTTCATGTCCCTGTGCTGCTGTGCGGGGCCCCCCTCGCTCTCCTTACCCATTTCCGGGGTACCTCCATCCCCTAGCCAGTTGATCCCTCTGGGGCAACCTGCCCCGGCTGCTGCTCCTCCGCCATTGCCACTGCCACCGCCACCGCCACCGCCTCCATCTCCAGCACCACCACCACCTCCTCCTCCTTCTCCTCCTCCTCTTCCTCCCTTGCTCGCTCACCCTCTGCTCTCCTCGACCTTCCGCCTTGCTCCATCCCGCCATGTTCCCCTGCTGCTGTGTGCCCTTTAAATCTCCCTCCCCGGTCTGTGTTGTTGCTCGTTGCCTGGCAGCAACACTGCGTGCTTTCACCCTGACTGGGGATCGTGGTTTTTTTTGGTTCTGGCTGGTGGTTGCCGTTCAGTCGTTACTTTTTGCGGTTTCCTGATGGGAATTGCTTTGACCACCCTTCTGGAGATGGTCCGGTCCCGACCTCCAAATGGGTGGTTAGCTTTGTCCCCTACTGGTAATTGTCTGTGGTGAACATCTGGCAAATGCCGATCAGACGTTCAAGGCTCTTTGGCCCCACCACGGGATTGTGTGTGGTTCACCGTGGTTGACTGTGATCGTAACATCTGAAATTACCCATAGTCTCAAACAGGAATTAACTCCATGTGCATTTATTTAGATTGTGCTCCACCATATATCCCTCTCTATATACAGTATCCAATGTCTCTCCAGGTTCCCTGGGTCACACAGTGCTTTGTATTCCCCAGCAGAACCCCTCAGAGCTCAAACACTTTCCAGGTAGCCAGACCCTCTGGCTTCTCCCCAGACAACCCGCTTACCTTCCTGCTTCCAAAGCAGTTTTTCACAGTTCCATAGCAGAGCTCTCTCTGCCTGCTGCTCCCCCCAGCAGACATGCTTACACTGAACTCTCTTAGGCTGCCCTCAGCCATGCCCTTATACAGGTGCACTCATCAGTGGCCATTTTGTGTTCAGCTGGTGGCCATTTTAGCTTCCCTTAAAGACATATAATCCGTTGTGGCACTGTCTTGCCACATTGTGGCAAGTTTATCCTCTTATTACAAACCCCTTTCCCCAAATCATTTACTGTGTTAAACAATTCTGGTCCTAGTACAGAACTTTGGGACATTGCATTGTTAGCCTTTGACATGCAGAAAGTTGTTCATCTCTTATTCTGTTTTTTTCTTTTCAGACAGTTGTACAAATTAAAGGTGAAAGAAAGAGAAAGAGAGAAAGATCGTTGATATAGCACCTGTCTCCTTAAATGGCACTCAGGATATTTCACAGCATTAATACAATAATTCATCATAAAACAACTTAAAATCCACATAAAATCCAGTTTAAAAGAAGGGGCGAATTCACACATGCAGCAATTATCTGGATTTTTAAAAACTGGTTCTCAATAGTTCGCTGTTAACAAGTCCTGTTGCATTCACATGCATGCCATACCGATTTTAAGTACAGCGAAATAATGCATTCAGACCTTCTTGTAGTGCGTGCTTACCCGGCTGCTCAGTACGGTTCAGTTACAGGAAGTGGCCTGTGGGGAGCCAGAAGGTTGCTACTTTGTAGCAAAGTACAACTTTGCTACAACCTTTGCTGCAACTTTGCAAACTTTGCAACAACCTTTGCTACAACCTTTGTAGCAAAGGTTGCTACTTTGTAGAATCAGGGAGTAAAGAGGGAGAGCCTGAGGCTGCTGGAAAGAAGCCCCTCGCATTCTCTCCCTGGTTTCTTTCCGGTATCCCGCTGCTGCTACTGCTGCAGCACTACGGTAGAGGCAGAGGCAGATGATTGAAAGTCCCTTGGAGGGAAGAACTTTTTTGGGGAGAAGCATGGAGGGGAAACATGGAGGGGAAGAACTTTTTTGGGGAGAAGCTGGCTGCAGCCTGCACCCAGCGAGGCAACTACAGGGCTCCAGCTGGTCTCACTGCTTCCGGTAGGGGCAGGAGTAAAACAGCGCACTTGGAAGCACGGTTGCATTCACATCAGAAAAGATTACACACTAGTTAAAACCAGTACGATGTTGCTTTCACACTGCTGTTAAGTGCGGATTTATTGAAAACGGACAGCAAAAAGGTAGGTTTGAGTAGCTTTTCAACACGCATTGCTTTAGTGTGATATTGACTCCATTTAATCGAATTTAAGTGTTCAGACAGGCATGAAACATTCGTGTTTTTTTAAAAATCGCACAAATCAGAACGTCTGAATCCCCCAAGGTAAAAATACAGCTAGGGGAACCAGCAGTGGGTCCTCTAAAAGCACCTGAAGAATAAAAAAGTCTCCTTTTTTATTCTTGAAGTGTAATAGGGTTGAGGGCACCTGGGGTTAGTCTCTGCAGGATCCTTTCCACAGTGTCTGCCTCTGAGAGGAATTCTCACTCCACAGTTCTGCACCATGGCAGTTCTCCACCATGTATACAAGATCCTGTCACCCTACACTAGTTCCTCTATATTACAGTCTACATACAATCCTTAGAGACTTTGGGCTTCCCGATCCCAGTCCCCCTGGCCAGGCACAGTCCCTCCTCAGGCCAAGTAAGCTTCTCAAAAGCCTCTTAGATCACTCACTGCTTCACAGGCCAGTTCCTCCGGTAGCCTGCTTAACCCTCTAGCTCTGGCAACCCCCTTCTGAGCAGGGTTGCTCTCTCTCTTGGGCTCGCAAAGGCAGGGCTCTGGCTAGCTCCTGCCTCCTCTCAACTCTCCTAGCTGCTGGTAAGCAGCTCCCCAATAAGTATCACTCTCCATCTGAGGCAGAACATTCTCTCAGCTCCTACCTCCTACAGCTTGCCCTTTTGGCTCTCGAGGCTTGTGGCTCTTTACCCACACCCAGCCTCAGGTGCTGTGCAATCAAGGCATAGTCCTTTACTCCTAGGTGCACCTGATCTTGAATAGCACATTCACCTCTAGGCAGGTGCTACTCTCTTAAAGGACCAACATCTCCATTTAGCTGTGCCCTGCCACAGAAGAAATGAAGATGAATATCCAGAGAGAGGTGGGAGGAACTAAGAAATATCCAGAGAGTGAGTTAGTTCCACGCTGAGGGTCGTGCCACAGCAAAGGCCTGATCACCCATTGACTTAAGTTATTAGTCTGGGATTTAAAAAATAAAATAAAATAATTATAACCTGATTTAGCTATTATTTGATTTTGATTTATAGCACAGAATGAGAAGTTAACTGGCTCACCTGTTGGTATTTTTGATGGCTTTGAAGATAAAGATGTAGCTGTAAATGATAGCAAACAGAGGAATGAAGAAAACAAAGCAGAATAGTAGCATTGTATAGGCACGGACCGATGGGGTAAAGGTAATATAGTCCCAGGAACAGGAAGTCAATAGCCCCTCAGGAACATAAGCACCTGGGAAGAAAGAAGACATAAGTCAACCATGTTGAGATTTTGTTTTAATTGGACAAAGCAGTCAGGGCAGAGAGGGAATGGGAAATACATGCAAGAATTCAAAATAGTCCTTAGATTTTAAAGGAACTAATCTGACTCTCTGATCACGATTCTCTGGCTGTTCAGTGCTGTGCCTAGCACTCAGAAGTGGCATGAAGTGAATGGGCCTGATTTAGTGCAAATCAGCCAAAAACATGTTTGACTGTTTTGGAAGAGCAACAAGTCTTAGGATCACACCTATTGTTCCAAATTATGAAAGTCTCTCTCTATTTGCCCAAGAATAAAATGAAACTGTCGATAACAAGCGCTACTCTTTTTAAAAAAAAACTTTGCAGGAAACAAATTTACTGTAGACTCAGATCTAATTGATTTTTCCATGAAATAAATGTGTGTTGTTGTTTACAAACACACAATAAGAAATAGTGTCTGCAGAAATTATCAAACTGTTAATGAATAATAGAGCAAGCCTTAAACACTTAACTGTTTTTATCCTCACCACTTTAATTACCAGTATTTCGGCCAGCTCTAGAAAATGTTGCACCAGATGTTGTGCCCAGATATATTTAATTGTTGTATGAGATTCAGTATTTTCAACACTATTAGAATCTAATTATAAATCAGCAATTATAATACCCTGCAAGTAATTATTCTCCCTCATCAAATTAAGGTTCTCTCATCTAGAAGCATTTGTCATATTTCTCTCTTAAGAGCCTCTCATTAAGCTAATGGCCCTAATATTAAACAACAGGAATTTACTGGCTACGTTTGCCATTTTATTTTATTTTTTTATAAAAATGCAATCTCAATTCCTTGCAACAGCTTGCAGGCAAATAAGAAAGTGCTACTTCCTCAACTACAGGAGTGTAGCTATAATAGGTGCTGCAGCCGATACAGCCACACCAGAGCCCCCAAATCTGGGGGCCTACGCCCAGTTGATGTAGAATGCTCAATTTGTCTGACTTCTCTGACTCAACAGGGATGAGGTTAGGTCCCGAGTTCAATAATATGACACAGACTTTAGGCGTTTAAATGGTAGTTTCATTTTTATCTTACTGCAGATCAGCAGTGTCAGAAAGTCCATGACTGTGTGGTGGCCTATGTGAAGTCGGTTAATGGCAACATTCCAATCTCTTACAGAGAGCTGACCACATCATCAAATCCACAATAGCAATATGGGTCAAACTGTCAATTTGTGTGGAGGGTTTTTACATGCACCAACCTACAAATACAAAACTGTATTTTTCTACATCTCATCAGTCACCTCCTCTTATATTTGGGTAAATGAATGGCTTGTCCCTTGGGCATCTGAATATAGGAGGGTATGGTATATTAAAAAGTGTGTGAACCCATTCCCTTTATTATATATTGTTCAGCTCTGGTTGACAACAGAGTGGGTGATTTCAGAGGTTACGGGCAGGCGGTTCACCAC